>WBMV01003899.1:0-195356 GCA_013396655.1 Campylorhamphus procurvoides
TGAATGGGGCCGAGCGCGCATGCGCCGTGCGGCCGCGGGTGTAAACAAGGTCACGTGAGGGCCGCGCGGGGGGGTCGGGGGGGGTTGGGTGTTTTTTGGGGAGTTCGTGGTGGTTTTTTGGGTGTTTTGGGGCTCCCCACGGGGCTCCCCGCGGCCCCCCTGAGCCCTGCGCCCCGGGAGCAGGCCGGGCGAGCGCGGTGAGTCCCGCAGAGCGCTCCCTGCCGAGCCCGGAGCCCTCAGGCCGGGCAGGGCCTGTCCTGCCCGGGTGCTGCGCTCTCGCTCGGAGCGCTGTCCCCGGGTTAAACCCACATCCAGCGCCCTGCCCGGGCCTGCAGCCGGCCGGGCACCTCGGCGGTGGGATGGCAAATACCAGGAGAGGGAAAAAACCACGGGAAGCGCTTCCACCCAGGCATTCCTTCGCAGTGCGGTTTGGGTGGATGCTGCCCAGTTCCTGCTGAACCCCTTCTCGGCCACAGCCTTTATTTACTTTAGTCACAAACTTATTTTTGTACCTCTTAAATAGACGTGGTTCCATTAATAAGGTCTTTGTTAACGCTGCCGTTTGTTTTAGTGTGGCAAATTGACTTACTTTAACACACGAAATAATAGATAATTTCGCTTATCCTCCAAAGACAGCAGCAGTAATTAAACTCCTGTGAAGCATGCCTCCAAAAAACACCTGGCACAACATGTTTTGAACATGAAATTGAGTTTTAAAAAATCCTTACGAGCTGATTAATGACCGTTCCCCTTCACACTCTAAACCAGTGAAAGGCTGAGGACAAGAGAAGCATGTGATGTCCAAAGCAGGCTTTAATCAAGTAGAGTAAAGAATTGTAAAGTTGGGCACTTTCTTTGTTTTCCTTTGTAATTCTGTTACAATTTCTTTGTAATTCATTTGTTTGAGGATTTTTTGGTTCTTGTACATGGGTGGCTTTGCAGGAGCACTTCATTTCTCAAACGAGTATCCTTCTCATCAGACTAGCGTGTTGTATCTATACCTTATCTCTGACCTTCAGTGTACTGGGATACCAGGACAGGTACTTTCAGATCTTGGCACCTGACAGGAAGAAAGGAGAAGGTAACATTACAGAAATAAGTTAGCTTGTTCATTTTGGCAGGAGAATGGGAAAGGAAGAGAGGAAAAAATAGAACAAAAAACAAGGCAGAAGTGGGGAGAGGAAAGATGTGGACAAGCCAGCAAAACAAGGAGTGGCTTTTCAGAGTTGATTAGCTGGAGATAATCTTCAAGGTCCTGACCTGTGCAGCTGAGGTCTGATTCTTCTGTTCAGAAATGGCTGAACTTTCTGCTCTCGTGGTGCTCAGTAATTCTACTGTCCCACATAGATGATAGGGAAATAATTTGCATTAAAAGTGTTTTTCATAGGTGAACTAAATGGCACTGATAGGCCACAGAAACCAGAACATAAAAATCAAACTTTCTTCACCACCACCTTTAAATCTGAATAAACTGACGTTGCTTTGTAGTAGTGCCATTTGGGTAAAATCAAATATCCTTTTATGTTTGACATGCAAGTTTCTGCAAGTTTTGCATATACTTGAAAGATTAGGAGATGAGAAGGTTAGAAATTTTCCAGTAAAAACCCTCCTGGACACAATCCCATGCAACCTGCTGTAGGTGAACCTGCTTTAGCAGTGGGAGGTTGGACTAGATGATCTCCAGAGGTCCCTTTCAACCCCAGTCATTCTCTGACATAAAAATATTAGTCTGTTTTTAGCTATTGTTTGTATTTCTTTAATGTAACTTACTTAGTGGACATGAATGTGGTAGACTTCGCAGGTTTTCTTTCTTGCTTAGCTGTGTTTTCTGCTCTTTTCTGAGGGTCTCATGATTACTTTTTCAATGACGCTTCATTAAAGTGCAAGGTAATCAAGTTATGGGAGCTTTAATTTATCATTGTCTGAAAGAAACCCAGTAGATAACCAAATTAGTAAAGATTGCATAACCTTGTTTGCCAGCTCTTAGAGGCAGTGGTTGTGTAGAATAAGCACAGTGCTCTGCTGAAGATAATTTAAAATAGTGCTTTCCATATAAATGTTACAGTACTGAGATTTAGGGAAATGAAACTGTGGTGAAATCTGCTGGTAGAGGCTTCATTGTCTTTCCATTTGCACTGTAGTTAAGGGTGTTAGCAGTCCAAGGTGTTTGAGACTGTACCTGAAGGCAAGGGAACTGTGAAGGGCACTGGAAGAGACTTCTGTGGAGATACCAGTGGCAAAAGGGTGACAAGGGAGAATGTGGGTCTGGTGCTAAATGGCTTAGGAGACCTGAAGTCACAAGGTTGAGGACAACATTTTTGCTTTGATCTTTATTTGCAAGGCCTGTTTCCAGCTTCCTCGAGTCTTGGGTGCAGCAACATGCGTCTGACAGAGTGAGACACTTCTTTGTCTATGGTAGAAGGGGAGCAGGTGAGGGGCAGGGCAGTTCTGTGAGGCATCACAGAACTGGATGAGATGCCTCAAGGGGAGCTGGCCAGTGTCATTCATGATGTCACCGGATGTTTTAGGTTTGAAGGGACCTTAAAGATCATCTAGTTTCAAGCCCCTTGCTGTGTGCAAGGGCACATTGTGAGGATGGTCTCCAAAAGGCAGTGGTTTTGGTGTCAGGGGGACTCCCAATATCGGGAAAAAAGAATGTGTCACACCTGGCTTCAGGGAAGAGGGTGTCGGGAAACTACAGGTTGGCCAGCCTAACCTTAGCCTTCAGGAATATTACTGGGCAGATCCTCCTGATGGGCATGTCTTACAAGGCAAGAAATGGTCTGGGAATAGCCAGAATGGATTAGCCAAAGTCAAATCTTACCTGCCTCATCTGATTGCCTTCTGTTATGGGATGAGTGGTTTAGGGTACCAAGTGAATGTTGTTTACCTTGGCTTGAGGGGTGGTTGAGGAGTTAACCCCAGATCTTGGAAGCAGAGGGCACGGGCTTTGGCAAGGGGCATTCAAACGTGTAAGGAACGTCTTCTTTACAGCAGGAGTGGTCACTTGAACAGGTTCCTGGGAAGTGTCAGGGAATCTCTACCCTTCAAGATACTAGAAACTCAAATGGCCAAGGCCCCAAACAGCCTCCTGACTTCAGAGTTAGCTCTGCTTTCTGCAGGGATTGTACAGGGTCATCTCTAGACGTCCCTAAATTATGCTGTGACTCAACAGACTGTGGAGTTCTGGTAATGAAGTAGCATGTCCGATGCAACTTCAGATAGTTCCGATGGTTGCACATTTTTAACCTCTGTCTCTTTAAAGTCAGATGCTTTGGAACATCCTAACATGGTGTGGGAAGTGAAGACAAATCAAATGCCTAATGCAGTTCAGAAACTCCTTCTGGTAGTGGACAAGAGAACTTCAGGGATGAATGAGTCACTGGAGTTGCTGAAGTGTAATGAAAACCTGCCCTCTTCTCCTGGATATGCATCCTGTGATGAGCACATGGAACTTGGTAAACAACATGACTTTTTTAGAAGAAGCTGAATTCTGAAGTTTGTTGCAGATTTCCTGTACTGAAATTACTGGAAGCTGATTGAATGAGATGGCTGATTTTTAACTTAAGTAGGACAGGGAATGTGACAGTGAATTGTGACTTCTGAAGGTCTTACTTTGCAGTCGCATTTCCCTTTAACCCATTTCTAGTCCTGACACACTGGCCTGTTGACTCAAATGTGTTCTTGAACTCAGAGCACAAATTTCTGCTCCTAATCCGCAGACAAACGTTTTCTTTGGCACCAGAATAACAAACAGAAAGCTCAAGAGCTCCTCCTAAAGAGAAACTGTGTTGCTTTAAATCTGCTGCAAATAAAGATTCTGAGATAGAAGAACGTTTAACTTCAGTTCTTATGTATTGAAGAAAAATAGCCCGTACATTAGAAATTATTGATGTAATCAGTGAAGCATTAACACTTTTAATTGCAGTCATGGAGTGATTAAGAATAATGGTACTTAGTTACATGGCAGTGCATAGCACCGACTTCTGTTAACATGCTGGGCTCTTTTCTGCCGTTCTCTATGGGATGTCAAAGGTGTCGGTTACTGACAGGAATTCACCCTACCAGGCTGTATACCCAGCTTTCATCATTTCTGACTTACTTAATTTCAGTACCCTGATGGAATGTGAAAAGCTTTTACCTTGAATAGCCTCTGATGCTGATAATTTTTAGTGTGACACCTGCTGGGACAGATTAGTTGCCTTTCATTTAATGTTTTAGTATTTCAGTGAAGCAAGTTGCTACCTTTTGCACAGTTCTGCAGTACAGTACTGTATTAAACTGGTACCAGAACTGCATTTTTATTCAGTTATTTATTTTTTCCTGTGAGTATATACTAGAGTAGAGGTGCTACTATTTCTGTGGACATTTTGTCAGTGTTACAAATAGGATTTGTGAAATGTTGGTAGTTTTGATATGAGAAAATAAAATTATTGTGGTTCTTTTTTTATTTAAATTTGCAAGACTTGGCATCAACTAGAATTGGGTTATAATTATGGTAATTTGTGCTTTTGTTTGTAGATGATCTTCCTGAATTACAGGCTGTGCAGACAGATTCTACCCCACCTGCACTTTTTCAACTTGGTGCCGATGTTTCACATCAGGAATGTTCAAGGCCTTCATGGAGCCAAAATACCTCAAACAGCAATTCAGAAAATGCTTATTCTTGTGAGAATGGGGTGAACTGGTTGACAGAATTAGCAAATATAGCCACAAGCCCTCAGAGTCCTTTGATGCAGTGCGCTTTTTATAACAGGTACTGACACTGTTTTCAGTTTCGAACTACAGAGATTTGTAATACTGTGTCTCCAGAAACATTTCCTTCACTCTTTACACCCTCTAACTTTGAACTGGAACCCCACTCTTTGATCTGTTTAGTGTTTTTATTGCTCTGTGAAAGTATGCACAGGACTCATCTCAGAGCCTGATGCAAAAGCTGCTTAGTTTCCAGCCATGAATGAGGTGGGATGGTATAAAGACATTGCTTAGCCACAGCAGGTTCAGAAATGATGGATGTTTACCTCATGTGAAGCAGCAGATGAAAAATTAAAACAAATTTCTTATGTTAAATTCCTAATGCTTTCTAGTGCACTGACTTCAGATTTTGGAAATCTAATGCAATGTATATTTTAGTGATAATTGTTTGTGATCTCTAAATTCCATAAGGCTGTGAGCAGCACTGTGGGATCTTGGAATTTTCTGGGCTTCACTTGTTATTGTACAGTTTAGTCTTAGGTTTATATTTAGAAAATTAAATGCAATACTGGTAATAGTAATGCAGTTGAGATTTAATCATTAGGACAGCGCAGATGTCTTTATATACACTTAAGAATGGGGTATTTGCGTGAAGATATTTGTAGAAACTTCAGCATGGTGACAGTGAGATGTTGCTGTGGAAGTAATACTGTCATTTGGGTGCTGTATAGAAGCTATGCAGGAGTTATGCTAAATACTCTCTTTGCCTGAGCTTGCACCCTCTAATCATCCCATTTGAATATTGGTGTGTGGGAGGTTTATTTGGTATTCAGCTCACTCAAACAGAAATATTTGCAATAAAAGGATTTTGGAGTCACAGCAGCAAAGTCTCATGTTGTCTTAATATGAGATACTTTAAAATACATGTTTCTGTTGTAGATCATCTCCTGTTCACATAATAGCTACAAGCAAAAGTTTACATTCCTATGCACGTCCTCCACCAGGATCTTCAAACAACGATCCTAACTTCTCCAAGAATGAGGTGGATGAAACACCAGTCAGACACGAAAGAGTGAGTTGTTCTGAAACATTTTAAAATCAAGATGTATGAGTAATGAGTTAAGTTTTTTTGAAAAAGACAGTAGTTTAAAAAAATCATCTGTTTAATACGAACTCTGTCTCTGTTAGAGCTAGATTTTATGTACTTTTTACTGCACGGGGTAGGCTTGTAGTGCTACTTCATACAGTTCACGTTTTTTCAGAAGAGACCAGATTCTAAGAAAGCTCTGCTACTGTAGTTTCTTCTAAAGCAAGCTTTAAGAAACTGTATTAAATCATTAGCTGCTTCAAAAGGAAATAGCTTTTAGACGGACAAAAGCTGTCAGTCTCCCTTTTCCATGTAGTAATTTGTATCGGAAATTTTTCTGTTAGCAACACTGAATTTTATCAAGTGATTTATCTAGAATCAGCTTGAACTTACAGCTTTCCAGTAACTGGACCATAGAGTAACACATGCTTTGAGTGATTCTGTGGATGACCAAAGAAAGATAGCTTGTTAAATGCTTACATCTAAACATAGGATAATACACAGGTGTGTAAAAATGAACCGTAGAGAATGAACCCCAAAAATTTCAGGATGCATCTCAGAAAAGGAGATGAACACATTTCATTCACATTTATTGCATTCTTTGAATCTTTGTGTTACAGTCCTATTAGTATTTAAGGCAAAATGATGCCATGGGTGCAAACTAAGAGACTGTGTCTTAAGACATGAAAGACCAGCCCTAAAATCTCTTGCAGTAAAATATCAACACCATTTTGCTTTTTTTTAATAGGCGAATAGTGAATCAGAGTCTGGCATTTTCTGCATGTCATCACTTTCAGATGATGATGATTTGGGATGGTGCCATTCCTGGCCCTCAACTGTTTGGCATTGTTTTCTGAAAGGTAAAATAACATGCATCATCAAATAAGTATTTGTTTTGTCTTGTCCTTTCTTTAAGACAAATTCTTTACCTAACACTGATCTTTTTTTTCCTCCCTTTGAAAAACTCTGTTAGGCTCTCGTTTGTGCTTTCATAAAGGACGCAATAAAGAATGGCAGGATGTTGAAGAGTTTGCAAGGTCTGAAGGCTGTGGAAAAGAGGAAAATCTCCCAGTGAGTCCTTACAAGGTAACTGTTAGTTCTAATAAATTCATTTCAATACGTGTAGCAAAGACTTAGTTTCTCACATTATCCCTATCTCAGGAAGACAGGTTGGCATTAAAGATGTCTAGAGCTATTTGGATATCTTACTGTAAAGCACTTGAACTGCATTCATTGAGGTATATTTTGAATGTCGTCTTTATCAGCAAGACAGAAATGCCAATTAGAATGTTGTATACAATGTACAGTGATGACTATATACCTGTAGTATACACAGGTATATGCTTTTCTTAGGTGAAATTTTTTGAGCTGTTTATGTGTTTACAGGACTATGGTTCCAATGGTCTAAAGTTGATTTCTCATGAAGAAAGCATTTCCTTTGGTGAGTCAGTGCTGAAGCTGACTTTTGATCCTGGCACAGTGGAGGATGGCTTGCTGACCGTAGAATGCAGACTCGACCATCCATTTTATGTTAAAAATAAAGGTATGAAATACTGCAAGTACAGTTGGTTGTATATTTAAATATTCTCAGAAAGTAATTGCAGATTTTGTTGGCATCCCATATTGTTCAAGACATTGATACAAGTTATGTAGGAACAATTTACTGTCTTTGTAAAGAAATCCATAATTTGAACAAACAAAACTGTAAAACCATAAAGGTACAGGAAGACTGCCTATCTCTCAAGGAAAGATTTGATCAAGTATGTAAATGGAGCTCAGGAAAGCAGAAAAACTGGGGTGGGGGGGTGGGGGGAGAAAAGAAAGCTGCAAAAAAGAGGCATTTCTCACTTGCTAAACATGGTAAAAGTTTCCAGGTTTTCATTACTTTTTTACTGGAATGAGATTTTATTTGAGATAAACTGTTTGCGGTAAGAATTCCCTAAGTAAGTGTTTCTGATTTTTCTTTTGGGTGAAAGAAACTGCATCAGAAAATTCCTATAAAATTATGTTATTTAGAGATACAGGATTGCTCCAGTGAAGAACTGGAGGGATTGTCTGGCCGTTTGTCTAATTTAACTCTTTACCACTTCAGGTTGGTCATCTTTTTATCCAAGCTTGACTGTGGTACAGCATGGCATTCCATGCTGTGAAATGCATCTTGGAGATCTGTGTCTACCTCCTGGACACCCTGATGCCATTAACTTTGATGATTCAGGTGTTTTTGATACATTTAAAAGGTAATTTTTGGATAAACTGGCCTCAGTGGTTCTTGTATTTAATGAGTAGGCACCTGAAGTGTAGGAGAATTTGAAGAATTATATGTAGAGCAAAGAGAGAGCAGGTTTGGTAATACAAGATAAATGATAGGGAAAAGTGAATACTCAGTACTAGGAAAGCTGTGTGATTATGTACTCTGCTAAGCTGCAAAGTAGTGCCTCAGAGTGAAATAGCTTTTCAGCTTCTTTATATGCCAGATTAGGTGAAACAGTATAAGTATGTGTATTATCTGTATAAATTCTTCAGATAAAGTGTTTGAAATGTTTGAAAAACCTAGTACAATTTTCCCACAATTGTATGTGTGCCAGCTGTTTTCTTGTGCTTCATATGCAGCAATATATCTGAATTTTCTGAGTAATCTCTGAGTGATAAATGCATGTGCTATGGCTTTGGAATACCCTGCATTCATAATTAGTTCTTATTTTTGTGTATTCTGCTTTTTGGGATTCTTTTATATTATATCAAACCTACCTGACTTCAAAGTTTGATTAACTTTGAGGTTTGCTTGAGCTAGAAGTTGAAGCAGATAACCTTCAGAGGTCCTGTCCAATATAAATTATTCCAAGATTCTAAGGAAATAATAAAGATTTTTTCCATCCTACTTTGAGATTTCTAGGTTTAGTAGAATCCATCTTCTCCTATAATGTTAGTGCCTTTTTAGGTTCAGTTTTCAGTCCAGTTGCCTTCTGTTTTTTTACAGTAGAAAAACCCCAAATTTAAACTGCTGTTTGCAGTTCTAGCCCTGTGAGCTCTTTTATGATTTCAGTCTGGCATGGAGAGGGAGTTCAGATTGCTTGGCTTCACTTACTTGATGTCTGGGTCTTTTTCTTGTTATTAACTGCTATTCTGAACTACACACGTAGAGAGCTGTTAGAATCCCTATAGCTACACCTCACAGAAGAAATGGGACTTCTGGCTCCTTACTAACCGTGCAGCCCAGCAGAATTCTGCCTCGACACTTCAAATTCCTTGTCTTCTTTCTGGGCAGAAGGGAGTAAGTGAATAAGAAAGGAGTGTGCAACAGCAGCTGTGGTTAACAGAAGAATTAAAAACCAAAAAATCGTGTTGCTGTGTTATGGGAAAGAGATTAGGAATAGGAAAGGTGCTGGGGCTGTTGTGGAACAGGGAGGTAATTTCTCCTTATCTCCTGATAGCCTGCAAGGTCTGCCAGCATTATCTTTTCTTCACTGCTTTGTACTTTTCTAAGGGATATTGCAGGCAACCCTTCTGACTCCACTTTTCCTCATGGTTCTGTCCCACAAAAGGAGCCAGCTTTGGAGATGGTGGCTGTGCTCCCATGTGCATTATTTCCTTGCTAATAGTTCTACTTCGTGTTCGGAAAAAAGCTAAAAAAGCTCTTCAGATCTCTTATTTTGGCCTTAAATTATGCAGCCAAAGCCACGATGAGCAGTGGGTGAAGAGAGCCTTGGTACATATATGTTTTTGTTTATTTTGTGGTGGTAATGTAGTGGTTTAGATTTACGATTGAGTAGCACCTTCCCAAGTGTGTTTTCCCCATGTAGTGTGCTAAAGACAGCAAAGCCTGTGCCTCCCAGACTGGTCTGCAACACCTGGAGATGGTAACAGATAGTCTGTGGAATTAAACTTCCTCTGAAGTGGTTAGAGGTTAATTTGTCATTGTCGGTCAATGAGCTTGTAGCATTTGGAAGTCTAAATTTTACACAAACAATCAACTAAGCTGTTCAAATACCTTGAAATACCGAGAAATGTCGCGGTTTTGTCACTAGAGGGCAGGCGCTTGTCAGAACTGCATCAAGTAGTGCGACATCGGGGGCTCTAAATAGTGTCAGTGGAAGATTCATGTGTAACATAGTACATATTTAACTTCCTAGAGAATTTACTTGTACAGTAGTGCATATAACTTATTTTAATATCGTGGTTTCATATCGGTTCTTTATATATATATTTGCAAGTGAACTCAATGCTTGTTCTTCCTACATCAGTTGTCCCTCTCAGTAGCTGTCATTCACTGACCAGGCTTGATTTATGGTAAGGACAGAAGCAGAAAGAAAGTAGTGTATTTTAGACAAGAATAGAATTTGAAGACAGTGTTTAGTTAATTGATACACAGCTGGGGAGTTGGAAGTGCACAGCAGAGAATGTGTGAAGTTGCAGTCTGCTGTCACATTGAAGAAAATACCAATTTATCTGCCAAACTCTCGTAGTGTTTTTTTGTTTTTCACACTGACATCTGCATCAAGCACAAATCATTGTGTCACACAGAAGAGACCAGGGTACTAGAAATGTAGTACAGCTGAACAGTGAGCAGATACTTAGGGATTTTACATGAAAATTCCCCGATGGCTTTACAATATGTCTTTTTCTTGTAGTTACGACTTCACACCGATGGACTCCTCTGCAGTTTATGTGCTCAGCAGCATGGCTCGCCAGCGGCGCGCGTCTCTGTCCTGTGGAGGGTCAAACAATCAAGATGCTGAGAGATCAGAATGCAGTAGTAAAAACTGTGCCTCTACTGCATCATCACATCTTTCCTCCAATCCTTTGTACAGCAAAGCTGGCAAAAGCCACAGCTCAGGGACTGCAAGTACTGTGAGTGCCACTTCTCCAAACAAGTGCAAAAGACCAATGAATGCCTTCATGCTTTTTGCCAAAAAATACAGAGTTGAATACACTCAGATGTATCCAGGGAAAGACAACAGGTAATTATATAAACTGTAGTTTTGCTATTACTGTGAGCTAGCAGAATATGTGTGTCCTACCTTTAGATTTAAGTAGCTCAAATTTTGCATTTTAAATAAAATGTGTATATTGTTGGAAGAACAAGTTTTGAAAGATGCTAACACAAAGGTAATTTAATGGTGGTCTGTAAATACTGACAGTATGCAGTGAACTTGATACAAGCCTTTGTATCATTGGGTAGAGTAGCTGATACACATATACATGTGCAGCGGCAGAGTCACAGACACAGAACAGTCTTGGTTTACAGTGATAGTGATGAGCTGCTCTGCTTGTGTGCTGTAATGGAAAAAAGGGCATTTCTGGTTCTTCTACTTACTGACAGAATACTGCAAATTGTTCATGAAGTTACAAGCATTTATTTCCAGTCTGTCTCTCCTGTTAAATAATACAGTACTGTATTGTTAGGATATCTGAAAGATCTTAATCTAGACAGTACATTGCCAATTTTTGCTTGTTCTAAAGGCATTCAGCAATCTGCTGAAGCTTGCAGGAAGAGTTGTATGACTCTGTGTTTGGGGAGCAGATCATTGTTAGTTTGCTCTTTGGTTCTTAATCTATATGCACATTCACTTCTAAATTTTTTTTAATAAATATCTCCCTTGCATATATTTTAAATTATATGTTGTGCTAATTGTGCATATGTAAATAGAAACTAAAGCACATGAACACGCACTGATTTTAGAATCATATTTTTTACTGTATGTAACATTATGAAAACTGTTACTGTAAAAATTGTATTGTGACATAAAAATTCTAGTACTAAATCCAGTAAAAAATTGAAGTTGACAGAGCTTTGAAATGGTTGTGGCTATTTTATAATATTTTAATAAGGAGACTGTAACTGCTATTGAGAAATAAAATCCTGCCATATAAATAGCCCATCCTTAAATCCCAACCAGTCTTGTGTGTCCTGGCAATGATGTTCTGCAACGCTTAAAATAAGTTCAGTGAAGCAGATCTGCTGCCTTCACATTCATTGCAGCTATCAGTGAGAAATGGAACAGAATGTCAGCCAGGAAAAGTTTATGATGGTTATATATTTAATTGAAAATGCTGATTTCAAGGGGATGCAGTGAACTGGAGCTGCAGCTTCGTGGATGTGAAAATGAGTTGAACATTTCAGTGAGCAGGTTTACCTTGAAGGAAAGTGATGACAAAGTTATAAGTAAGCTGCAGAATGCACTGCTCACTGTTCTGTTTGGGTGTAGTTTTATGGCATCCATAAAACACAGTACAGCAGAAATAGTGATAACTGATGTTACAGAAATTCAACTACTGTTGCTAAAGTGTTGCTGAGGCATTTATTAACTTAGCTGTTCAGAGGCAACTTTCATTTTTCCTAATGTAAGTTTGTGTCATTTTCAGATTACTGAGCAGATCTTACAATGTAGTAGCTACTTCTGTACACGAGAGTTCTTACATTTGTTACAGTTACTTTATTTTTCTTACCCAGTAAGAAAGGACGGAACTGAAGGTATTCAGAGTTAAATGGTCTGTTCTGAGGCAAAGCAGCTTTCAAGCTGTGTTCAGCAAGAGAGCTGTAAACATTCAAAGCACAAGAGTCACATGCTACTTAAAACTACTGTGGGCCGTAAGACTATGTTTGAGAAACTGGTGTTAGGGCTGCACTTGTTTATTTTGTAGATATTCTCACTGTAACTATAGTTGGACTTGGTTGTGTGTTCAGAAAGACTTGAATAATCAGTGAACCTTCTAAAAAGGAGGAAAATAGTATTTTTTATATGAAATACAGAGATTCAATAGTGCATTTTTATTTGGAAATGCAGTGGCTTTTTCAGCAGACCTGCTGTCTTTGGGTCACCCTGTTCTTTCCTGGAGGTGTGAGTGACCCAGTACAAACTGGTGACCCAGAGCAGACAGGTTTCTGTTGATTTGCCTCTGGATACTGTCAAAACATGAAAACCCTGCTAATTAAACTGGAGTGCGTTTGCTTCTGATGACAGACCAAAGATACTGGTTCTCAGGATCGAAACCCAGAAATTCCATTGCCGAAGAGACAGGCTGTGCAAATGGGTTTGATGTTGATGGGATCTGGTGGCAGCTTGAGGAGTTTGCTCCAAGGAGTCACCAGAGCATGTGACAGCAGAGGCTTAAAGGCAGCCCCAGTGCAGGTCAGGCTGTGCTCCCTGAGTGCTCTGAGGGAGTCTGAATGATACCACAAAGTCTTGCAGGATTCAGGTCCATTTGCAGGATTCAGACCCATTTGCTTGGTGTGATGCAGAGAAGCCTTCAGCATTGCTGTATGTGCCATGTTATGGAAATGGTTGATGGCACTCTACTTGATTCAGTTAGAAAGTCTATGAATAGCTTTGCTGCCAGCAAGGAACTTGTTAACAAGAAAAAGCAAAGGATTTAGTTATGTCTACCTTTTTCTTTAAGCCTGTCATAGAACTCTGATCGCTGTAATCTGAAGGCAAAGTGTCCAAACTGCTCATTAACTTGTAATTGTCATTGATAAAAGAGCTGTTGTTTAGAGATTTTTGTTCAGCTAAAGGATGGAGTTAAAGCTTTAATGGGATATTGATCCAGCATTTGGGAGTGCATGATAATACGGGGAAATGTTCTCAAAAGACCTAGAGTTTAGAAGCAGTAGGAAAGGAATTAATTTAGCTCTGGAAATGGTGATAGGTGTGTTAGAACAAATGGTTCCCTTTGCACAGGAATGGGAATTTACCACTATGTTCTATCCAGTATGGATTAAAGGTGGAGGAAGCTACACATATTGATTAAATAGACATGGGGGCTTGCAGTTAATCAAATATTTGTTTGGCTGAGGTCATATTCAGTTCATTGCCCTAATTATTAGAGAACATATTTTCAGCAAATCTGTCATATTATCTTCTAGCATGAAAGTAGAGCAAAACAAATGTGAGTTACCATTTGGTGGTGGGGTTTTAACATTCCTTTTTTGCTGGTTTATGCCAGTTGCTGTGTATTCAAATGTACACCCTCTGAAATGTTAGAATGTGCATTGACCCATGCTCAGCTACCACAAAAGTCTCAGCTGTTTAACCATTAAAAGAACAATGAGAATATAATCAGAAACATGATTGTTAAACATTTTAAGATACACTTGATTTCTTCCTTGTGTGTTATTTCCACATTTCACTTTTGTATTCTTTAAAGTGCTCAGATAAATAAAATAAAATTGGGGTATTTCTTAGCACTGTCCTGACCATACTGTAACCATTGATCTTGCAGAGCCATAAGTGTGATACTCGGCGACAGGTGGAAGAAAATGAAAAATGAGGAAAGACGGATGTACACACTAGAAGCCAAGGCCTTGGCAGAAGAGCAGAAGCGTTTAAATCCTGACTGTTGGAAAAGAAAACGAACAAATTCTGTATGTTTGTGAAGCAGTCATTTTCATTATGCACTTAGATGTATTCTTACAGGTAGCTACAGGGGGCTTTGTGCAGTCTAAGCTGCACTCCTGGTAGCCCAAACCTTCATCCAGGAGTACTCTCTGAGTATTTATGAGAGTTTTGTGAATTCTATTGGACTGAAAGTAAGGGTTTTTTTAAATGTGGAGGATGGGTGCATGACCTTTTGTTTGAAGTACCTGAGTTCATAAGATAGTACCTGAAGTTTTTTTCTTCAGTAACAGCTTTTTCTTTGCCTTTTTCTGGTTTTTTCGCCACAGTTTGTACTAGCATATATGAAGATATTGAGGCAGCAAAATAATCTTTTCCATGTGAATCCCTTTAAATTATTACTGTGTTTAATTGTAAAATAAATACAGTAGATAACACTACTTTTTTTGGGAAATAAATTGTTTTCCACTTTGTAGAAAGCTGTCAGTCTAAGATTGTAGGTGTGGATTAGTAGGTGGTGTATGTATTAAGAAAGAGAAGGGCTTTCAAGCTGAACCATCATCTAAAGCTAACATCACAAAAAAGGAGGTTCTGCTTGTTCATCTAGAAGAGTAGGTTGGAAGGAGAGATCACTGAGATGCACAGAATGCCAAGTCCTTTCATCAGCCATTTTATGCCTGGGTGGGAGCTTGAAGTGTGGTGTGGACTTCCTCTGCATGGTTGGTGAAACCATCCATGTGGTGTAAGATTTCATCTTCAAGTTATCCCCTTTCCTTTCATGTGTAAATGAGGCTGCTTTCTCAACAGCATATGCAAGTGTTGCCTTAAGACTGAATAAAAAATACTCCAACACTAAGTTGCTTCTTTCTGCTGTATGTACTTTGTGCTGAATTTCCAGTCCCTTGTTGCAGAAGGTTCCACCAAATCCCAGCTGCCGGGAACAACCTGTTTTTCTGTTCACTGCATTCTATTTTAATAAAACAGTGTCAGCTTCTGTTAGATTTCCGTGGGGGTTTGGTTAAAATACTACTATTTATTTTATCTGCTTTTACACTACTGCAGTCTTGGGTGAGATCGCACACTGACCTGCGAGCTTCAGAAAACTCAGAGGCGTGTTTGTGTGTAGCTGAGAGGAGTAGTGATGGCTTGGCCCCAGTAAGAAGGATGGCTTTCCTACACTGCCTTGTAGTAGGATTTTCCTTGTCCTTAGAGTCTTCAGGCCAAGCGAATAGGATCTGTAAAACCTGTTAACTCAGGGTTAGAACAGGAAATGCCTTTTCTAATTGTCTTAGTTCAGTGAACTGAACTGTTAACAGTTTGGTTACCTTACTGCATTAATGACTGGTGGACTGCATGCTGTGACAGAGAAGTCTTGATGTCTAGTTTTGACCTTTTTGTTTTCTTCCAAATAACTAACCAATGAAAAGTCCTTGTGGCTTTCAGAGCCAGTGTTTGCTAGATTTAAGGTAAGGTCTGCTTCCCCTTTGCTTGGTAACTGCTAACCTGGTTTTCTCTTCTCTTTTCTCAGGGCTCACAACAGCATTAAGCCAGAATTTTCCTGTTAACTCTGTATTTACAAAATGGCTGTTGCTCAATGGCAAGAAGATGCAAGATCAAGGTTTTACTGTTTGTTGTGACTCTGTGTGACGATAAAATACTGGCACCATCAAGTCGGAAATGATCTGAGTGCAGATTTGCTTTTTACAATAGAACATTAAGTAAGCTAAAACTATCAGCATTTTAAACCAAATTGCCTTATTTTTCTTCCAAACTTCATATATGTATCAGGTAATATAGGCTTGAAAATGGATATCCTGTGGTGCTAAAGTACTTTAGAAAGAGGCGAAGGAGATGTGTATAAATGTTTATTTTTAAAAGAAAAATGTACAAAAAGGGGAATTTTAAAATATGTAACAGCTGTTTCTATACATTGATTCTTATTGCTGATTAATATGTATTGCACAACCGTATTATTAATTGCAATTCTGGGGCCTGGGATTTTCTGAAATGGCAAAGTGTATTATCAGCCTCCAGCCTCCCAGCCTGCCCCGCTGCCAGCAAGTGACCAGGACAGTAGGAATGGAAAGTGTGGTGTGATGTAGCAAGGGAGCTGCTGCTGCTGCTGCTGCTTGGGATGCCACTTATAAAACCTGTATCCACAAGGGAGATACTTCTGCATCAGCTGGCACTAGTGAGAGCTGTCATTTCGTGGTGGAAACAATGGCCCAGGACAGGATGAAATGAAAAAAAGATAGCATTATCTCAAGAAAAATGGTGCTGTTGATACCATCACCATCATAGATATAACTCTGTGTTTTGTCATTGCCACATATCCTACAATAGTTTATTTTGCCATAAGACATCTTTATGGTGGGGGCAAACTTTGCACTTAACTATACGTGCAACACTTGCACTTTACTTTTTTTTCTCCTCCAACTGTCTAAAATTAGAGCAGCTGCGTTAGGATTACAATTTGCTTCCGCTGTGAACTTTTACAATCATGGCTTTTCCTGTACTAAACAGCTGTGCATTGTTTTTTTTTTTTTAAGAATCACAACTGTAAATTTCAGTTTATGACACGTCTACATGATGTTGCCCCTAAGATTTTTGCACACTATATTCTTGTATATTATTTCAAATAAATTCATTAAAATTTGGTGTTGCGTATTTTATTAAATGAAGACTAATCACTAAGTCAGCTCTGCAGCAATGAGTGTGTCTTTCCATGAACCCACCCAAAATATTTTTTAATGCTTTGCCATTCAGAAGCTGCTGAAGAATTTCAGATACTGATTTCAGGATTGAATAGTCAATGTTCTTTATTACAGTTTAAGCAAAAAGAGAGTTGAAATCAATATAAATTATTTCTAAGCAAGTAGCAGTGCAATAGAGAATCATTTAGGTTAGTTATAAATATTTTCCCTTGTGTTAAAATTAGTGATTTTTAGATGGAAACTGATGATTCTAGCATTTCAAAAGTACAATTTTCTGAATAAGGCTAAAATGTATCCAACTGTTTAAAACTATACTTGTAGGAAAAGAGCTGCTTCCTTACTTGAGATATTCAGCAATTATACTGTAATATTTGAGTTCTAATTTTACACTTTTCTAAATTCAAAAGGAATGCTAAAGAATGTTTCAATTAGATGTAGATTTGCAGCACATAAAAAATTTGTACAATTTCCATATAATATTTCTGTATAAGTAAGTTCCTGTAATGCAAAGATAAAGCAAAAAGACAAGTTTCAGAGATGAAGTAGCTAAACACGTTTCCTTGTAAAGCTTCTGTATTTGGGAATAATTTACATGAACCGTAAATACATTTGTGGCACTGAAGACCCACGACTCTGTTCCTGTCCATTCCATATTTCGAGAGCCTTGTCCAAGTGTGTTCACTGAAGGGTTGACATGGCTTTCTGCAGCAGCTGAACCATTATGGGATAGACTGGTGCAAACTCCTTCCCCTCTCTCGATCTGACTGATTGAACATAAGCTTCTAGTGCACCACTGAAAAACAAAGTAGGTAAAGCAATTAAGAACTGTAAATTCAGGATCTGCAACTGAAATTAATTGCCTCCTTCCCTCCTGTAGAATTTTCATCAGATGGTTCTTACTTGTCTCTGTGGAAGGAGGTGAGCAAGAAAGGCCTTGCAAAGCTCTACATAATTGTTACACTGTCTTTCTCTCCTTTCTTGCATGTTTTGAGGAGCAAACAACATTTAAATAAGCAGCAGCACGTTGCAGATGGCTTGAAATGACAGCTCTGACGCACAGACTTGGGCACAGTGGCAACCCTTAGAACGGGGGAGAACAGTCTCCAGCTGCTGCAGACACTGAGAGTACAGTTTGGAGCATAAAAACTGGGGCACTGGTGAACAGCCGCGGTGCCCTGAGGTGATTTCCTGGCACAGCCTTTTGAACTGCCACTGTCCTGGGGGAAATGCCGCGCTAACCCACGGACAGCGCGTGCCAGGGACGGCCCGGACGTGGCTTGCTTTGACACACAGACAGCCCTCCTGTGAACTGCACAAACAAAACACTGCAAAGCTAAAAGGGGCCACTGGGATGACGTACTCATCTGTACGTAGCTTGACTTGCTTTATGACACAGAGCCACCTTTTAGCACACGTTCTAGTACACAGTACTGAATGACAGCATATTTGTAACACAGACTTTGTAAGTGCTGATCTGTTCAGATTCCAACTTACTAGCTCATTAAGTAGGCCGAGTTAATTTTGCTACACAAATATTTCATTCAATTTTCCTCTCCTTTTCTGCTTCTCCTATTTCTTCATGTAACAGATACAATAATCTTGGAGTTTCCTTCTAAAACTCTTTTTACAATTACACTATTTACAGCAGAACTGTAACATTAGAAAAAACACATGCACAAACAACAGACCCCATTTCAAGTGGAGACTTAAGACAGCTCCTGGTGCTTGGCCATTCTTCTTGTGGCTGGTGACAGCTGCAGTGCTGATACAGCCTGTTGTCACAGCCCTTCCCAGGCACCATCCCGCAGGGCAGCAGGCCCTGCTGTTAATGCAGGAGCAGCAGAGCTGCAATTGTCACTCTGGGTCACTGAATAGAGTGAGTTGGTCCTAGGTT
Source organism: Campylorhamphus procurvoides (assembly GCA_013396655.1). Classification (NCBI taxonomy): domain Eukaryota; kingdom Metazoa; phylum Chordata; class Aves; order Passeriformes; family Dendrocolaptidae; genus Campylorhamphus; species Campylorhamphus procurvoides. Next base: position 18,724 of record WBMV01003899.1, read on the forward strand.
TTGTCTCCTGCATTCCCTCATGGAAGTGTGGGACACACCAGCATGGCTGCTCTGCCAGGGAGGGAGCCCACTGGCTTTCAGTAACACTGCAGGAACATTCCCAGTCCCACCGTGGGAAAGCAAATGGTTGTCATGCACACCTGGTGATGGGAGTGGGGGTACAGGGGTTAAGGGGGATGGTAACACACAGCAAGTGCAGTGTTGTGCCTATAAATACACATAAACTGCTGGAGGATGGTGGGCTTGAGCAGAGCTGGATTTGTTTGCTGCTACTTCAACAGCCAAGCTTTTGGTGAAACACTGCATTCCCACTCAAAACATTCAAGGACCTAAGGCAGCACTGCTCACCTGTATGTGCCTGCTGGCAGCTGGAGGCAATAGACAGTAAGTAGGCATTTAATTAGGCAAGGCTTAAGGAAAGCAGTACTGGAGAGTGAGATTCACCCCATGTTTCACACACACAGAGGCTCCTCATGGAGTAAGATGTTAAGAGAGGAGCAGCCAAGATCCCTGTGTGATGCTGCAGCTCTGGGAAGGCTCAGGTGAGCCCACCAAACCTGGCAAACCAGAAGAGATGGTAGGTAGATGCAGGGTCACAATGCACTTGGTCACCTGTGAGTAAAGCTACTGCTAAATCAGCAAGGGCTTGGTCCTTCCTCAGTGACTCAAACCCATTCATGCCAGAGTGCTGCTGGGGATTTCCAACCAAGTTCACTTATTAACAAGTGGAAGATGGTCCTGAGGTCAAGAGCCTGTGCTCAGTTTGCTGGAGAGAGGAGCCTGAGCTTTGGGTTCTGAGAAGCCAGCGACAGCAATGACTGCCTGACCCCACGAGCTGGTCCTGGGGCTGCACCTGCTCCCATCCCCATTAAATCCAGGTGCTGATCCATCAGCCTTGCTGCCAGAGCGCAACAGGAGGAGCTGGGTGTCCCCGTGTGTAGTCCCTGCTAATGGAATTTGACAGGGAGAGAGTGAAGCAACTGTGCAACCAAAGAACCCGAGGCAGCTTTGCTTCTGAGCACAAGATGGGAGTGAAACAGCACAGGCACGAGGTGCTGACCAGCACAGCTCCTGCCGTCCCCAGGCAGCAGCTGGACTTCAGTCACTCTTTGCTGAAGCTCAGGGCATATTGTCTGAGACCGAAGGGATGGAAAAGGAGGATGGACTGGATTACAGGAGAGCTGAGATGCTTCAGAAGAATAAAGTGAGTGAGGACAGAAGTCCGCACCAGGTACCAACACATTGTGAGGAGTCACTTTGAATTTTTTGCACATCAACAAACAGCAAGAGAGAAGCAATCCCTTGTTGCAACCAGAAAGGAGGGGAAAGAACATTTATTTTATCTGGCCAAAGAAAGTTGTCTTTTTGCACCTGGTTAGCTCCCTGAAAACCTTCAGGCTGCTCCTTACCAATGCTCCCTGGGGAGCAGCACAGGGTCTACTGGAAAGAGGCAACAACTGAAAAACTGCTTGCTGAAACCACAAAGTGCTTTTGGGTGCAGCTCACCTCGCTCCCAGCGAAGGCCATTGGCATGACAAACTGCAGAGAGATTATGCATATCCACAGGTATGTTTTAAATCCCAAGATCTAAAGAGAAGAAGTGAGACTGGGCGAATGGAGCATCAGGGAAGTGTGCTTTTTGGATGAACTGGTCTCTTGTGGCAATCAGGGGAAAGCATGTGATGAGCACACTGAGCAACAAGTGGGAGATGCAGACAGGGAAGGCTCAATGATGCCATCGTGATGAGGGGACATGCTTCAGAAGAGTCAGAGGTGTCTCGCAGTTCCACTCACGTAAGCATTTAAGTGCTGTGGCCAGCAGTAATCCTTTTAAACAAGTTAAATGTTAGTTACTTGCTACACAGAGTAGTCCCCTGTATAAAAAGACAGTTGAGAAATTCCTGTGACAGTCTTCTTACTGTAAATGACATTCATCTTGCTAAATCTTTCCCCTTCCACTCACCAGCATCCCTATCTTTTTCCTTCTATACATTCCTCAAAGTTTGTTGGGCCCAAATAGTTTTTTGAAGTCATCAAAAGCTGAAAATAGAAAAAACATATTGACCTGCTTAACTTAGAAAGCTCTGACACCTCTTGGTGAAGTTGTGGGTTGGCATCATTATCCAGATGGTAACACTGCTATCCCTTTCTGACTTATCTCTGTGCTTTGAAAAACCCCTTGAAAAAGATTAGAGAGATAATCAGAGACATGAAAGGGAGAGGCTTCACTCTAAAAGCAGCACCCAAAACCACTCAATGTCAGCGCTTGATAATCCTTAGCCAGACTGCTATTCCCATCAGATCAAACAAGACGGAATGAGATTTAGGCTACGCTAAGTGCCAAACACCAGTATTACAGTCCCACTGTCACATCTTCCAGCAGATTTTGTCATTTCTCCTCTCCTGATTTAACTGGCAAAGCCAAGTCCCTCAGTGGCACCCACTATCCTCTTACAGCTTAAAAATCAGCTAAAAGGAATTGTTTGGTGACCTCGGAACTGCCCAGATCCTTCTCCAAGAGCTGAGAGAAGTTCTTTGCTCTCTTACTGTGGCTTTGCTTGCATTGTTTCAAAGAGACTGAGCCAAACTTCAGCAGTATGACCAACCCAGGAGCATCTTTGCTAACTCTCTTACTCACTCAAAAGACAACCAGTAATTACTCCTCCATCAATACTCTAAGGTGAATTCTCAGGCATTTTTCTAAAAAAGACCTTCTACGGCATTACACTAAACAATGAAAATAAAAGCTTTCTGAATGCTCTAACTGCATTCACTATTTTCCTGTGTCCCACACTTGCATGTCCAATAGAAGTATTTAAACACTCTGAAGCTGAATGTTAGAAAGCCATTCATAATCAGTAACTTTACCTGAAATGCTCTAAAAACAGTGTTTCCAGTAAAGCAAACTGGCCTAGAGAGCTCCCTGCTCCCTGTGCCCACTCAGGGAAGGCTGGGAACCTGCTCCCAGATGGGCAGGCATAGGAAAGCAGCCAAGGGGTCTCACACCAAGGGGGATGATGAAAAGCTGCTGCAGCTGCTGAAGGCTGGGAGGGAAGAGGCAGCCACAGTCACCTGGAGCTCCAGACTCCACCTGGTGACAAGGGAACCATGATCAAGCTCAGGAGACTCTCTTCTGCATTGCTGCCTGGTGGTAACAACACTGTGGTGGTAGCCCAAGGAGTCTGTCCACCCTGTTGTTGTTAGGAACAACAACCCTGGTAACAAAAGGTCTGAGTGGTAAAATGACACAAATCATGAATCCAGGGAGAAAGGATGTTTGAAGAGCAGAGAATAATGGTGAGGTTGCTCCAGAGTGAGAGGGAGGAATAGGCTGGAAGATGTAACTGAAAGCACCGGTCATAGAGTAGACATGATTCCAGACGGTCATTTGGGATGGAAGTTTTGTTTCTCTGAAGACAGTTACTGAGTCTTCAGGGTGGGACTTTGGGACTGCAACATATAGGAATATGGACTGTGCAGGAAGTGGCTTATGGCAAAGCAAGATGGGCTGGTTGAGCTGGGCAACTTGGAAAGACACACTTCACTGGAGCTGTTGAGATGCCTACCTGACTGTACCTCATTTGGGGAGATAAATGAGTTTAGAGGCTTTGTTAACATTTGAAATGCAAACTTTATGATGACATTTTTGTAAACTTTACCAGTCCTAGCTCAAATGGGCTTTTGTAGACTATGGTGGCAGTACAGAATTCAATTCAGATGCAGCAGTTTACCATTAAAATCTTATCTTTAAAAGGTAGGCTCACTCCTGTAGAGGACACTGTAAAAACACCAGTGCCTAAACAGTTGTGGAAAAATAAACAGCACCATGGGTGAAAGCAGTATCATCAAGTCTCCAGCACAGAAGAGATCACAGCTGTTGTCATATAAAAAGATGTAATTTATAGTTATATTATCGATGTTTAAGATGGAAGAAACCCTGTTTATGTAATATACAAAACATACTCTTGAAGGGATTAGACTAAATAATGCCCTAAATTCAGCATCTCCCAGTCTAATAAAGAACATAAAACCTGTTCAGCGATCTGCTTCTATTTTAAAAGACAAGCTATGGTATACATTACAAATATTGTTTGTAAAAGAGAGCTATGGAAAGAGGGTTGGTGGGATGTTCTGCATATATTAATGCTTCATTAAAAATGCCATAAGAAGTAAGGAAAAAAAAAACCCTAAGTTTAAGATGCCCTCCCACATAAGGAAAAGGATTTTAAAGCACTTATTAAATTACTTCACTTGCATGAGCAAAACCATGAGCTTTCTTGGAAATCAGGACAAGCTGATTATATAAGACCCAGATAGTTTGTCTTTAAAATGTTATTTCAACCCATGAAGATTTATATCTGCAGTTAAAAGGGAAAAAAAAAAGAAGTATGATTTGGGTTGTGGTTCTAAAGGGATCTTAATGCATATCGTTTGGAATTACTCTAATTAATTAATTTTATATGGAATCATGAATACCAGCACTGCCCTCCTGGGCTCTGCCTCAGTCAAATGGAGCCTGACTTACACTGGAAGATGAGGAGGAGACAGGGATCATCTTCCTGCTCGGTAGTGGAGTAGCACCCTGTGCACTCCAGTCCCGATCCATCAGCAGGACAGCTGGAGGGCACCAGGGCCAGGCTTTTCCTTAGTACTTTGTTAACAGCCTGTTCAGTCTGCAAACTTCAGGGCAAAGCAGAAAATGGAAAATACGCTGTGTAGGAGCACATCAGTGTGACACCATGTCTATTTAATCCAGTGCTATCAAAACAACTATAAAAATGGGCAGTAAATTCTCCAACAGCATCACCTGTCGAAGAACCAACTGGCAGCAGACATCTCTGGGTTACTCCAGAGCACATAATAAAGACATCAAAGGCACTGTGTGCTCACAGACAAGCCCAAGTGACGCCGAGGGTTTTATGAATGGCCTGACGCTGGCCCGCAGTGCTCGGAGGCGCCGGCAGCCTCCGGCCACCTCGCCTGGATGCCCTCGCTGGGTTTGAGCAGAGCACTGACCCTGCACGGCTCTGCTGCTGGTGGCTGAGCTGTTGGGATGCTGCGCCCACCGAGAGACCGAACCGACTGCACAGATGGCACTTTCATGCTGGCCCCTGGGCTGGCATTTGTCCCTGCCCCTGGCAGGGTGGTGGTCACAGCCACCCTCCAGCTCAGGACATCAGCTCATTATGAAAATGAACCTTTCCCTGGGCCTGCCTTTCAACTCTGCTCCAGCAAGGGTGAGCTTGATGGAGTAAGGGGAGTTAACTTACGTTGTAAGGGTAAAAGGAAGAACTTGGCCCTTGAATGCATGAAGTATTCTTCAGGCTGGCTCAAATCCTGCCATGTCTAATAGGGTTTCTTTTATGGAAGAAAGAGGGAGTTTTCAAGCTTAATTTAAAAAGAAAAATTAAAAAATGCCTTGGTGACTTAAAGAAGTGCTCCTTTCAACACAGTTGCTGCTCAGGGAGGATGACTGCAGCAGGGTCATCTCACCTACCTTTAAATGTCTGCAGGGCAGCTGGCTGCTTGAGAGAGCTCCTGTGTCCCAGCCCACGCTCCCCTCACTGAACAGAGGAAATGGAGCTTTCAGGACACAATGCAACTGACCTATTTTAGGTACCTGCTTCAGGATGAGACAAATCAGCCCCGGCAGCACCAGTTTCTCTCTCTTGACCATAAAGGGAGTCTAACAAATATACCTCTGACCAGGTAAATCCCACTCTTCATGCTGAATACAAACAGAAAGAAATACAGAAAAATTCTCAGAATGGCACTAATTCACACCATTCACACCATGCTGCAAGTGAAGTATTTAAGACCTACAGAGCGGAAGAAGCACTCCAATTAGCTTTAATATGAAGCCGTAAGGATCCTGATAACACAAGTAAATTAATATCTAAGCAGCAGGTCCCTAGAGTAATTGCACAGTTGTTGCAAAAGGAAGTTGCAGAAAATTACCATTTGCAAGGTTGCAGCAAATGTAAAGAGAACATCTTGATGTAGGCCAGTGCAGGGATCTGAAGGCTCCAAACATTCAAAGTCCAATTAGCACAGCTGAACTACTATGGGCGGAAAAAGCTTGAAGAAGGTGACTGATAAAAGAGCAAGACTCTTGTAATTCAGCTTAGGTTCACATGAGACACATGAAGAGCAGGCTCAGAAATCCCAATAGAATATTTAAGAAAACATGAGTGAGACACGGTTGCACTAGTGACTGATGTTTGCTTGCCTGTCATATATGGATAACCAGCCTGTTTTGAAATGGGTTACAGACACGAGAGGAGATGGTGAGCAGGTGAGTGCATACAGCAGTACCTACAGAGGTGACTGGTGTCTGCAAAGGAGAACCATCCCCCTCACTCACTGCATCCCTGTGCTGGCCAGACTCAGCTCCTTGCGCCCAGACTGCAGTGCTGCCAACTAAAACACCGGAGGGAAGAGTCTGCTGGACAAACCCAGGGCAGTTCATTCATGTGGCTCAGCAAAGCTGCAGGAGTGGCACATGGATGGAGCAGCAGGCAAGCATGGGCAGTGACAAACAGCCCAGCTCTGGCATAACAAGAGTAGGGAAGTCGAGTGTCAACAGAGGCCTTTGGGAAGGGCAGACCTTCAAAGCAGCCCTCTCCATGCCCTGGGACCATGGATGTCCAAGCAGTGTCTGAGCACTCCACAGTGCAGAGCAAAGGGACCACAGCCTCACTGTAAAATGCTCAGGTGATGACCTTGCCAAGTGATAACCTTGTAGCAGTACATTCTTGAGATTGCAAAGTTAAAATATTTTAATAGTGGTAACTCATGCAAAATGAGTAAAAAATTCAATGAAAGGATTGAAAGAAAAACTTAAGTATTCCAGCTTCACTGTTTGGTCTAATGGATGACACTGTCTCTGCCCAAAAGCCTTATCCCAAGGTTTGTCCTTTAATACCTCCACGGTCAGAGAAATTTATCAATGTCTGAACATGACCATCAGCAAGCCCATTAACTGAATCAGTCTGGATGAAATTTAATTGCAAACAAAGACAAAAATCTGTTGTAGTTTAAGGATGGCATTTTCAAATTTGTGAAAAAGGATTGAAGAGAACAAAATCCCATCAGTTCTCAAATGATTTGCATTCTTGGCTTTCCCCAATACATCTGAAATTCAACATTGTTAGCTTTGCTAGTACTGTCAGGACAGAAATTACAACCAAAATATTCATAACTAATTACACATACAGCTCTATTACCTCTGTACCTATTACCCATGACCCTATAATTCAAAGTATCATGGCTTGAGATTCAAGAAAACCTAGTTTTGTAGACAACATCTCTGATTTTCAAAAAAATACATATATGAAGAGACACAGTTTGTATTTTAATATTTCAGAAAACCCTAGTAACATCTACTGGTGATGACCTAGTATTTCCTTAACTGGTCCAATCACTACATGGGACTCTATGGTGCTATCAGCTACAGGAACTGTAAATATTTATAGCATACTCCTCTTGGCTGCTTTAGAAGTGTGGACAGATAACAGTTGACTTTCTCAGGCACAACCATTGCTGGCTGGAACTTAAAAGTCAGCTTCCATCACTTCAGCAAAAGCTGGCACCATCCACACACAGAAGTTCAAGGACAGAACTGGCTCCCAGGCCAGATGGAGCCTGGTGCAGCTATGTGTGACAGCCTTTCCCATACCACTGGGGTGGGTGACACTGAGGTCACTGGGAAGATGGCTGGAAAATTTAGGGCATTAGGAGCCAAGCGATCATCTGAGCCTTGAATCCCGAGGATCCCCAGGCCAGTTCTGTCACGTTCATACAACTCATCTGTTCTCTAACATACTTCAAAAATCTGCTTGTTTTGAAATACAAGACTCTTCTAACTTTTCCTAACATTTTAAGATGCAAAATAGTATTTAGCTATAAAGTCATCTACCCTAACAAGATTTTAAAAATCTGATGTAATTGTCACTTCCCAGTGAATCATGGGCTGATTTCCTGAAGAGTATCATTACAGGGGTGTAACAAGGGTCTGCCATTTTTAGATTTCTACCTACATTTACACTGGTTAAGCTTCCAAAGCTTCTCCTTCCTGATACATAAGACAGGACAGCTGCAGCCTTGACTTTCCAACAGTTAGAGAGGGAGGCAGTTTTGCTAAAACTCAGTATTAATTTAAACCTTCATTGTGCCTAGTTTCCTTATTTGCAAGTGGATTATGTACTCCTTCCAAAGGTACTGAGAGCTTGGGTACAGAAGGGTGGAGGGGAGAGTTCAATTTACATATTGTGCCATTTTGCAACTCATCCCACGAGTAGAGAGAGGGTAATGGTATTTATGATACATCTCCTGAGGCATATTTTTTTACTCTTCAAGACCAGTCTTACTGTGCAGATAAGTTACCACTCCATTATAATAAATGTAGAGAAGAAAGAAACATGATTTTTACCGTATGAGAGCGAGCCTGTCTTTTTCAGATGGATGATCATCAAGCCACTGGGAGTAGCGGGCAATGGACCACTCAGCTCTCTGAAACAGAGAAATACAAACACCAATTACACACAAATGTGAAAAAGGAAACAGAGACACCAATTTCAGAATCAAAGATGACACAAATGAAAGCCACATGAGACTCTCTTAATACTGCAGTGATGCAGAATGAGTTAAGGAAACAGAGACAATTAACAGAAATAGCCCAGTACATTATTTGGGAGTTCAGAGGTGATCTCCTACATCAGCTTTTTGCCCATTTCTGACAGGGGTTATGGTCTAGATTTCCTGCATCTTACACGAGTAGGATCCAGACAATTTGCAGTCTGGGAAAAGATGTGCAATTTCTTCTAGGAGCTGACAGAATAGTAATTAATTGAGAACCTATCTGATATCAGATTATCATATTCCTACTGTTAGTAATCAAAATATGAAGTCAATGACCATAACACCTTTGCCACAATAAAAACAAATGACAACAAATCATATAAAATATGAACTTGAATAATTATTAATGAAAACAGCTAGGGCAAGCTACAATGCTCACTCCTCCTCAGGGCATCTGAAAAGGAAAGACAGGTTGATCTTATTACCTGGAAGGGTGATTTTAACTCTGGTGGTGCTCTTGTAAATAAGAACTGAAGAATAACGCTGAATGGAATAACCTCTCCCAGAGCTGGGCTACTGGCAATATGCTCACTGGTCTGGAACAGCAGTGGTCTGGAAAAATGTAACAATATATTTGTGAAAGGAAGAAAAAGCTTATCTTATGCATAAGAAAAATGCCTCTATGTGGTGGCAATATTGCAACAGGATTGAATTATCCAATTTTTTACCACTACTTTGCATCTTAAGTTTCCAATGCAGGTCCAGTTTGCAAAAATGTGCAGCAGTTGCTTATTGTAATTAAACAACACAGGACTGTAAATTTTATATTTCAGTGAAAACATTTAAGGTAACTATAGAACTCACTGTCATACAGAAGATGTACTGAAAGCAACACAAAAAAGTACAATTTGGCCAGAATTTGCATGACAAAGATTGTTAAATCATAGTTATACTCTGCATAAAATTTAAAAGAACTTTAATCTATTTCTAATTTGCAGGTGGGTGTTGCCAAAAAAGATCTCAGTTCCATCAGAACTAACACGAGGTAATAAATCAGTTCACAGATATAGTTTAGTCATACTGCGACTGCAGCTCACCTGAACGACCTCAGTTGTCTGTAAGATTTTCCTAGGTCAGAGACTCGCCGGCACAGTGGTGCTACTGCTAACTCCATCTGTAAAACAAGAATTTCAATTTGAATTAGATTCTCCCAAAATATAAACTTGGTACTGGAAGAAGCTTGCCTTTAACAGACAATAATCCAAACTTGGAGACCAAGTCAGCAATTTCTTCCTGGTGGCTGAATTAAGACAAGAAGCTGTCTTTTCCTTTCACACCATGTTGCCCAAGCCAAGACTTTCACTTTATTCTTGGCAACAGAGTAAGCATTTCATGAAAAATGATAGTGACAGTCTGGGGATAACAACAGAAGGGGTCTCATGAGCTTTCTGAGGCTTTGTTTCTTGCAGCAGGTTTATTTTGTTGGCAATGAGTCTCCTGATGAAGCACTTATGTCAATACCTCAAAAATCTGACCACAGCCTGGGAAGAAAGCAAGTCTAGGCAGGTCTCCACAAACCACTGCTAAAGCAGGTAAACTGCAGACCCATTTCAGAGGGGAACCTTTTTCTTTGGTGAAGGACAAGGTTAAAATTATTCCTTCTTGAACACTGGGCCCCAAATTTTGGAGCATAAAACCTACACAGATCGGATAGAATTCAGCTGGTTCTTATTGCCACAGGATCACATGGAAAGAATAAGAGCACTATTTTCATACTTATTTTCATAATTTCTGAGTTACAGCAGTCATCTTTAAAAACAAACAGGTTTAAAACACTTTCTGTTTTTTAAGAACTGGAGTTCTCCTGCTTTTTTGAACAAGAGCCAGGTTCTGCTTGGGTTTTTACATCTAAATTCTGTCTCAGGCTCTTCATTAACAGTGAGGGCATAGAAGTGAGAAAGAACAATTTCCCTTCTGATTCCCAGACTGAACATGAACATTATACAGCAAAATTTCAGTTAACGTGAACAACAACACAAACAACCCCACTCAAAAAACCCCACAGGTAATTTTAGTCAGATATGGATTAAGTCTATTTTTGCTTTTCTGAAGTGCCAGGCAAGTGAGGGATAAAGCTTTATTCTCCACGTACGTTTTTTAAAATCCCCAACTTAAAAGACTATTCAGTCTTTGATTTACACATAATGCACAATTAAACTAAGTTTCAAAGGATGACAGCTAAAATAAGTAACAAGATCAAAACTACCATACAATGAGTTTCCCATTTAAGTAATGTTGCTGAACGAGTTTCAAAGCATTTGTGATATGACACTATTTACAGTGAAGTCTTTAATACTATTATATTGTTCTTTCCAGCTGCTGAATTCCCTTAGACAGAGCTGGCTGCTGGGCCACCAGCTTCACTAACAGCATCTAACTATACTGGGGTTCCAGCATAAACGAGAAACATGGTGTAATGAACTCAGATGCCATAGTTCATGTAAATCCAGGAGAAATTAAATTAGTAATTAATGCAAATCAAGGCCACATATTTCAGTCACCTGTATCTAAAAGCAGGTGGCAGGATGGGAATCATTTCACCTACTCTTCAACATCTACAGGTTCTCTTCATACTCAGTGGGGAGAAACAGCCACTCTTGGGGGTGATGCTTCTGTCCCCAAGGTGGGCAGCTAAAATAGGTCAGGTGGATCATGTCGTAGGAGCATCCACCTACACGACACTCAGTCGGACAGAACTGGGAAAGCCAAAGGGCCCAATCCCAGCATGTTGGCTTTCTCTGCAGACCAGGAGAGGTGAGTGCCTCTGGAAGACGATGGGGATTGCCCCAGATAGCTATCCTATGGGCAGTGCACAGCCACTGCCCCAGCCTAGGAACCTCGGACTGCATGCCCCTCATCAAGCACTTCCAGGCTGCTTGAAATCTGCAGGGATTCACAGGAGCAGAAAGTGAGTGAAAATACAGGAAGAAGAAATAAGGCTCCAGCCCTGGGTAACAGCCCAGCTTCCTCCTGTCTGCTACCGTCCTGATCCCCAGATCTCCAGGCTGTGAACAAGTCTCTCTCTACAGCAGGGTGGGAACCCTGTGCCATCCCTGCCACAGCGTGGGGGTGAGGTCACCTCTCCCACCTGCAGGTGCAAGGGCTTCCCACTCCTTGGGCTGCAGAGCTCACACGACCCTGTTCCGCAGCTCCTGAGCAGGCTATCCGGCAGGCAGTGCCAAAGTTAGGCAGGTGGGAAGTCACTGTCCCTGTGCCTGAGGAGTCCCCAGCTGCTGCGCCGTGCACCGAACCCACCGGCACACGGGAGTGAGGTGGAGGGCACGCACCCAGGAAAGGCAGGTTCTCCCCAGGCATCCCTGCAGGGAGGTGCTCCAACTCCAAACTGAGATTACAAGTTCGGCATTTCCCCCTGATTCCCCAGGACATTTCTGAGCACAAATGGCTGGTCTGCCACACAGGATCAGGAGCAGGCAGCCAAAAGGAGGAGCTAATTAAGTATGCTTTGCTGCATCGTGATACAAGAACACTGCAGACCCTGGAAAACAAATGGGAGCAGGATTCTGATTTCTCCAGAGCTTCTTTTCAGGCATCAGTATTGGCTGGGGGCAGCTGGAAGTAACTGATATCGTGCAGGAGCTGGTGTCCCAGCTCTGGTGGGAGCTGTGGGCTTGTAGCTGTGAGGGACGTAATTCCTTTAGGCTCTTTAGAGACTTTGATAACAGGCAACGAACTGCCAGTCTGACTTGTGGAAACAGAGACATGTGGATCAAACTGTACTCATGAGGGGAAAGAAATAACAGCATAGCAAAATATCATTTTGCTTAATAAGTTTCAGAAGATTGTTTCACTCCTGAAACATAATATGAAGTAATGAGATGCAAGTGAAACTTTCTGCAGCTTAGCCAATTCCTTAATAAACCAAATTTAAATGAATTCTCTTGAATAGACTTCGCTGTTTCCATAAATCAGCATTTTTAGTCTTAAGTACTGAAGAAGAAAATTTACCTTGGAAAATTCTATTGCTTCATCTTCAACCTTTATTCACAGTAGGAAATTATTAGTATTGCAAGAACTAGATACATTTACTGGCAGCAGATGGTTGATTCGTGAAGTACTAGTTGCCAAAGAAAAATACTGGTTTTAAGCTTTGAGCATACTATACTATCTCAAATTGACTCATGAAGAGTGGGAATGAGCAAAAATTAATGTGGTAAAAAATGTACATAAACCACAGAAACTCTTTTTTTAATTTACAGTACTAGTCTGCTATGTGTTATAACCCAATATCTCCAATAAAAAGTATAATCCACATAATAACCAAGACTGTTTTCTTCACTTGAATTTTAAATATTTGTCTGAGCCCAGCAACAGAATGAGATGCTACAGCACCCTTCTGCTGTTACACTCATTTCTGCAGGCCAGAGCGGGGTTTTGTTTCCCTGCTGAGCCTCGTGCCAGCGCTGGGAGCAGGTGCTGGGGAGGAACCATTCGGCTGGAACAGCTGCTGTTGTTACGGTGCTGGAGGACTGAGCATCCTTCACTTCTGGGTTTTGCTACCTGTCATCACCTGAAACGGCATCAACTGTTGATTCATGCAACATGTTCATGCTGCAGCAGCTCTTGCTATGATACACAGCTATAGATTCCAAAGCATGTTGTGAGCTTTAACAGGTCGGGTGATGGTTTTGGCTGTCAGCAAGCCAGTGTTTGTTTCATGTGTGCAACACCTTTCAAACGGCCGTGTCCTGTGGAATTTACATATAAAAGGGTAAAGTAGCACTGTTTGTTTCTTTTCCAAATTTCTCTTCCAGAACGGCAAATTTGAAAATTCAGATATCCAGGCTAAATTTGCTGATAAATCAGGCGTACCAGCAGTAATTTGCAACTACAGAGGCCTGATGAGAGATAATCATTAACACAGAATCCAAGGAAAGCAGTAGGAGATGCCTGTGCTTGCCAAAAAGGAAGCGGCAGATAGAACAGAAGAAGCCTAATGACTTGTTTCTTCTAACTTCGTCCAAAACCCATTGCTTTTCCATGATTTATTCATGTTAGTTTGCTATGCTTTGCAGAACACAGTGGCAGACTCCTGCCCAGCATATGCTTCCTCTCAATGGTTCTTGCTCTCTAAGTCCAAAAAGGCTATATTATCTTTTCTTCTCACATGACCCTGCCATAGCCCATGGCTAGGTGGTCAATTATCTGCTGAACTATTCACCGGATGGCCATATTGTAAAAAATACATCACATGCCTGACTTCTCTAATTGGATTATGTTCAGCAACTCAAGGGTGAAGCTAATAAGCAATCTAGATATAGATAATGCATATATATTGAAGAGTGCTTTGAAAAACCTCATGGTCAAGTTATTGTTTGGTACCTATTGCGGTATTTTCAAGATCTCTCATTACTAAACAGCTGTTTTTTCAGCTGGAAAACCTTAACATTAAATTTTTAGCAATTGCATTTCCTCCTGGCCAAGATGAATTCCCAGTTTTTAAATGTTAACTCAAAATGCTCTTTTCTAGCCATTCACCAGAACAGAATGCTTTAACAAGCAAGGAAGCAGAAGAGCCCTAAACTATTATATGAAAGAAACTGGCCTTGAAGGGAAGTGGTATTTGATTTCTCCCCAGTGCAGCAATTCCAGAACGGCTGATGCTTAAGTAAATCCTTCAGCTGTAACACCTCTAAAATAACACACATCAGGAAATAATTCCATCTTTCCAGGAAGATAATTAACATTAAACATTAAATGCATTTTAGTGTTAATAGTTTCTGTCCTTATGACTACAACTGTGATTACAGCATCCTGCTGCTCTCACTTCTCTGTAAGAAACTAAAAAGGACATTTTTTACAAAAAATAAGAAAAAGCACTTTTATATTTGTATCATCATGTTTGATCAAAGGAGAAAATCTGCTTACATTTTTTAAAATCCAAATGCCTAATATTCTTGCTACCTTTTAATGCCACATACTATATCAGGAAACCACATTCTGACCATAGGCTGGCCAGCAGATAGAAACATTTCTTTTACATTCAGTTAACTAGAATTTAGCATTGTCAACTTCTACCACAAAAACTTTTTTCTAGGAAAATTCAATAAAACTCATTTTGTGGTAATTTTTTGAGAAAGACTTGAAGAATTGGTGGTAGTGTTAACTATATCCCACAAAAACTAGTTGAACACAGTACTGAACAATGCCAAAAAAACTAACTACAAATCGTACCTACATAAGAAACACAGGAAAGCATATACAGAATAGTATTACCTCAAAAAGGACGAATAAAAATAGTTCACTCTACAAGGCTGAAAATAATCAGTCACGACATGAGACAGGGTTTTTGGCACAGATAGTGGCTCCTGCCTTATATGTGCCTTCAAAATAGATGGGAAATCATGGCGTGCCTTCATGTCATGAAGCATAATGATTACTTTGTCTTTGCAATGACTAGACTAGTTTATTTCAAAGCAGTTGTGATTTGTATTTGCTAGTAATAGACAGCTATTTTTCTGTATCAGCTTACAAACTCTGTGTAGCAGACTACTAATTTCCATGCCAAATATTACTGTAGATTCCTCATTTCTTCTAAATAAGTTCCTCAACTGATTGTGCTTACACTTCATTCTTTGCTGCATTATCCAGCACTTCCATCGGGTTTTAGGAAGGCCTGAACTACAAGCCACAGTCCCAAAGCATGCCTAAGTGCTGTAGCAGCTCTGAGTACCAAGCAAGCTAAAAGGTCCTCTGGAGAAGAACTGGTGCTCCTCAGAAAACAGAAGTGTTGAAAACCATCAAGCCTTGCTGTCTTGCTTGCCTCCAGGAGAACAATTTTTTTAACTCTGACTAATAGTGAATTAAAACCTGAAATTTGGTATTAAATATGTGAATAATGAATTATGGCCACCTTAACAACACAAAACCATATAAAACAAACTGATTCGGGAATAGAGAGGAGTGAACTGCAAAGCAATCTTGTGCAATTGCCTGCATAAAAACTGAGAGCATGAAAAGAGGGGAATTCAGCCTGTAGACTGGAAATATTTCAAATGAGACTTCCAAGGAACCACAGCACAGTATGTGATAAAACCCTTGCAGTGCTGCACACATTTCCTAGGGCTTGCAATGTTCCTGTGTTCCTGTAAGCACTGATTTACATGAAATCATACTAATGATATTCAGGCATATTTCAAGACTATCACAGCTTTGCTTCCAGCTGCCACACTAGCACGCACCTAGTCTCACTGCTGAAAAATCTGTAATGTATAGGACAGCCAAATGCAATACTGACATTGGAAACAGGGTAAGACAGAATTCAACAGAGATACAGAAGTAAATCCCAACTAAGTAGTTGAGCCTCACTCAAGAAAATTGGCTGTTATGCACCTCACCAAACCCAGTTCTGAGTGAAGAGAACTTGAAATCTGTTTTCCTCCTTCTGTGTAGACACCTGTTATTTTGAGGCAATTTATCAGTAAAACACATTTCCAGTGCAAAAATTTTCAAATCTGACTCTCAGCCAAAGCTATTCTGCTGAGTATAAGGCAGCTGTAATTCCAACTCTGAGTGCCCTCAAAGAAATGTGCACAGGCACATAAGACACCCAAAATATGATGCAATCCAAGACTATTTGACTTACTGCATGAGTGTTTATAATAGAACCTTACATCAGCCAAAACTTCTGGACAGATTTCTACCCAGGTCTTTTGCTTGCAAGCAACCCCAAAATACCAAAAAGGGTTCTGGATCTCAAAAGTCAGTTCTGAGCAGAAATGTGCAACCCTTTTTGAGCAGAAAAAATTTAAAATGACTCTGTAAGATAGAGTACCAGTTGTAACAATTTATAAACAAATCACCTCCTTCACCCAGTGTCTTCTCAGGCAGGTCCTTTCCTTTGGGTTTGGCTTTAGACAAACAATGCAGTGCCTTTCTGGAATGATAAAAAGCCCTGCTTGCAGCATTTATGGCCATTTGGAAAAATCTGTACTGCCCATCCAGCCAGCAGCCCAGCTAAATACCTGCTCCCTGCTCTCCTCAGCCCAAAGCAGCAGCAACCTCCCCTAGTCCTGATCAGGGTTATAGCCATGGTTTTGGCCATGGTGTCCAGAACTCCTGGCTGGGTCAGAGCAACAAAAAACTTCCTGTGGGGCTACCAGGAGCTGGTGTCACAGGCACATGTCCAGAATCCAGCAGGTTTCTGGGAGAGGCACACACATCACAGGAAACATGGATATAAGGTAGCCTCCACATACAAAACGTTTCAGTCCTTTTACTGTTACCCCAAGCAAGAGGATAGAGTGTCCAGGCCATTCTGGGCACTACAGCCCCTGTGCAGCCTGGCACACCCTCAGGAGCTCCATGCAGAGATGCTCAAAGGCACAGAGTAAGCACTGAGTTGGCAGTATGGGGCTGGTTGGACAGACAGATTGCTTGTCTTAAGCCCATTTTTAAACAAGCCAAAAGTATGGTGCAATGTGACAATAAGAAAAACACAATGCAGCCCCCAGATGCAGCAATAGGTGAAGGCAGAAGACAAGAATGAATTCAAACCCTTTTTTTTTTTTTTTGGTTCCATGGTACAAAAGAAGAGAAATCAGAGTATTTATATTTACACAGTTGTCCATTCAGGAGTTATACTCAGCACAGTAGGGAAGACCATGCAAATTCCTCTATGCTCAAATGAAAACATACCTTCACTTTTCACTTACAAGGCAGGCCATGTAAGAATGAGAAAAATCAGTGTTTAAAAAGTGATAAATAAGTGCTACTTTTAGATTATAATAGGTGCTTAGGTCAGATGCTCTTACTGTAGAACCAGGTGAAGATACTTCCCAAATTTATATAACTAACTTTAGTTAAAATTAGTATAAATAGCATAAGCTACAAAAATTATCTATATTCCTTCCACGGGAGAAGTCAAGCTTCCTTTTTTCCTTCCAATTTTATGCCATTGTCTTCAAAATAGAGAAGGGAACGGAACTTTCTCACTGAAAGCAACTGAAAACTTCCCCTTAATTTCTCTGGTTAAAGGCTGATTTGTTACTTTTGAGTAATGAATAAAAAATTTTACTCTGGATTATGTAACTCACAAGGAAATGATACAAAGCAGCCACAAGCAAGCGTGGAGGTGGCAGCAATTCCTCCCTGCCTGCCTTCCTCTCCTACCTCAGTTATCTACCATCCAAAAGCAGCACTTGGTATGCAGACAGCTGGTGCTAATTCCCTTTTCCACTTGGATGATAATAATAACCGGCACCCTCAGCTTGATCTAGTGGATGCCTGATTCTCTGGCAAGTTAACCACACTGCATTACTAATTAAATTTTAACATAGGAGATAATACAGACAGGGAGTCGATATGAATCTGCCAATTTCTTTGCATTTTAGTCCTGTATAGGAGTTAGGTAAAGCTGAGAGGCCAGTAAGTCAGTCAGACCATGAAGAGAATGCCAAAAAAAACCTGCTCTTCTGTTTCTGACAGGGCTGTTCTTCCCCTGGGTATTGGTATTTCTTTAGCTTGTCTCCTTCACAGCAAAGCAGCTGAGTTAGCCATTAAGCACTGTGGGCACTGTGATATATGGAGCGATTAAGAAAGTGACACACCATTCCATTACAAGAGAGAAAGAATGAAGTGAATGAATGGTGGCAAATGATGGATGTGCCAAAGAGGTCAGCCAAGCGGGAGAAAATGTCAAGATGCAGCTGAATTTAAACAAAGCAGTCACTTGACAGGAAGCTGTTAGATCTCCCTGAATGTGCCTTACAGTGATGAGGGGTCTTCATCTCCTTAGTGGCTGCATTTATCAGGATCCAGGATCTTACCAGAGAGGATGTTTAGCCCTGGAACGCATCAGTCTCTACAACTGCCTGTTTATACCTTGATAGGGACAAAAGCAGCAATGTTTTTCCGTGAAAACAGTGAAGTAACACCAAAAAGCAGAAATCAGTACTGAGGGTACCTGTGCAAAATCCGCTGCAAGCCGCATCTTCCCACCTTCACCAAGGGGCCTTATTAGACTGGCATGGCGAATGAAAAGTTCAATTGCTCTTTGAGCCATGGCTTCAGTGTTATCAAAGACAAAGTCAAAACACTCAAAATGTCTGAAGTAGTCGCTCATGACTCTTGCTATAAAACCCTGTAGCTCTTTCATGTAGAGAGAACAAGGGACTTCTGGTTTTCCTGAGCTGGATAATGACCTGAAAAAAAAGAAAAGAAAAAGAAATAGGGGCAGCTAAATTCCTCCTTAAAACACAACCAAAACCTATTTCATTCTTTTTAATTTTCTTCCTACCCCATGAAGTCATGGCATGAATTGTAGTGTCTCATTTCTACTGAAAATCAGGAGCATGTAGCTCTCTCTCACACTGTAGTCAAAAAAATCTCACTTTATCAGCCATTCTCATCCTAACAAGATAAAGGAAATCACCCCACTCCCACTCAACTTGCAGACCTTCCATTAGTTTGGTGCCTAAACCTCAAATCTAGCTCCTAACTTTAAATGCCCCAGTTGTTGATTTGAAACTCTAATAATGGATCATAAAATACAAATGTTATGTCACAGGTTTACTAGCTTAGCCTATCCTGAACCTGTTCTCTGTACAGAATTAGTTTCCTGGATTCCTCCAAATCCAGGATTATAAAGTCAATATCAGAGAAGTAGCAGAGAAGCCCCTGGACACAAATCAATCCCCTTTCTGTTTCTCTGACTCAGAGTCAGGCAAAAGAGCTCTTACAAACTCACCAACCTGAACGTACAAGCTGTCTAACAAAACTTAACCTCTGGCTGGAAACAGTTTATCCACCTCGAGAGGTATTTTGCTACTGATGTCAAAAGAAAGATGGTGAGAATAAAATATCATTAAAAAAACAACCAAACAAATAAACAAAAAGAAAATTCAAAACACCTCTGAAAATATACTATTTTCCATAAATTTCCAAGACAGAAAACAGGACAGCTGATGAAGTGTCAGAAGAGACACAACAACCAAAATGAAATACAGAAAGGAAGTCTCAATTATAGCTAAGACTCAAGATTATTTGCATATAAAGAACACAGGAAATTTTAATGAAAATCCTATGGGAAAATAGCATAACATACTAAATCTGAGATTTAAATTAAAACAAAAAATTTAATCAGAGGCCATATGCTTTGAGAAACAGGAATATTGACAGTTCTTGAGACTGTCCACAAAAAACAAATTTTGAAAGTAAAAGGGAGTCTTTATGCACAAAAATGGCCTCTGCTTGGCTATCTTTTTCTATTTAAAATTAAATTTTACTCAACAGATATGCAAAAAAAAAAGTGTGGGGGCAAGGAGACAGGAGCTACCTGATTAACTTGTTTCAACAGACAGGTGTAATTTTGCTTTCTGTGTTCATTGACCATAAAGCATCACCTTCTTTTCCACAAACAAGAGCTCTTGCTTCAAGGACATTGTGGCAATAACAACCTATTATGCACATGCAGGACATCTTCCTAGAGCAATGGTAAATTTAAAAGATATTTCCAGTTACCCAGAAAAATCCTCTTGGTGCATAGTGATGATAATAGCTTCCACTGAATCTCCTACAGAGTTCAGTAACGGCTGAACAGCACTGCCCATTAGATCATGGACTGTCTGAAACAGGAAAAGAAAAAAGTATGAGTAAGGAAACCAAAACTAGAAGCATTTGCATTTTGACACCTCAAAAACACCTTCAGAAACAGTTCATTTTATCAGTCCTTTTTATTATTCTGCATTAAAAAATGCCAAATAGAAGGACCAAAACCTAAGGTAACATTTCTCTTAAATTGATTTTACTAGCAAAGTGCAGAACAAAAAGCTGTTTGCTACTTCTTTGTAAAGCCTTCCTGCAAAAAGATGCACAACAACTTGGCATTCCTGGTTTGTACATGTACGTGTTCTGGTGCACACACTTGGTTTACTGCTAATTCCCCAGACACAAGCTGCCCTTCATTCCCCTGCACACAAACCCCTCCCAGGTCAGTGCCCAGCAGGATGGATGTGGAGAGCTGTCATCCACAGAGCCTGCATAGCCATCCACATCCCTCTCCTGGAAGGCACCAGGTAGCATAAAAATCATAATTTGATATATCTGCCTGGAGGAGGAAAGGAGTGATGAAGGATCCAGCTATTGCTGTGCGAATGCTGCAGAGAAAGACATTTATTTTCACAGTCAAGATGACATCTGTGTTCTGACCATTACTAGAATATTCCGAATACAAACACTACTCAAGCAGTGATTTGGCACATGCAATACAGATGTAGCTGAAGATACAACAAATTATAAATGTCAGAGTATTTGTCTACCTGTTACTAAATATACTGACACAAAATTATACGTGAAAATAAGTGCTCATTTTAAATGTAACAAACAAAGCAAAGCTCAGCCCTATCCCTGCAGCATACGGACATTCAATTACCTTTAAGGCAGTTGTGACTGTTTGCTCAGCGGCTGCTGGAAATGAGCTCTGATTGGTAATAACCTAAAAATTGTAAAGTAATTGTTAATAGTCAGCATTCAACACATTATGAGAATCCATAATATTCAACTTAATTTAAAAACATACTGGGTTATCCTTAGTAATGAGTCATTTACATAGGTAGAGATAACTCTCAAATGTGTTTTACACAGATGGAATTTTCAATGCACCAGTATCAGTCCTTTGCTCTCAAATTTCCTATCGATTCTGCTTCTGCCTTGGCAAGAAAATGATTCAATGGAGTTAAGCTGAATTTAGCTGAAGGGCTAACAGAATCAGAATAAAAATAACTGGTGTATTCTCCCCCTGCTAAGTATAGAATTCATGGAGGACTATAAAGCAGCTCTGTGGCAAATAATTCACAGAATGGTTGTTCTTTCTCAGTATTATGACTATTATACTACTACATGTTAAATAGCTGTTTATGTACAGCTACAACAATATTAGAATTGAAAGTCAAGGAATCATCTGAAGGAATATTCTACCAATTTCCTTACAGTTATAAACATGCTACACAATAGTATTTTTAAGCCAGATAAGTACTGAACTCAAAGACTGAATCATATCAGATCTCCCTCCAACACTAAGACACATGAGGTTCATTACTAAATACATCAGAGAAAGCAGACTTAAAACTTGATCTACCATCTGTTTGCAAAATCCAAGCAAATTTTATAGGTTTTGTAGCATTTTTGAACATTCTTTAAACATATCCAGAGTCAGGAGTACTCATGATCTTTTTTCTAATCAGGCTAGGATTCAAACACGATTAACCGATTAACTGCAACTATCAATAGATCTGTTTGTTTTAGTTTACAAAGACTATGTAACCACTGCCATCACTAAGCCATTAAATTGGAATTATTCATAACTGTGCTTAGTCTTGAAAAATTTCCAGGCCAGACTTTGGTCACAGTAATCATGTACAGAGATATCTGTGAGGTGTTGCTTTTCTTGATTTCACTCCTTCCTTCCCCTTTTCAGTTTAGCCACAATTGTGGGAAAGCGGTGAGGGTCTTCTGAAATATAAGTTGGGGCTGAGCCAGAAGCAGGCAACAGCAATCAGGCTGACCCATACAAAGATAAGAAGAAAACAGAAAGTTCAGTTGTTTATGCTCACAAAATAACAGCTGTGAGATGTGATTATTCTCTATAAGCACATCTTTCACTCTTCTAATACCGACAATTTGTCATGTAGTGGTGCTTGCCAGGGCCAGCCAAGTCTCAAAGAGTTGTACAAACCCAGAGCAAGGTGCAGCTCTTAACCCAAAAATTGGCTGTTTTTGTCAGAGTTCTCACCAGCTAACAGGAGAATATGCACACGATAGAACAAAGAGGGTAACATTATGGCAAGAAGAGAAATGCCAAAGGCAGCCTACCTTCAGAACTGACTGGTGCAGCTTGTAGAGGGAATTAACTACAGCCACGTTCCTCCTCTGTCCCTCTGTGAGTGGCCCAATCACCTGGCTGGCATCTCCTTGAGTAGACAGCTGCAGTGATCAGAGAAATTGTTACTACCAACCCTTTAAACAGTGCATCACCCCCAACTAAACTTAGACCACAGCAGAAAGCCAACAAGCCTTCAGTATCCACTGTTCTTGCATTTAATGCTTGTCTTGATTCATAGGATTTCTATCTCCAGACAAAACAAACTGAACAGGAACCATGAGAGAGTGTCTCAGCTCCCAAAACCACAGCACCTCTATCTCCTGGAGATAGCTAGTCCCAGGATAACTCAATTTTGTAATCTATGAGTCAGGTGGAATCATTGACTGGAGGATGCATGATAAACAAGCAGCAGCTTTTCTGCATGAGTAGAATAGTGTACACTTTTCTGTATACCCTCATATACAACCATTCAAGCCTCTCCTCAAAAGCTCTGCTTTTTCAAATACATGGTTTAGAACTTTGTAGACTTTGTTGGTATTAGAAGCTTGTAAGTCCTCAGAAAAATAGAACTGCAAGGACCAAAACTGCCAGCCTTGTCATTAAAGAGTTCTATC
Source organism: Campylorhamphus procurvoides (assembly GCA_013396655.1). Lineage (NCBI taxonomy): Eukaryota > Metazoa > Chordata > Aves > Passeriformes > Dendrocolaptidae > Campylorhamphus > Campylorhamphus procurvoides. Next base: position 41,815 of record WBMV01003899.1, read on the forward strand.
CATGAATCTTTCAGCAAAAATCAAAATATTATTTCTTCATATTTAAACTGCTCAAAGCATGCATTTTTTATTATTACTACAGAAATCAAAGTTCCAAGATGATACATAAATAACCATTAACTATGAAACACTCCCATAAGGATACCACAGCATATATTTATAACTTAAAACATAATAAATTGTAATTGGGAAACCAATGGAAAGTTTCTTGTGCACTGAAAGCTGCAGAAACACAAAGAATTGACAAAAGGCTATGTGAAGTACATAGAAGTACATCTAAACATTAAAGCAAGAACAGCTGTTAATAGAAGGATTTACTGAGATATAATTATCTGACTAGTTATCAATATTTCAGGATACAGAATTATCCTCCAGGAAGCCCCTGAGGATGCCTAGCTCCAAAAGTCTCTCAGTAAAAATATGTTCAACTCACTGAACAAATGGTCAAGAGACTTTTCTGGAGTGTGTCTTTTAACACAGTTGTAGGTCCTACAGAAAGCTCCTAAACTGCAACGGAATATACAGTAATAGTTATTTAAGAACAAAAGAAACAATATGAAATTTTTTAAGCTTTGGGAAACAGTGAATCTTTACTAGTGAAAGAATACTGCTGTACTTCCCATAGGTCCCACAGAACATAAACAGACAATATGTCCTTGCCTCAAGGCAGGAGGGTTCAGCCCTCTGACCAATACGGTTCATGTACATACTCTTTGTCACTGGCATGAATCTGGATTTTAGATAGTTTATCATTATTCCAATATTCTAATGTCTCAGACTGAAATCTTCACATATCTTATATCCATTGTACAATCATGCATCCAGTTAGAAAAAATGCCATCATGTCTCCCTGGTTCCCACAAACCACACTATGGCCACTTCACTATAGTCACAAACCATCCCTCAGTTTATTTTCCGTCATACCAGGTTTTATCAACAATTCACATTCTTCACTCTCTTTTATATAAAAATGCTTTTAAAGTTCTGTGCTAGACACAGGTTATGCACTTAAACCTGGTGGTAATGCAACTCTTCCTCTGTTATCTGCCCACTGGGGATTGCATTGTGGAAATAGGTTAACTGAAATAGTGTGAAGCCTGGCAATATCCACACAGCTGAGAGAGAGAGTCCACAGGCCTTCTTTTGGATGAGGGCAATAGAAACAAAATCTGATGCCTTTTTAGTCAGTCAGATAGATCCTGAAATGCAAAGGGCCAGGAGGGTGAATTTATGCTTAGCAGAAATAGGGAGGACAGGAGTGACTTCATCCCAGACCAGAATCTATTTTGGGAAACAAGTCAAAGACGAAGCGCAGCTGAAGGCCAGATCCCATCCCCAGGGAGCTGCCAGTCACCCTGGGAGTTAGTCTGGCTTAAGCCTGCTAGCTGAAAAGAAAAGAGAGGAAAAGAACCCATGCTGAAGCCAGACCAGAATGAGCAGTAACAACAAGGACTATAACTGTTCCACTTTTCTGTATCTGCTTTAAGCATAGCAATTGATTTCTTACGCTCTTCACTTTAGTTGGTTAAATGATTTCTGCTTTTACCTGGAGCCCATCTACTATTTACAGTAATTTCATGGGCAATAGCAAAGCACAGGCACCCCTTTCCCAGCAAGCAGCAATCCTACAATGGGTGATACATCAGCGTGAGCTCTCTTGGCCAATAGCACAGAGAGCTACAAGCACACCACCAAACATTAGAGGCTCATCAGGAAGAGAGGAGTGAGGCAGAGAAGTGTCCCACCAGCAAATATTAGACAGGACTTTTGTATCATGCTTCCAGGCACCAGGACAAACACTGTGTCTTGTCATGCCCTAAATAATGTGAACGTGAGCTTCTGTCCCACACAGCATTTAAAGAAAACTCAAAGGGCAGCTGCTAAACTAAAATGAGAAAGAAACACTGGGAGATACCATCTTTCTGACATGCCTACGAGGGTGTTGTCTGAAGTGGAAGGTTGAAATTTGCAGGTTCAATCCAGCAGCTGACTAGTTAGAGGAAGCTGCATAGAAGAGTTTTGGGTTTTGTTACATTTAAATCAACATTATGTGAGGCCTAAGCAGTAGACTGAGATCAGGTAGTTTACAGATCCAAAAAGGACACTTGTTGAAGCCAATACACAAAGAACGTTTCATGAAGCAGAACAAGCTGACTTAAGGCCATCTAATTTGCTTCAGTCTGACATGGCTGGGGAACTGTAAGCCATGACTGGCACTGTGCCCTCACTGAATTCACCAGTCCTTCCAAATAATAGTTTCTTTTAGTTTGTATCCCTCAGTATACTTACATGGTTACACTGCTTCACCTGCAGAGGTTGCAGGTGCCTCATCTTGGGTCAGTAAGTTGCTCAATGCAGAAAATTTCAGGAATTATTCACCTGACCACATGTAGGAAACCAAGACGCAGAGAAACAAGAACTTCTATTGAGTAATTCACTCTTTCAAAGACCCTGCTATAGGGAGAGAGTAAATGCACCCTGTGTGCATCTATTTCCCTTCACTAGCTATAAAGGGAATTTAAAGCAGTACCACAGATACATACAGGTAGCCACACTGCCTGAAATCATGCCAGATGCATTCTCACCCTATAAATCTATTTGCACCCCTTTGCATAGACCTACTTAGGAAATGTGTCTTGAAAATAACAAGATCAAGTGTTCTGGATTTGACACTTTCTTATGTTTAATATGTAAGAACAGACATGAAATTTGACAGCATGGATTTGAGCTCACATGTTGAGACATGTGCTACGGTAAGATTGCTTCAGGATTAGATTCTTGTTTTCACCAGGAAGCAATGAATGTAGAATTTAGATTAGGCCATGAATCAAATCATCAGTTCTCCCTGGGGTTATAAAAAAATGCTAACCGAGTTTGTCTTTCTCTTGTAGAAAAGCTCAGACTATTGATACATATTTTCCTGTAATTCATTTAATGCTTCAAAGTGACTAACAGTCCCCTCTTTCAGGTGGCAGCTCAGAAGAGACATTGATTTGTGAGCTGATTTGCTGCTATTCCCTTCACAGACTACACATTTTGTGGAAAAGCTCAGTTTCACACTAAGTAACTAAGAAATTGTGTGCATCCTTACAGACAGTTTTAGAAAGCTCCATTTATTTGACTTCTCTGAAAAAACCTCAGCAAACCCATTCTCTTTAGAGCAGGAAACAGCATCATAATTTAGGAGTACAGAGAAGACCCTAAATAAGACTCAAGCAGTGCTTTTCCACAAAGCATTGGATGTAACTCCAGGATCACAAGATTAACATGTTTTGATGGCACAAACTGAACCCCAATTTTTAAGCTGACATTGTCAACAACAAATACATTCCTATTAGAGGCAGCTGATGTTGCCATACCTCTGGCAAAAGGCAATCAATCTATCTGGTTCTTGGCCTCCTGCCTGATCATAACAACTTATTATAAAGCACGGAATCCATTTACAGAGTTTCTGAGTCAATAGGGCTTGGCCCTAGGATTTCTTCCATAAACTGCAAATAATTGGGATGACTTACTATCAGGTTTAATGCTTTCCATACTGCAGAAGGATGCTTGTACAATCTCTTTCCAATGAAGAAACAGAAGTTTGGTAGGATCAGTTTGCTACTTTTTGTTTAAAAAGGACCATTTTGCAGAAAAACACAGAAGAATCTGAACTTCATTAGCTATGCTACTTAATATATTAGCTACTAAAAAGATAATTTAAAAAAAGAAGAGACATATTTAGAAGTTCTAAGTGTAGGATTTGAATGAATGTGACAGAGCAAATAAGGTCCTTGACTGATGAGGATAAATCAAAATTAATGTTCTGCTTAAAAATTAACTAAAATTTAAGAATAAATCAAAAGTAAGAATTTATGTTCTTGGAATGGTTTCTAACTTTGCAAAGAAGAAATATTTCAAGACATGAAGAAAGGAATAAGCTGTGAGTTGAAGCAGTAATTTAAAAAGTACATAATAACATTTATATTGTACCCTCAGGACATTCTTGTAGCTTTCAGAATATAATTTTTTCTTTTTTCTTTTTTTTTTTTATTTTCCTCAGAAAAATAAAAAATTTACATTCTAGTAACATAGAATTTTGGGAAGAAAAATTTGAAGGGACTGTTAAGTCCTTGACCAGGAAAAAAGACCACACATCATGTTCCTACTATTCCTGTTAGAACAAGCAGCAATCATTGAACCATTCCCTCGGGGGTATTTCTGTTTTGTTTTGGGTTTTCTTCCTTAATATTTTCAAAAGCCAAAGAAATGGAAGAAAAACAGCAAATGGTCTTTCTGTAACAGAAAAGACAGGATTTATTTCCAAGTCTTTGAATCATCTGAGAAGAAACACACTGTACAAGTAATCAAAAGTGAGTAATGGTTCATGGTGCTTAAAAAATGAGATGCTTTAAAACAACTCTGCTATTAGAAAGCACTTATAAAACCAGTTCCTTTAAGAAGTCTCAAAGAATGCTAAACCTAAAACATTTGGAACAATTTCTCAACTTCTGAAAATTATGCCCCTTCTATTATCCAGCTAGCCTAAGTCTGAAAAGGATTTCAAGGACAACATGTGTTGATCCTGATACTTCTGACTGTAACAGCTTATTGAATTTGCCATGCTTGCCAAATTAATGACTGAATGATTAATCATATTTTATATGTAAACCCATTAGCTGCTGGTTTCAACCAACTGCTGAGAATGCACCCCCAGAGGTGAAGAGCAGACATCCATGCCCAAGACACATGAGAGAGGTCCAACATGTTAGGGTGATATTCACCTACACATAAAAAATACAATCAACTTATTTAACTGCCATCTGCCTTTTGTGGTGTCAAGTCCAGGCATTAATTGAGATTAGAATACTTCCACCCTGCAGAAGTTTATAACCGAATTTCACGTGGCCCAAGTCTTATTAGAGTTGTTCCAAAACTGTAGAATTCCAAATCCTTTACCATATCGGCATGTATTTAACCAATTCCTTTTCTGAATCATAAAACTTAATTTTGCATGAAATAACTTAGAACTTACTATAACAAAATACTGCAAGGATTGTGCGATCACTCTCTTTTTTTTTACCTGTAAGCAAAATAACATACTAGATATAAAGAAGTAAAGAAGTCTTTTAACCACTTTCTCAGCAAGATAAAATGAAGCACATAGTACTCCCAAACCCAGACTTTTATGCTTGGATGATTTTTTCTGGAGTTTAGCCAGTACATCTTAAAAAAAAATAAAAATCACACATTTGTTATGTGAGTCACGATCTAACCAGCAAAAGACAACATGAGAAAGAAGAAAATGCTTCATGAAGTAATTTGATGTAACTCTTTCCTCTGGATTTTTAATTCCATTTTTAAAAGTGTAAAAGCTTTTCAAAGTGATTTATCAGATAGATATTTCTAAGTGTTCTGTGACCAGTATAAGTAGCTTCCTTAATGACTGTTTCAACAAAGCTGTTCTCATCTTTCCATCAAAAAAAATAAATTACAAAACCTTACCTGACTTCTCATTATTTTTAAATTAGACCTACTGCCATCTTTAGCTTTTATTACTGTATATGAAATAGTAATTATTCTGAAATTATTTTATTATATAATAGCCTCCCACATATTCTATTTAAATACTTATTAATGAATTCCTTTAATGTGCCAAACACTGAATTCATATTTTTGGGTTCTTTCATTTAAACAGCATGGATACAAGTTTTTCATTGACAGTAATACCATGTCTTCAAGGTACTGGTATAATACAATTAATTCATGTATCTCAAAAAAGAAGGGGGGAAAATATAATCCTTCACATTACTCACACCATTGTAACTGACCCGTTATTTACATAAACCTTTCCTGAGGTGTCATTTCACTACTGTTCCTGGTGATTTGTGAGTTTATTAGATTTCATACCTCCCTCCAAAGTTCACAGTACTCGACATTTAGACAGGAGGACTAGATACATTTCCCTGGAACTGTCAGACAAATCTCATTGTTGGAATATGTTCTGAATAGATTCACCCGCAAATGAAAGCTCACAATTCAATGTAACACCATCTAATAAGAGACACGGATTAATTCTTATGAGTTCATGTAATAAAAAAGGCAATCAGAAATTCACTTTGTGTCATTACAATGAGGATTCATCATGCATTTCAATTCAAGACCATCACAGGCCTCATAAATTTGCTGGGGTTTAAATCTGGTGCCAGAATTCCAGTGCACTTTTATCCCTTCACTGGAAGAATTTGGTTCCAGGAAGTCTTTTCTCTCTCCCTCTCCACCCCGTTCCCCTCTACTTCATTGAATTATTCAGCTAGTTAAATTTAGCTATGTTGAATAAGAGGATGGGTGGGAAAAAAACAACGCAGATGCCCCAAAACACTCAGCTATGTCAGTAAACATAAGTAAACATCCTAACAGAGATGCAGCTCACTCATTCTCTTGCTACTCTAGCATATTTCATTTGAGGAATTTGTATAAATGAAATGGGCAAAACAATGGTTTTGGGTGGTGTAAGATACATTTCTCCTTGAAATCCATATGGCAAATACCAACTCAAGAATGTTTTCCTTTATAAATGAGGTCTTTTTTTTCTCATTTCCCTAAGAAAAAATCAGAATTACAGCCCTCCTAGATCGACACTTTTCTTTCTTGCAACATGTTATGGATATTTTTCTTGCCACTAGGCAGACTGGGGCAAAATAAATGGAGAACTTATTTAGTCCAGTCCCTTTCTGTCTTTTCCTAGTCAAACACTAAAGATAGACTGAAAGGTTCAGAAAAAAATTCCTATCTCCATGAATGCTCAGAGAAAACTAAGAACTGATCCTTGTCATCCAAGTGTTTTCTCATTGCAGTATTTTAAGTTTTAAATCCCATCCTCCTTTGCATTTCTATTTTTCTTAATAATTTCACTGATTAAGACAAGATGTTCCAATATAGTCTCTGGGTAAGTTATAATACACTTAGCCTTTTAGATTCTGGACAAAAATAGGCTGTTCATATTGTTTATCATCTATATAGCTCACTGAAAACAGCTTATTTAGATCTTTCCTGCCCTGATCAAGCATGACAGACACTTTCTCTTCTACAAATGACACTATGAAAATTCCTTGTAAAGACTCTGTCTCTCTCTCAGCTCAACACTTAAAGCTGAACTAATTGTTTTTTCTCTGTTCCACCTGGTATTCTAGCCTTTTCTTTCCTCATTCTCTTCACTGCAAAGAATGTTTACCAACCACCAAGAACAGGCATTAATAAAGCAGAGATTATTTTTAAACATTAATAACATAAACCAAGATCAGAGCACATTTAATTGCAATCTCAGAACAAGAGATGCTGAAAGATCTGTGAAGCCATGGCATGGTAGCATTACACTTTCAAAACTACATCACCAAACAGCAGACGTTTTTCTACTGACTATCATATATCAGATGCACTATGAACCCACTAAGAAAGAAGCCATGAAAAAACCTCAAGACTCATCTGCTACAAACAGTTATGATGATGGGATGGATGTGCAGAAAGTTGAGATCTATTTTAAACCTCAGTAATTACAAACCAGTTTTAAAAAACATGCAAAGGAAAGGATCAGCTTTTTTCCAGAAAATACGAAAGATAAAAATTAATTTTCTAGAGTGGTGTGAGAAGAATATGGTCTGTTTTCTCACAGTCTGCCTCTTTAAACTTGACAAATCTCCCAAATAATCTACTCCAACCCTAAATGGTTAGCCAGTGAACTAGATATATTTAATAAGGAGATATTAATTCTGAGTATACACTAAAAGTGGAAAATTGAAAATACCATTATTAGTAACTGCAAAAGATCAAGCCACTCGAGTGGTATTGAAGAACACAACACTAGCTGAGAATGTAAGTAAAGCAGAATTTGGAATCTCGCACCTGCAAATCACAAGTTCAGATATAAACTGGATTGAAGGACGATGAGAGATAAATTGCTTGCCTCAGTTTCAGTCCTGGTGGAAAATGGACATTTATTAAAATCTTTGTAATGTGCATCACTGATGACAATCTTATTTGAAGCCTCATGAAGGAGACCTGTGATTTAAAAGGTCTGAGAGAAATTAATCTTTTAAAATGATTCCTACAGAGCAGAGACAGAGCACAACAGCACGACAATGCACTGAGCTATACAAGTTTTGTGGGCAATACTAAAAATAATTTAAGAACAACTGCAGCAGAGCTGACTTTCCATTGTATATATTTTGATGCTAATCTTATGTAATACATTTGGTGCTGATCAGCATTACAAAGATCAGTGCTCTAAAAATATCTGAACATGACAGATAGATAGATATTCTCCATCCGTTACATTCACTAAAAATAGAATATTAAATACAGAAGGGGTTGGTTGCACTGGCATCCAAAAAGGTGTCATCAGAGTTGGCTCAAAGAAATACCTGGCTACTTGAAGAAAGTGTTGAACTCCAAAACGAGTTAATATCCAAGAGTTTTCTTGCAGCCAATCCAGTAGTATCTGGAGTTGTCAATTAGCCACAATGCCTCAGACAACTGTACTCTTTTCAAGGACTAAGACTTTGGTAGAAACATCAAATGCTATTTGAAAATAAGTCAAGTACAGCTGACAAGCATTGCAGACAGAAAAACATGTTTAGGAAAGCGTGTATTTTGAAGCTCTGGAAATCTAAGAAAATCTGAAGACCAAAAGCAATGTTACTACAGAAGAAATCAGCATCTCCTAAGTTTTGCCTTAGAGATTTATTTACAGCAGAAGGAAGTAAGTATGAATTCCAGATGCAAGAAAAAAATTCCCCCAATCTGTCAGCATTTTAAGCTTCCTCTTGAACAGATTTTGTATGCCACTCTTGCTCAGTCTCATTCACGTATTGGCTACACCCATAGCAGTAAATGAGACGGTGCCAGGAAAAGTCCCTGGATGTGGCACGTGACCATCTGTACCGCTCAGCTGTTAGGACAGTCACGAGCAGCTTCTTGGCCTGGGCCAACAACCACCTTCCCCCATGTCCAGCCATGGCTCAGGGGAGGTAATATCGCAGAGACTGCTGCCAGAAGGGCCCTGGCAGCCCCAGTGCTTTGGGGAAGGGGAGCCCTCCCCAGCTGAGGCACTGCCCGGCCCCTGGGGTGTTCCCAGGCACCTTTCCCTCACTAGCACAGACATTGCTGTTGCCTCCCATCTCGGAGAGATGTTCACAGCTGGGATGGCAGATTAAGTCCTGAGTGTTGGTCACAAACCTTTTCTGACCTTGTACTCTGAACTGAGAGATGCAGACATCAACATGAAGACCAGGGTGACAGTGTGGAGCAATTCAATACACAGCCTTTCTGCGGCAAAAAACAAACACATTTTTGCAGATCCTTGAAGTGAGGCCAACATTAATCACAACAAGCTTCAGTGATACTAATTTGCCTTCAAACAGACGAGACCAAGTTCATTTACTTACTTACATTTACTGTTCTGAGGACAGTTACATATTTTTCTTTCCACAGTCGTGCCCTCTTTGAAAAGCCAAGCCAGACCATTTGGATACATGCAGTGAGTTATTGGGGATACACATGTACATAGTGTTTGCCTCTGACGAAGGGGCTGACACAGCAATGAACCAGTGTTACATTGTTCTACTTATGCTTTTTTTTCGTATTTACTTTCCTAAATACTAATGCACTAAAAAAATCTGTCATCAAGTACGTGCTACTCATCATTATGACAGACAGCAACACTATACAACTACAAGGTCCCAGCTACACTGGTTAATTCAAAAGTAGATCTCAGAAAACCCTCAGAAGTATAGAAATAATGTGTATTAGTTCTAATCATAGAATTTTTATGATAGTCACTCTACATTTAAACATTAACCCAGCTAAATATTCAGAATTGGTTTACAACATCTGAAATCCAGTTTCACCATTGCACTCAAAAAAAGGATCAGGTTAAATGAAAACTTCCCAGTTACTTTCCAAAAAACTTTTTGTACTTGGCAGGGCACCCACATGTTACTGCTCATATTATTGCTCTAGTGCTCTGCTGCTGGTGCACGTTCTAGAACCATGTATAACACTATCTAACTCAAACATTTACTTAAATAAATGTAAATAAGTCTCAATATACCACTGAGATCCAGAATTGTAAAAGAGAGGCTGCCTACTCTGTATCACAGATAATAACTGATGCTGACTTTGTCCTCAAAACAATCCAGAATCTTAAAACCTAATTCACCCAAGAAAATCCATACAAATTTCTTTATGTCCCCAGTGTACAGTGATCCATCACTTTTGGAGCCAGAATAACAAGTTATCTCTCATTTTGCCTCTTGCCATGTCCAGCATTAGAGGTTGTCAATATTTTTGAGATGGTGACATATTCTCTTTAGTCTTTAATCTCAAAATTTGCTTCTATTACTGGGCCTTTAACATTTTAACTTTGAAATATGTAAAATACACCAAGCATCATCTTATGTTTTCTTAAGAAGGCCAGGGAAGAATTATTCAAAATGCCAGGAAGGACTGTGCACACTGCACAGTGCTTAGAAGTTTCCAAAAAATGGGTTATACTAGGCAAACCTGATAATTAGAAAATGCCACAACCATTGCCCAGGCTAAAATCCTGATGAGAAGCCAAGCTACCATGAGCTGTGGGTAAAAGACAGGTTAGAAACTCTCCCAGAACAATGCCCACAGCTTGTATTTTGGATCTCCACCTCATTCATCAGCTTTTGTGAGATGCACGGCATCAGTTCAACCACATTTAGTTAAGAGAATAAAAAAATGATTCAAATTCTCCATTTCCTTCCTCTCTTATTACACCCACTCTCCATCTCCACCTTTTGAGGGCTTCCTCTTTATGATTGCTTACAAGTCTGACAGTGGGAAAAATCTCCATTATATCATCTGCCTGCAGCCTCTTGTCTGTTGGAAAGATCCCTTTTTTTAGACAAACATATTACCCCATAAAATACAATATTCCATATTTAGGAAACTCTCCAATTATAGGCAATCACAGCTCCCACTGATTTTAGCCTTATCTACCCTAACCTTGGGATAAATCCGCCTAGTATAATATGGCCATGCAGATTCTTGCTTTGTCTGCACTTCAACCAGACATGAACTTTCTCTGCTCGTGCTCCAGGCTGAATGAGAATGTTGCTCCAAGGTGTCACAGCTGAGCTGGTCAGCCCAGATTAGAGTGGAGCTGAAATGTGCTCTGCCATCTGGGAACACAGTAGAGTGAGTTTGTGCCTGCCTAAATCACGTAAGCATCCCATTATATATCCACAAAGAAAAATGGCGTTTTAAGATAGTTTAATCGGTCAGAATTTGCCAGCATAATCACCCCCACCTGCTCTGAAAAGCAAGTGGGCAACCCGACTTTTACAATCCTGCCGCTGCAAATAACTCTTTATTTGTCTACTGGCCAAAAGATACCAGGTCATATTGTCTCTGATGATGCCTCTAGTGATGCCCTGTGGTGGGAGGAGGCAGCAAGATACATCCTCCATCAGACAAGACGGGAAGGATTGCTATGGGACTCTGATTGCAATTAATAAAGACAATCTGACTGTAACTCTACAGAGGAAACTAGTAGAGGTCTCCAGGTTAAAAAAGTAGGAGAATCACACCTTCTCTAAACAACTGCATTTTCATGTTGACAGCACAACGCATTTCATCTGTGTGCACTTGGTGGGTGTGTTAGTGTATTTCAATCCACCCACATGACAAGTTGAACAGAAACAGCACAAAAGTAAGAGAACATACAGTACTTACATTCAGATAACTGAAATCATCACTCTAAAACCAGAAAGAATGAAACACAAACCCCAACAATAAATACTGTTTGAAATAGTCCTGTACTGGGAAGGGAATACACTAGAGGGCCAAATAAGGCTCTTCCATCTTCAGTCTCTAGAAGGACAACGGATCTTGCAATTTATTTTTCTGCTTGCAGGCAAAATTACGTCTTGTAAACTTTCAGAGCTTTTAACTCTCAGTGTTTCATGACTTCTCTCAATAATACATCCAGTTCAAGTATCAGTAAAAGAAATGGCTCTATCAGCAGCAAACCAAAACATAGTGATTGCAAAATTGTAACAAAGAGATTTTTAATTATAAGAGAAATCAAGTGCATTTAAAATTCAGCTCAGTAAATGACAAAATTACAGGTAATCAACTGGGGAAACACAGTTTTGTTTCACTTCCAATCAGTAGGCAACTATCTTTCTCATTTTTATATAAATAAATGAGAAAACTCGATTTAAAGTAATATATTAACAAAATCAAACACGAATGCGAAAGATTTCTGCAATCAACCAGGCATCTCTTCCAAAAATGAACAGATAAAATCTGTTCACTTAATATGAAGGATTAATGTAGAGCATGACACTAGAGCAGTGGTCTTAGAAATGGGGCACAGGTACCACAGGGGTCAGACCACACAATCCAGTGTGGTGTGGCACGAAAATATCAGAACTTCAACAGCACATGTATAAAGGTTATATATAAATAAATATACACATAATGAGGGTGCATGTTCAAAGAGTTTCTACTGATAGGGATGCACAACCAAAAAAGTTTAGAGACCACCGACCTAGAGGATCTCATCACACAATTACTGCTGCCATGTCAAAGGTGTCTAATGAAGATGCTGGTAAGATATAACCTCTTCTACACTTCTCAAGTATCAGGTAAAAATTTCTCTAGGAAGCAGAGTTCTGAGCCCCTATATTTTGTTAATGAGCATAGACTCTCATAAAACCCCCAAATTACTTTTTCTTTGTTTTCAGGAAATGCAACTTTCTGGTTTCTCACAAACCTCTTCCCTCCGCTGTACATATTGTAAGCATTTGATGAAAGACCTAATTTCCCTTATGTGGCCAGTTAAACAAGAGCATATCATGTTGTATGTGTCAATCAAGACAGGTAACAAGCTATTTGCAAATGGGAATGGATGAACCTTCTGGAACACTCCTAAATTAAGGACAAGAGTTGGTGTTGTTTTTCATCTGGGCTACCTCACTTGCAAGAAAAAGCAGCCCATAAACAAAGTCTGGCCCAGTAAGCAGCCATTATGTTAAAATCTAAGCAATGGATTACAAGGTGCAAATCCAGAACAGGAAAATTTTGCTCTTATCCAAAAAATGATCAGGCTTTTTAATCTCTTTTTTAATCTGGAATGGGAAGGATGTAGAAATGGTGGCTAAGCAGAAATCTCATGGTGTCTGTAATTATGAAGATCTTTGAACTACCTGATTCCAGGAAAATGTGAGTAAGAAGAGACACAATAATAATGGCACAGAGAAAATATACCAAGCACCTTTCCTCAGCATCACCTAACAAAACACAGGATAGGTGGCAAAGATGAAAGCTAATACTCTTAAATGAACAAATATTTTTTTGAATTTGGTGAAATGTATAATTATCCCTTCAAACTCTGTATAGTGAGAACATCTGCAATCGCACTGAAAGAAATTAGGACAATAATTTTGAATGCTTCATGGCACACACCAACCACATCAAGCATCAGCGAGGGGTTGGCTAGAGATTCACCCAGCAGCACGATGTATCTACCTACTGCTCTCAGAGGGTTATTTATATCTTCTCTGAAAGCTTTTGAACTGGTTAATTCAAGAATGGGTCTCAGGCACCGAGCAAGTTCTCGGTGTAAGAAAAACTGAAAACCAAAAGCCAGCAGTGTATAAAGCAACAAGTAACACAAACAAATGTCTTGGATTTACAGGAAGAGGTCATTTTTTCTTACTCATTTTTCGCTTTAGGATTATATGCATGGACTGCTAGATGCTGCTTTTGCTCAAAGGTAAAATCTCTGAATCTTGAGTAACGTTTTCTTGGGTTTTTTATCCTATGAAAAGATACCTGGAGAAACAGTGATGAAATCTTAGGGAATTGCAATTCCTTCTTTTGGGAAATTGAATAAATAAAAAAACCTGACATCAGAATGTCCCACCATTTTTAGGACTGCACAGTTCATTTTTTCACCATTCAAATCTACCTGCAATATTACAAAAACATTAAAATTTTTTTTCTAATTACTTTTAGAAGCCCCACCTCCATTTTCCTTCACTGAGAATTCTGAGATGCTTTTGTTTACTTTTAATTTGGAAGAGAACTCAATTTCAAATTCCTCCAGGAAATTAAATTTCCATCTTTAGCACTGCTCTACTACAGCTATCAGATACGAAGCATCTGAGCGGATATGTTACATGGTCACCCTTCTCAGCTTTAGAAAGCTATCATTGGAGGCTGGATTGAATTAAGATTGCATTCTTGGCTACACCACTAAAACAGAATGAAACAGTGCTGTCTGACATAGCTCCTGTTCTACACATGGTGCACATTTCAAGCTCAATCTGTCTGCCCAAAAATAGGTACAAAAAAAAAAGGCTAAGATGTTCTAGATTATATCCACAGAGCTGGCAGGCACGGTGCAGGACAAGTGGGAGAGCCGTGCTCTGCTGGAGAAGCAGCTGGAGCCTAGGAATGGTATTTCAGCACTTCAAAGATGGCACTCACACCTATGCCTTGGCAACTGTGTTAAGCACTTCTGGTTTTTAAATTTGTAACGTGTATCAGCAAGGAAAGAAAAAAGTTTTTTTAAAAAGTAGCCGTGCAATACATATTTGATGTTGTTCTACAGTTTGCCAGGATGTGCTTGAAGGATGTTCATGTTCATCTCGCCAGTTTGACTAGTCCCATCACTTAGCTTTCCAAAGTTTCAGGTTTGCATTTTCAGTTGTCAAATTCAAGAAGTTCAAGGGCTCAGACTCTCTCTTTCCTCCTATGTCCAAGTACTTTAAGGTCAGCTAATACAAAGCCACAAATCATAGCTATCAGCTTATTTCCACATACCTTTTTCTTCCAGGGTTTCTTAAGAATCTGATCACAAAACGATGGACACTTTCAAACAAGCCACAGGCCAGATTCAAACTCTAACAGAGATGATGAGCACATCAGACCCTTGTGCTTTCACAGTTACAGCTGATGTGTCTTTTTTTTTCCAGTTGAATGCCACTATTTGACAGTACACTCCATTATAGATAGACACAAATGTATTTTTTTTTAACCTATGATGATTCCCGCAACCTACTAAAAATCCTCATTTCTCTCATAAGCCAATTTCACTCTGACAATATGAAACCATCATCTGGCCTCTTTAAAAGCAGGGCCAACTTAAGTACTAACCTTTCAATAGCTAACAAACTAATGTAAACACATTTTTATTTTAAAATTCACAATATTCCTTATGGCCTTCATGACTGCTTCACCTATGTACCTTTTCTACCCACTAGTTTGCAAACTTTCAAGATAATTCATCCAACAGACAAGGTAAACATGGATGTGTCATTGAATTTCAACTTTTTAAAGCTATTCAGAGACAGCAGGAGTGTAAAAGGTAAACAGAAACCATACTAACTTAATTGCTGCAATGCCTTGTAGCCAAATGGTACAGAAAACTGTTAGCAAGCATTTCTCGTTAAATAAACCATACAGTAAATGAATGTTGCTGAAGTCTGAGTTTGCTGTCAGAATTAATGTTGTTTATTAAATGAAAATCTTGTTTGCAAATACAAGCAGTTAGTCATTTCTTGTGGGTCTGCATATTGCAAAAATTAATTTTCATTTCTTCATAAGAAAAACATTAAAATTTCAGCAACAAACTTTAGGAGAAAATTGTTGATCTTATTTTTTTAATGATGACAACATTCACTGTACTTTCCACTGGCTTTTTGGGGACTCTTACCCAAAGGGTAAGGTTTTGGGGGATCCCTCCTTTATTCAGGTCAACACTAGATACCAGTGCGTGGCAAATGACTGGAAACATTTGGCAAACGTGATCAAATCAAAGGTCAGTTAAATATATGGCAAGTAATAAATATCAGAAAAAATACCCCCAAATTCTTGCAAATAGTGAAGAATTGTATTTGGATAGTCCAGATTTTAGTACTATAAAGATGATGTATCATGTAACTGATGTAATATCAAATGTTTAATTGCCCTTATTTTACTTACTGATAGCTACAACTTTGATTTTTAAAAATTAACATGGTAAATTCAAATCGGAGTTATCCAGACAAATTTTACTGCTATCAATAGACTCTGTTTATCTGAAGGCAGAATTTAACTGAAAATGTTTCCAAATACAATGGAAAGCCAACTAGAAGGTTTTGTCTATCTACATTGCTTTATTGTTATGTTGCAAATCTACAAAAGCCAAAACATTAGTTTTTAGAAATTTAAAATTACTTACAAGCTGCTCAGACTTGACACCATAAAGCTGAATGGTCTTTGCCACATTTTTTGCCACAGCTAAACTCAGGTCTGGATCAACAGCAGCCACATTTAGCTCACTGGAAGCAAAGATTACGAATCTTAATTAGCAATTAAACAGCATTGTATTTAATCTATAAAGAATTAACTACGGATATGCAGTTACGTGGCATGTCAATTTAGAGAGAGTAACATACAACCAAGTCTTTCCACGCACAGTAATTCAGCTTACAATTTAACAAGTCATTTGGGAATTTTGTGTGCAGTGTTCCTATTCTAGTAAAAATGAGCAAAGTTTAGGAATGACACTTCAGTATGAAATCACTATTAGTAAGCCATTCAAAAATATTGACAGCAATTAACTACATTCAAGCTTTGGCAGCAGCCTTCAAACATTACAGGTGAATACACAGTCATTCAACTCCAGAATTACATGAGCTGTGCAGAAATACCCAGGGGATGCTTTAGCTTGACACAACTAATAAGCTGTGTTTTAGGCAATCCTGTATAGTAGCAGAGGCCCCAAAGGAATGACAGGGAACAAACGAAGAAGGAAAAGACTTTTAAATCACTTCCATTATTTCTTGTTCATGAGCCTCCCCAGATCTCCACTGGCTAGGGCTGCATTCAGACCAGCATAAGAATTGCCATGCTGCTGGTGATGAGATTAACCTCTCTCAAGAGCTGCAGAATCACTAGGCACCTCGACCTAGAACAACCTTCTCCAAGAACTCTGCAGAGCCCCAAACGTCATTAGCTAAAGATCACTCTGGAAAACTCAGCTGAAATTCCATAATTTTCATGTTGTTTTCATTTTTTCTTTGCAAGAAGCAAAATAACATCAGTCACCACATCAACAGGCATGCTCAGAGCATCTGCAATTCCCAGCCACAAGTACAGTGTCAATATTTAATATTTCACACACACACATTCTGTGAATACTGCCCATTATTTTCAGAATTTATTAAAGAGAGTAGGCCTTACCAAAACCTTACGAGGGAAAATGCACCACTGGTAAATATGTCTCCCTCTCCCTGGAACAGTCATTTTTACCTATTATCTTGCCGTTTTATTCTAACAGAATACTTACACCATGTAGTTCACTTGCAGTCAAGCAACTATTATCTTCTCTGTGACACAGTCAGAATAATTAAGATATCGGACATTTGCAATATGTGTGAAGCTTCTTGACCTGATCTTTTATATGCATAAACATTAAAACTTGAATTAAAATTTTATTTATTCCAGAAAAACAAAATACTGAAAATAAATAATAAAATTTAGTATTTTTTATAAACAATAATAAAGAGGTGACTATCTCATTGTACTCAGCATTGGTGCAGCCTCACCTTGAACACCATGTGCAGTTCCATGTCCCATAATTTAAAAAGGATGTGAAGTTACCTGAATGTATTCAGAGGAAGGCAACAAATCTTGTGAAAGGACTGGAGGGAATGTCCTGTGGGGGATGGATAAGGAGTTGGGCTTGTCTGATTTGGAGAAAAGAAGTCTGAGAGCTGAGCTCATTGCTCTTTACAGCTGCGTAAGCAGGGGAAGTGGAGAGGGATGTGCTGAGCACTTCTCCCTGGGATCCAGTGAGAGGAGGTGTGGGAATGGTTCAAAGCTGCATCAGAGATGTTCAGACTGGACACCAGGAAGCATTTGCTTAACAAGAGGGTGGTCAAACACTGCAACAGGCTTCCTAGAGAGAAGGTCAATGCCGCAAGACTGTCAGCGTCTCAGAGACACTGAGACAATGCTCTTAACAACATGTTTTAGCTTTGGGTCAGCCCTGAAGTGTTCAGGCAGGTGGACAGGATGATGACTGTAAGTCCTTTCCAACTGAACTGTTCCACTCTACGTTATGCTATTCTATCTTAGCCTACCCTAGCCTACTCTTAATTTTTAAACGGATCTGTTTTATAATTAGAGTAACCAACTTTTTACAGCTAAGGAGGTCTCATTTCCAAAATTGTAACTTCTGATAAAATACACGATACATGTTGAGTATTACATTTTGCAATGCCTTAGATGTGCATACCTGGCTATAGTTTTAATGATGCTGTCAAGCTCGTCAGAAGAGGGAGGATTCCGACCACCAGGAGGGAAGACAAGATTGATGGGGTCAAAGAGTCGAGATAGGGATTTTGACAAATAAGCAGCTTCATATTGTTGCAGCGAATCTTTCAAGGCCTTTTCAGGGCTTCGGGTATAAGAAAAAATTACTACATTTTAAATTAAAATACACAAGAGCATTAAATCTTTTCAGACCATTCAAACTTTGTAATACTGAACCTGTTTTTCCTTTCTGTTCTTTAAACATATGCAGCTGAAGAACATTCTTATGATAAGTCTCCCACTGACTACTCAAAAATGCATTTAAGCAAAAAAAATTCTCATATAAAATATTCCTTTTTTTCTTACATAAGTCTAGAAGTCCTAATAGACTAGATGAGCCTGTTGCAATTTGATCTTTCTGATATCTACCACTTAGATCATGTTTATTCTATGATGTATAAACTAAAACTCTGAATCATAACAACTGAGCATTTGTCACACTCAAACGATTGTGGTGTCATAGCAGAAAGCTACTGCCGTAATTGCGATGCATACAAAACTGAATTTTCTGCATTCTGCTATTTTTTCACTCAAAGAGATAAAAAGATAGAACCTGTTCAAAAGTCAGAGACTTTGTGAAAGACAAGACAACCCAACAATGTTAATTACATAGCCTAATGAAAATCCTACAGCTCTAAAGTAACTAAAAAAGCAATAACTACAAGAAGGGGAAAAAACCTTTAAAATTTTCCTGCTCTGACAATTTGAATAAGTTTATAAAAATATTGTTTTCTTACAGTGTGCAAAGATTTTGTCCTAGTTCAGCAGGAGGGACCAGTTATCACTATGTGGGGGTGATTAAAGCTGTGTATTCTACACCCTCTATTCATTTCCCAAGAACAATGGACCATTTGCAGTTTCTGCCCAGGAAGCTGTTAGCACCTCCACACCCGGCCTGAGGGGGCGTGGGTGCTAATGGGCCATCACCGGTTCACCAATACCCCATGACTCATAGAGTTAATCACCCATTGTGTGAGTCCCCGCCCTGGGGGAGGGACTGGGTGCTCCCTGAGGATATATAAACGGGGCTCAGAAGGCTTTGTGCACGCCTCATCGGATCCAGAGGAGCAGCAGGACCTCGACAGGAGGAAACCACCACTCTCGACCGGACTACGGCCATCACTCCTGACCAGACCACAGCCATCATCTACTTCTTTTTGCTTAGGACTCGGGGGAACCACGTGAGTCTCAGCACCAGGGCTAACAAACCCCTCTGGGCTTGTGCCCTGGGACACTGGGTTATACTGTTGGGGTTTTAGTGAGTTTTCTCTTGTGTCAGTGTATTTATGGTAATATCTTTCATTAAATTGTAACTCTGACTTAAAATCTCTCTTGTGGTGTGTCCGTTTCTCCTGCTGGTTTACCTCTAAACCAGTACATCTTTATATTTTATAGCCTTACAGTTCATAATACATACTCATAATCTTCATTTTTTTGCATGAATATGTCCTGTGCATCTTCTTCCATTTGTTGTAGTTCAGCAAAAAGATCAGTAGTTCCACTTGTGTTAAAATTCCTCTGAATATTTTGACTATATTGTTGGAGGCGCTTCCACAAGTCATTATAAAGCCTCAGCAATTTAGGGTATTCTCCTTCAAATGCTTGTTTCAAAAACATAGAGGCTGCAAAATAAAGCAATAAGCAATACACAATGTTAAGTTTAAACTAATTTTTTTAATTCATATAAACAGCATTTATATCAATGCTGTTGATATAATCCTTGCATTTATATCAATGAATGTTACACAATGTTGTCCTAAGTTTAATATTAATAATGTAATATTTATAATTAATTTCAAAGTGGCACAAGCTATGGCACTAAATACACTTGTCAAAGATATGTATCTAAAGCACCACTATAAAATTCACAACTAGAAGACCGGACATGAAAAATTTACTTTCCATAATAAAGATAGTAATCACAGTTGTGAAATGCTTGGTACCAAACTTAATAAATTATTAACATCATTCATTTAAAGCCAATGCGTGATCAGAACTCTCTAAACCTTGAGATTTTCTTACAATAGTTTAATGGAAGAAAAGTGTAGGGCTGTGCAACTTTGAAGATATCCATTTAAAGCAGACAAAGATAACTCCTATGAACCAAAGCCTTCAGAAATGTGATGAGGGAAGCATATGCTTTTAGGCACACTCCTTAAAACTAGGTACTTAACAATGCAATTCCTAAACCTGTCAAAGAATACAAAGCCAGCAGAAAAACCAGCATTACTTTCAGCCTTGAAAGGCTTGCCACAAGTAACAGGAAATGAAACAAATGTACAACTGTTTGAGCAACTGTTAATCTTCATCTAACATCACTCATACTCTTTGGATTTCCCACTACATTAGGAGATTAACATTGTTCCATTCATTTGTGGGTTTTTCATGTTCCAGACATCTGCCCCACTTTACTCAGCCTGTGCTGTCAACTCAAATATATTCTAATTTTGAATATTGGAGGATTCACATTATTATCAAACACAGAGTTATTTTAGGTCATGAAGCTAAGTTTATAAAGACTGTCCCAACCTTACAAAAGCAGATAGTGATCTATTAGCAAACACTATAAAATGCCATGAATTCCTGTTTTTACCCTGGTTTTCTGATATCATCTAGTCTTCCTCTGACCTATTTGATCCAGAGTCTATGACTGATGTCAGTGGATTCAATCACCAGGAATTAATATGTTAAAAATGAACACTCTCATATAGATGCCTCACTTAAACGAAAAAGTCTACTCACTGTAAACATTGTTTCCCCAAAACTCAGCTGCAGCCAAGTACAAACATCATTCCCATTCAAAAACCCCTCTAAACGTTTATATAAAAAACATGTTTAAAAATCATAAGCAATAAAATAGTTTTGGACAGTTGTTAGACCAAGTACAGGTGACAAAATGTGAGAGTTTCCCAGTTCTGTAATGCTGGTTGATCCCATTAACTGATGCCATAATTTTACAATCTTAAAACCAAGTGCTGAAAACAGGTAGCACATGTTCAGTTTGAACACAGGAGTTTCTGGGTACGTACATTCTGCTGTTAAAGTAATGCATAAGGCAAACAGTAAAATTAATATGTTTTAACACAAGATGAATACATTTTCTTTTGGGATCATCTAGTTACTTAGCAACCACTGAACATGAATCCACCAGCTAGTTCCTCAAAATTATGCTGCTGCAATAAAGCCTGGAAGGACCAAATTTTCAAGGGCCAATGCAATTGCTGAGATCGCAAAGATAAGTGCACATTGTGCACTTTATCTGTATGTGCAAAAGATTACACACTGTATGAAAATGTGAAAGATACATTTATGAAAGCACCAAACTCACCTATGATCCAACTCTATGCTGCATTAGTATGTACTGGTAATAGAACTGTCTTATGTTTACACAGTATTTATATTTAATACTCCTTGTTTGTATCTGCTATCTGTACATATGTACAGAATACTGTTTTTAGCCAGAACACCAGACATTTATCTATATTTAGACCTGACAGTTTTGAAGAAACTCAACTCCTATTTAAAAAAGTATCCCAAAAATGGCTAAAATCAGATTTTTACAACCAATCAGTATTTAACAAGAAAAGACTGTAAGAATTGCTCTTTAAAATCAAATTACTATTTTTGAATCTGGCAAACCCATTTGCTTTAGGAAGTATAATGTACCATTCCAAACATTTTTACCTCCACATACAGTTGGAGAAATACTTTTTTGTTATCAGATAATGACTACTTAATGAAACAGCAAATATTTCTTTCTGAAAATTCAACCATAGTTAGCAGGATCATCCTGTCTGGTTAAAAAACCAAGAAGTTTTTAATTCAGACCTTAAAGTGAGTGAACCATTGTTACAGTTCTAGCACAGGAGATAAGGAGCAAATGGCTTACTGAAAAGAGAGATTCAAAATAACTACAGAACATATTACAGATAATTTGTACTGAATACTTACAGTCTGTTGCTGACTGAAACTGGGAGGAAAGTGTCTGAGTTACTGCAGTCCAAAATTTGTACAAAATATCAGACTGGCCATCCTGATACCAAGGGACAAAAGAAAGACAAGTTTCAAAACATACTCTTTTCAAAAAATCTTAAACAACGCAAATGTTTCCAGTCAAAGCTGCTCTTCATCACTGAGAATAAAAACAAAGTAAATGAAATCTGAGAAGTTTCCCTCAGGTTTAGAGCTAGAAGAAGTATTGGAGAAAACAAAAACAAAAGCTTCAGTCTTGTCTCCAATGAATATTTTCATCCTAGTCTGAAGGAATGCTCCCAGCACTCTGGGGGTATGAGTACAGCCCAAAGCAGCACACCTCAGGAGATGTGTTAGAAAATCTCTTTGCACTGCAGTGACCTTCACATTCCGTGGGGGTTCTCGTGCTGGCTACATCGCAGCAATTATTTCCTGCCATTACCATGTGCTGGCAAACTCCGACCAGGGACCAACACCACTGCGTGCTGCTGTGCTGCACACAGAGTTCCTGTTTCTGAAAACATAAAACACATGAAAACACAGCAAACCTCACAGCTGACTCTTCACTGCCTGGTGCCAACAGGGCTTGCTGTTAGGAGTGGAAACAGGGGAGCACACTGTTGCCAAAAGAACAGGCAGGCAGTGGCTGTTTTCTTACTGCCCCCAACATCTGGCACTTATGGTCAAGCTTTAAAGCACAATTTTGCTTTCCCTCTGTTTTTCTCTCCCTGTCTGCACATTCGAGGTAGAAAACAAACTACCACAGATGAGGATGGGTATCCTGTCCTGCCTGCTACTCAGATGCTTGGAACACTGTCCTGTTTTTTCATGGGAAGGGGAAACTTGCTCTGAACAGAACTGTTTTCTTCATTGCATGGTACACATGTAACCCATTGCCCCTACTTTACACACTAACCTGTTTGACAGAATCGCTATAGTAATGATATTCAGGGGGAAAAAAAGAGGAAAATCATGTTAGTTCAACTTCTGCATTGCCCAGCACTACAAAAAGGAGGAGACAATCTATTAAAGTCCAGCTACTCTGAATTCACAGAATGCTTCTTGAACTCTGTCAGGCTTGGTGCTGTGGCTACTTCCCTAGGGAACCTGTTCAGTGCCCAGCCACCCTCTGGGTCAAGAACCACTTTCTAATATCCACCCTAAACCTCCTCTGAGGTCATTCAGGCCATTCCCTTGAGTCCTGTCACTGGTCACCACAGAGAAGAGATCAGTGCCTGCGCCTCTTCTTCCCCTCATGAGCAAGTTGTAACTGCAGTGAGGTCTCCCCTTCTCCCCTCCAGGCTGAACAGACCAAGTTCCCTCAGCCACTCCTCATACAGCTTCTTCTCAAGGCCCTTCACCATCTTCATTGCCCTCCTTTGGACACTCTATAATAGCTTAACGTCTTTCCTATACTGTGGTGCCCCAAACTGCCCACAATATCCAAGCTGAGGCCACCCCAGTTCAGAGCAGAGTGGGACAATCCCCTCCTTCACTCGGCTGGCAATGCTTTGCCTGATGCCCCCCAGGACAGGGTTGGCCCTCCTGGCTGCCAGGGCACTGCTGACTCATATTCAACCTGCCATTGACCAGGATTCCCAGGGCCCTTTCCATGGCACTGCTCTCCAGCGTCCCCTTCCCCAGTCTGTCTGGACACCCAGGGTTGCCCCATCCCAGGGGCAGAATCTGCCACTTTTTCTTGTTGAACTTCATATGGTTGGTGATTGCCCAGTCCTCTAATTTGTTGAGGTGTCTCCTTTGGGCCTCCCTGCCTTCGAGAGAGATACCAGCTCCTCCCAGTTATGTGTCATCTGCAAACTTGCTTAGTAAACTGAATTGCTGCTTAAGGCAACAAAGGACAAAAAGTGCATTCTATTCACTTGCGCTAGCAATAACATGCAAAGCAATGAAGGTGTTTAGAATTTCATCCATAAGCAGGTACCACTGCAACCCTCTTGAAGACCTGGTCATTTAAAGACTGCAAATTCAAGCTCAAGTTGCAGTTAAAAAAAATATCATCTTAGAAAATGAATATAAAATCTTGAAATCAGTCAAAGGGATACTGGTACATCTAAAAGCAATAATAATAAAAAATAGGATCATGATCACAAAATCTGTGATTAGATGAGGAATTAATCCAACCCTACCCCTTATCTCTAAAGAAAAAAGAAGATAAAGAAAGATAAAGTTTATGGGTCATGCGTTAAGAATTGAGAGAGGGCATCTTTTATGCTGTTGGACTCATAAAATGGAGGATAGTTAACACTGAATGCTAAAATAATGTGGGATTATGGAATCTTATTTGTGAATGCTTAAGGAAAATCATGGATTTAGAAACTGAAGTAAGTTATTTTATACCTATGTTTGCATTTTCTGTAAAACTGGATTTGACTTTCATAAATGGGTAAAGAAAAATTATTATATCAGAAAATGATTCAGAAGGTTCACTGCACAAAATCTCTTTTTTTTGGTGAATTTATTATTATAG
Source organism: Campylorhamphus procurvoides (assembly GCA_013396655.1). Lineage (NCBI taxonomy): Eukaryota > Metazoa > Chordata > Aves > Passeriformes > Dendrocolaptidae > Campylorhamphus > Campylorhamphus procurvoides. Next base: position 66,653 of record WBMV01003899.1, read on the forward strand.
CATAAGTGAGAAATTACTTCTTCATTTCACAGTTTCAAATTTAGAATGTGAAAACTACTAAAACATAAATGGCCTTTCACATTAGCTATAGATTAATTAGTTTTCATATGCTCTATCCTAACCTGAAAAAATGTTTGCCTATTCTGCACGGTACCTCAATGCAAATTCTAAATAATCTAATGGGCGTGGAAAAATATTTACAGAGCACTTTCAAACTATTTTTTTTCATCACTGTAATCACCATCTACATCCCTGTCACATTCTCATCAGAAAACACAATGATTAAAGGGTCCAGAAAACAAACATGTATGTACCCCTCCACATCGACATTCCAGTCTTAACTGTCAGATTCAACAAATAACAGCAACATACATGTGATGACATTTAATGTTGTTGTGAAAATGTCACTTTCGCACATACTTCTCTCTATAAATATATATATATCATATAAAGTCAGACACACATGCTCTCATGCCCACACTTGCCTAGGTAGCCACAGCTATAGCAGTTAAGCCCCTGCCCATTAGCTTGTGCCTTCTGACCTGGGCAAATGGTGTTCATTAACTGGATCAGCATTCTGTCATGAAGAAGACCCTCATGTCTCAGCTAGCCAGCTGTATTATGTATGAGGAGAGACAGAAAGGAAAAGCTACATGGAAAATTCAAGTAACGTTTCATACAGATTGACTGCTCAGTCAGAAATGTTTAGGGGGCAAAATAATTAATGTCTCAGTTTCAAACCAACTAAAACTACTACCTACGGAGGCATTACTGGTGGCTTCTGCAACATATGATATGCAGTCTCTCTGGAGGTGAAATATAGCTGCTGATTAATAGCACAGAGAAGACCATGTAAGAGTCTGTGGCAGGAACCAGTTGCCTACACATACACCAGGGGGTATTTAAGTGGGTGGACTGTAGCTACCAAAATTGGAATACAGCAAGGCATTAGCATGAGATGCTCCTGCGGGAGTAAAAAGTGCCATATGTGACCATGAGCATCTAGAAACAACTTATTTTGTTTAAATTTGTAATTTCTTTTGCTTACATGTTAATTCAATATATTACTTTTTAAAGTACTTTTAAGTGTCTCACTGCTTATTTTCTAAATAACGTAGTCTGAGATAACATGGATGCCTGTAGATCACAATCAAAATTACAATGTAACTATTTAAAATGTAACATGCAATTCCATTTGACAGCAATCAATACTAGAAAATTACACAAAAAGGGGAGCAAAGGAAGTGCTTTTCTTCACCGTATCAGGAAAATAAAGGAATGTCCCTTGTACTGAACAACTTCTCCAAGGACTTTAATAAGATAGGCAGGATGCAGCTGGAAGAGAAAAAGGCAGTACGGCTTGCCTGAAAGGTGCACAGCAAATCTACTGGCTCATCTTAATGTCATGGAAAGTTTATAAGCCCTCCCCTATGCTTCATATAGCATTGTGAGTAACAACCCACAGTATCATAAAGTAACTGCTCTTTTGGGCCTTTCACTTTTACAAAATGTCATCTAGCTAAAATTGCATTCTTGTCATCTTCCCATCTGTAGAGCGTTAACTAATAAATACAGTCCTCCGCTACACTTACACCAAATATCCTCACTGGTAGACAATGTATAGGAGCATTAGGTACATCCACATTAGTGATTCACTGTGTAGATAGGATGTTTTTTGGTCCAAATCTGTCGTGTCTATACTTGTTGTCTTGCAGAACACAATGAAGTGTGCTAGCAGACTAACTTCCACTATTCAAGGAATACACTACCTCATAATTAGCTTAAAAAGAACAACTTCTGCAATTAAATAGTTTTTACGAGCATATTTTTGTAACAGAACCCACAAGGATGTACTAATATTTCTATCAATTAATATTCTGAGACTTTAAATCAGGAATTTTCCATTTCTCTTGCTTCTGAAAATGAAATAAAATTGAAAGATGTTAAATTACTTACACCCCCTCCAAAATAAAAATGCTTGCTTTGAAATCTAGTCACAAGCAGATTAACATCTTGTGATACAATCCCTTGTAGCAGGAGCAGCTGACAAGATGAGTAATGAACTGCATCCGATTATCTTTTCAGCTCTGTAGCAATCATTTTCCAACAGCTTCCTATGCCATAACCAACAACACTGGAAAAAGGTCACCGTTCTGTCATATTCTCCCCTGTCCCCCATCAGTGTACGTGTTTAATAATGCAGAGAACACATAAACCTTTGCAAGTTGAGAGGTGCTGTTATCTGCTGCAAAGCTGTTTCAGGTGCATACTGCATATATATAAAACATCCATACATAATTGAAAGTCTCTCAGAAGGAAATTATTGCACTTTACCATAAAATAAAATGCTATTTCCTCTTTTCATGAAATATGTTCTTTCTTCAACAAAAGAACCTTAACTGTAATTAATGGTATCTAAAACTCATGATAGGCAAGATTCAGGTTTGCATATACGTATCTTCCCCATCATGAAACACAACCAAATTAAATCTATGAATATTAATTGCAAGCAACTGTAAGACCACAATGGCAAATCAGAACTTCCCTCCAAAAGCAGATCCATTTAACTCAGCACTTTTGAATTAATAGTACTATCTGTTAGCAGCTTTATTTTGATCTCAACAGAGAAAATCTGCAGATAAATCATACTTCGCACCGCTACAAAGTGGTTGGGAAGTTAGGATCAGCCACATAACTGGCTATTTGTTAATATAAAAATCTGTTGCGAAAATGCTCCTATACCTGCAGTATACCTACATAAACTAACAATCTACCAATCCACCAATCCAAACTGGGAATTAAAAATACTGTCACTGCTGTTCCTGTGCCCAGTGACTATTTTATTCCCGAAAACTGACCAGCTGAGCAGGCATTCACATTTTGTAGCCCCTATGCAACTCCTTAGGCAGTGCAAGACAGCTCAGGTGTCTTTCTCTTGTCGATTCTTTGTTTTCAGAAATTAACTGAACAACTGCCCAGTAACATAAACTAGGGCAACCCTCTGTCATTCTGACCTGCTGGACATCTGTCCACACCCAGGGGAATAGAAAGGTGCTTTTGAAAGAGCTATGGCCTATAAACACTCAGTTACTTTCGAAAATGTTATTTCTAGGGAACCCACTTGCATCTGTGTAAGGTGAAATAGAAAAACACAAGCAGATTTCACTCTGGCCCATCCACTGTAATTTTACCCTTTTTCATGCTGTTTAAAAATTTGGTAGTTGGTCACACATACTATTCACATAGGAATTACTTGCTCATGAAAATTATACCCATAAATCAGACAAAATATGTCCAGCAGGCTAGACCACAAATGGCAATACATTTTCTCAACAGCAGGGCTCACTTTCTTGTGTATGTGAATTGGACAAAGTTTATCCTTGTTAGAATTATAGATGGAGGTAGTCTGCTTGACTTCAATGGTACATCCTATTTATGTAAAATTAAGAATGTGCTTCAGGGCTGTAACCACCAATCATCTAAAAATGTTTTCATCTTGTATAACTATTTAGTTTCAACTATTACTATAAAGTTACTATTGTCAAGACCCTACGCAAACAGTAATACAGTACAACTTTCCCACAACAGAAGGAGTTTTAGATAAAGGAATTAAGATTGTGTAATAATACTGCGTAATGCACAGTGCCAGGAGACATTTGGACAGTGCTAGCTCATCCTGCTCTCTGTCCCAGCCCAAGAATTAAAAGGTGAATGTAGGCTTGCGCATTCTAGGTGAACACAACTAGCAAGCTGTATTTTAAGACAAGGTTTTCTTAAGTAAACCTTTCTGGTGTAAAATAATAAAATTGAGTCTTCTCCCAGTAATAAAAGCATAATAAATGTAGAATTTAATATTTAGTATTTCCTTATTTAATAGTTTAACACTTTTGCTGGTCTAGGACAGAAAAAGTCTATATTCAATACATGCCAAATTCAAAGCAGCAAACTGGCCTTTTCAGATGAGATTTTAAGCTGCAAATCAACAAATCACAGAATGGTTGAGGTTGGAAGGGACCTGTGGAGGTCACCTGGTTGGACAGCCTTGCTAAAGCAAGGTCACTTAGACCCAGCTGTCCTGAACTGTGTCCAGGCCACTTCTGTGCACCTCCAAGGAGAGAAACTCTACAACCTCTCTGTGCAACCTGTGCCAGTGCTCAGTCATCCTCACAGTGAGAAGGTGCTTCCTTGAAGGGTCCTCCAGTGTTTCCATTTGTGACCATTGCCTCTGGTCCTGTCCCTGGGCACCACTGAGAAGAGCCCAGTTCCATCCTCTCTGCACACTCCCTTCAGGTATCTGTATACACTGATGAGATCCCCCTGAGCCTTCTCTTCTCCAGGCTGAACAGCCCCAGCTCACTCAGCCTTTCCTCACAGGAGAGATGCTCCAGCCTCTTCATCATCTTTGCAGTCCTTTGTTGGACTATCTCCAGTGTGTCCACATCTCTCTTGTACCGAGGAACCCAGAACTGGACACACTACTCCAGGTGCGGCCTCACCACTGGTGAATAAAGGAAAGGCTCATTTCCTCAAGCTGTGGGAAATACTTTGTCTAATGCATCTCAGGATGTTATTTACCTTCTTTGCCACCTGGGCACATTCCTTCCTGTGTTCAACTGGTGGTTCCCAGGTTCTTTTCTACCAAGCTGCTTTCCAGCTGGGCAGCCCTCAGCATGTACTAGTGCCTGGGGTTGTCCCACCCCAGCTGCAGGACTTTGCACTTCTCCTGGTTGAACTCCATAAAGTTCCTGTCAGCCCATTTCTTCAGTGTCAAGGTCCATCTTGATGGCAGCACAATGCTCTGGAGCATCAGCCGTTACTCCCAGTTCTGTGTCATCAGCAAACCTGTTGAGGGCACACTCTGCCCTACCATCCAGACCATTAATGAAGGCCTTAAATAGGACTGGACCATGTATCAACCCCCTTGCATTCACCACTGAAACCTTGCTAGGCTTTGCACCACTGATTACCACTCTCTGGGCCTGGCCATTCAGCTGGGCCATTCATGATTAACCGTATATTCATAAAAAGCCAAATTTCTGAATACAGTGTAACTGGAAGAGTCCATAGATTCAATCATCTTCCTTGCAATGACTGGTGGTAAGGAAAGGATTCAGATCAGTATTCTTTTACTGGTATGGAATGAACTGGGGGGGGGAACTATACTTGCATATTAATTTTTTTCCAGTAGTCTTACTGCATTGTATTACAGCAAGTAAGCAGACTTGTTAATAGTGTGAAGAGACATTATTACTCAGTTGTCCTAGTTACAGGGGCCAGGAACATTTTATCACTATGTAGGTATAACCAAAACTGTGTATTCTACACCCCCTGTAATTTCTGATGAACTGTTAATAATGGATCATTTGCAGCAGCTGCTCAGGGCACACCTGACACCTCAGGCTATACCTCAGGGTGTTAAAGAACCCTGCAAGGCACAGGAATGTTTGTCTTCACACCAGTGACTCAGCTGTAGGAACTCCCCTCTGGGGAGCCATGAGCACCTCCATACCCAGCCTGAGGGGTCATGTCTGCTAATGGGCCAGTAGGGACTGGCACAATAGGCAGCTGCAATGACTCAGACCATCACAGATTCCAAAAATATCCCACAGCTCACAGAGTTAAATCACTCACTGTGAAACTCCTCACTCTGGGGGAAGCACTGGGTATTCCCACCTGAATCTGAGTATATATAATCTTGGGGTTTTGGGGACTTCTGATACCACTCGTCAGATCCAGGGGAGAATCAGAACCTCAACAGGACTGTGACTGCCACACTCGACCAGACTGTGACCATAATCCTCACCAACAGGTTTTCCTTCCCTTTTACTTTACACTCAGGGGGACCACATGGTGCTCAGCACAGGGGCTGATGAACACCATTCTGTTCATGCCGCAGGATGCTGGGTTAATACATCTGGTTTTTTGTGGGTTAAAACCAATTTTCCTCTGGATCACTGTAATCTTTTTAGTAAACTGTAACACTGGTTTATAATCTCTCTTGAGTCAGATTCGTTTCTTCTGCCGATTTACGTTTAAACCAGCACAGCTGTATAGATTTGAAATTTAGATGTAATGTTGCCTGCTTGTAAGACCACAGAAAAAAACAACAGACTGACAGAATTCATGTGCTAAACCCTCCTCCCTCAGATGAAAGTGATTTGATTTCCCAGTTCAAAAAGTATAATCCATTTTCACTAGTAACTACTAGTAAGTTAATAAACCACTGAACAGTGAGTGGGCTGAGTACCAGTACCATCAGAGCAAAGATATTAGAAGATCTGTATTCAGTGCCACTATACAATAATATCAATACTGCAGCCTGGAAAACTGATTTCAAGTCTCCTCAAACATAAAACCAGAACAGCTAACCTCATTTAAAAAAAACATACCAAACTACTAATTAACTTTGCTACTACTGGAATGAAATGAAATCTCTTCAGCTCTGTTCTTTCTATAACTATTTAGTACCTGACATTAGATCTGAATTCAAGGAATGAGAACGAAAGTACCCCCCTTATTCAGTAATAGACACGAATGCAAGAAGATGCTGAAAGGACATATATTTATTTTTACAAATGTCTCTATTTCCTCCACACTGTAAATTTAGAACTTAATGAGTATAATTTCCCATCTGTGAATTATCATATTTGTGTATGTCTAAAATAGCTATTTTAACATTCAAATAATAAATCTGACCCACTGATTCAAAACTGGCTCCCACTTCATGACAATCAATTCCAACTTATTTTTCCCTGTAGAAATTTTGATACTTTGAATGGAATGTGAAAAACATATTTATTGTGAAGCCTCTTTGAAATGTAAAACAATATAGTGAATATTACCATGCAGCTAGTTGCTGCAGGCTCCTGAAATCAGGCTTTGCATACTAATACATACAGTGTTTTCTATCTGTAATCAAAGGCTCTGCCGTAAAGAAATACGGGACTTGTGAATGTTGCTCTAAAAACAGAAGACATTTGAAGGACAGTCTAAATATTTTTTCCACCAATAAAGCAACAATACAAATGATTTACCAATTTTGTACAGCAAGATCTTATGGGACAGAAATAAGGAAATCTATTTGTGCTATTTCTATAGCAACACAATTGCCAAATGTTACACTGTGAACAAAAAGCCATCATCCTCAGTAGTGCAATTAATCAGTGAAGAAACAGACAAATTCTGCATATGTTTTCAGTAAACCTCTTCTGTATTTTTAGTCAAGATTCAATTTCTTAAAATCAGACTGAATTTAAATTCCTAATGCTGTTTACATTATACATTACAGGTGAACAGATGTCAATAAATGACTTTGTGATTTTAAAAATGACCTTGATTTTTTTGTTTTACTGCAGGGCATAGAATTTCATTACACTGGGTTGATCAGTTTATACCCAAGGTGTATTAGTTTCTAGACTTCCAGCAGTTTCAGTCTTTTTTTTTTAATGCAACCTTCTTAACTAAAGAAAAGTTAAGACTGCATTTTCCAAGTAGAATATTAGAATTCTTAAGTGATTCCTCAGAAAAACTAATTTGTAAGGAAAAAAACTACTTAGGTATTAAACAGTGCCCTATATCTTCAAAACTACTTAAATCATTAATTAATCCTTCCATATTCCTGCAAGATATGCATCAACTGGAAGTAAATGAACTTAGTGTTCAAAAGCCAATAACTACCCAAGGGATCTGACAGCTTTCTTCTATCCAGAGCAGTGATTTAGTGTGTGCAGCTTCCATTCAAACTATGCTTTCACCTTGACTACTTCATACCCATTCCAAGGATGAAAGGGTGGTTTGTTACCATGTCCACTCAGCCCATAGCTCTTCAGGTAAGATTGACAAGAACGACAATGAAAGGCGGCACTTCTGGTAAATGTATTTCGTTCCCAATGGCAGGCTGACTGAAAATCAACCAGCTTAAGGACCTGCAGTCATCACCCATCTACAATTTGCACAAACCCCACCAAATCAGAAGTGAAAAAGAAAGAAAAGAAGCGAAAACAAAGGTCATTACTACCTACTAAACACCACAACCCTTTTCTTCACAGCTGCATATTTCTGTCAGAGAAACAGAATTAAAGTTCTAGAGAAAGCGTAGTGTCATTAGAAAACCATTGCACAGGTTCTGACCCTCCCATGTGAATTAGAATCAAATTACTTTTAGTGTGTCTGTCTGGGCACACAGATCCACTCAAAATGAGAATCAGGACTTTTAAGTGGGATGACCTTCTCAGTTTTTTAAGAGAGTCCTTAAAAATCATGCAAGTGAATTCAGCAGGGCAATTTCTAGGTCTGAATAAAGAGCATCCTTGATATTTTGTGGATCAAAAACCTGCTCATCCACCCATGTTTAGGTCTCCACAAAGTACCACATTATTGCTTAAGTAACAAACAGAAATCACAATAGAAATGATAAGCAAGTAATCCAATTCTGCTCCTTAAAAAAAAACACTGAAAAATAAATCACATACTTGCAATAATAGGTGAAAACCATATTATTTGCTGAATTCACAAAAAGCAATAATTAGATTATTTTTCAATTTTTTCCACTTGGGATTATTTTTTAATTGGGTCAACCGAATGTGAATATGTGATGATAGATGTGAATAATTTCAAAACAGTGACATTTTTCAACGTTTGGATGGGGAGGAGAAATAAGAAGGTGAAATATAAGTACACGCTGTCAATAAACATCTATATTTTCCATTTATTTTCTTTATCTTATGTAATGCTGAGGACATTTCCTTCTGTATCGTTAACACCTCAAACTGCCAGTGTTGACAACTCAGGAAAATAGCCTGCTTACTCACCAAACGTTCATCAGCACAAGCAATGATAAGAGCCCTCCACAAAGTGCATAATAACACTCCCTACAACCCTCAGCTCACTTTCTTACCCAGAGGCTTACATAAATGACAGGGTCTGTGATGTGCTTTGCTGTTAACAAATGGGACACCCAAAGGCAGCCAAGGGCAGATGTGCCCTCTCAGCAGGAATCAGTGCCTTTCTGCCCAGCAGAGAGACCCCAGCTCACCCTTCCCATTGACCACCCCAAATCCCCCCCCAAAACAATTTGCTGCTTTTCAGCCTGCTTCTCACTTCCCTCACTGTTCCCTGGTGCCCATGTAGGAGTGAAGGGCCCAAAATAGAGGAGGATCAGAGATCATTTTCAACTCTTTTACAAGGGGCTTAGAGGGACTCTTATCTCTAATTAGGAAGGTGGCTGTCACAGAAAGATATGTACTGCTTCGACTTAGCTCATGTCAATTGTAGTTTAGGTATTACAACAGCTGAGGAAGGATTAGTCACTACACATTGAAAGGGAGAAGCAATAAAGCAGAATAAACTGGAGTAACCTATTAGCTCTCTGAAGGTGAATTATGCAATTGAAAGAAGTGATATAAATAACCAGTGATTAGGGGAACAAAAATATCAAATTTACATTATTCAAATCTTATTTGGAATTTCAATTTTTATCATTAACATTATGAAAAGAATAATCCTATATTTTAAAAAATGTATACAATGAAAGCTCTATTAATTTTCTCCTAAAACAGAAATCAGAACTCCATGAATTCTGAATTCTTTTAACCTTGCTCATCTAGTCATTAAAGGCATCTTTTACTTAGATAAAAACCACAAAAATGTGCATTCAGTCTTAAACAAAACACATATCTCCTTTAAGTAGTCCACAGATTTTTAAAAATTAAATCTGTAATTTTTATTGGTAAAAATTAATAATGAATCTATAGTTCATTACTAGTATGAAATATAGTCGTTTTTAGAAGTTACAATGAAAGCATGATTTCTTTTCAAAATTGTATTAATTTCATATTGTGGCAAAGGAAAAATACCACAATCTAGATTTGCAAAGGGAAGGAGTGGAAAAAAGTGCAGTATAAATTTAATCTCCAGATTCTTCCATGATACTCATGGAAGCCTGAGTATGCCACTTAAGTCTTGGCCACATCTATTGCTGGAAAAAACTGGAAGGGAATTCTGTAAGAGAAACCATAGGGTAGAAAAGATGCGGGTGTCGTCATTGCCCTCTTGCTGAACTCCAGCATTTATAAACTTTCCAAGATCTGTACCTCAGTTTCTCCATCTGTCAGGATTTGTTTTGTTTCTTTTACTTTTTTTAATTTTTAAAAAACATGAGAGTTTTTGTGAAACTTCTAATTAATTGGTTACTGTTTTTTAAATTAGATTTTTGGATACATGATACAACACTACTAAATATTATTATGGTAGCAGGTAATTAGAAGGACAGAAAGCACATATTGGAGATCATAATACAAAATTAGAAAAACTGCAGGCTGTGCTATCTCTGAAGAGAAAGGCACAAAAAATCCTCAATGGAAAACAGAGAGTGATGAAAAAAAAAAAGGCAAAAAAAAGCAGCAAGTAGCTTCCTTGCTATTAAAGGACTTGTGCTTTAAAAAGGCTGGGTCTCCTCCTCTCTTATGCTTCCTAGGATGATACTTGCACTGCAGTAATCAAAACAAGGAAGCAGATGGACAGGCAAAGTGGTACTGCAGCTGCTGCAGAAGATGACTATAAAATAATGTTGACATCAGTAACAGTAATTAGTGCACAGACTGTAGAGTGGATGATTCGTTTTCCTATCTTCTGGAGCGGGCATGCTGCCCTAGCAAACGGGTACAATGTTAGTACCTTTAGTTTGTTTCGTTCTTTTGCTTTGTTTATTAAAGAAATTGAATGCAATGAAGAAAATCCAACTTTTCTCCCTCTCCAGAACACTTGCTCAGAAAAGCGTGTTTCAGTTTGGTTTAATGGATGGAATCTTCATTAGTAAATGGCAAAATACCAACTTCTTATTTGTATCTATTTTCAATGTGCGAAACAATTCATACCCTCCCATAGAGCAATCTGCACTCTTGAATTTCAGCAGCATTTAGTACTTGTCTGGTTTTGTCTAAACAGCAACTCTACTGTTTGGTGGGACCTCACCCATCTCCACGCTGGTGCCATACCTTTTTCAAGAGACTAGAACAAATGGTGTAACTGTGAGAATGTTCAAGAAAAACACTGTGCTATACTGAACCATCTCAGGTAAGAAGTAAGTGAAGCATCAGTGCCATCAGCAGTACTGTGTCATGCTGAGAGTTCTGCCAGCCCGACATGAGGTGAGGATGTACTGCTCCTCCTTAGCAGCCTCACCAAGAATGGCAAGGTCCAGCTTGGTGTTATACTGCACCAAAACACCTACTGAAGAGCAAAATAACTGGAAGAGATAACTATGGAGAAATAAATAGATGGATTTTATTTGGGAAATAAAATTTGTCATTTAGATGCAGTCCTGCAATATGAAGCTGAAGGGAAGGAAGAGTCATCAGATATCATGGAATATGTTCAGCATATGACCACCCAAAAGCCTTTTATCTTCTAACAAGCTTTTCCTTACTCTACTTCAGCTGAGATGCATTTTCCCTGTTCATTTATTCTCTAGGATGATAAAATATTTCCTTTGGCTTCCCTCTAGCACCAACCTCAAGAACTGGAAAAACTCCTTTTCAAGTGCTGTTCTACAAAAGGGAAGAGTGAAAGTAGGAAGCGCAGGCACAGGGTGGGAGGCACTCATGAACACCGACAGATCAATTATCTAAGCTCCCTTCCCATCCAAACTCTTCCTGAGATTATCAGAGTTCGTGGCCTGTCTCCAGGTTTCTATGTTTCTCCCTAAACATGCTGATCCACCCAGGCAGCAATAGATATTTTTTGCCAGATTAAACTTTTTAATGAAGAAAATATGCTAAAAGTTTGTAAAATTTTTGAGGAGTTTTTGGGGGCTTTTTTGATTGGGTTTTATTTTTGCTGTTGAAGGATTTTTAGGTTTTTTTAACACAGAAAGAGAAGCTTGAAGCGCTTCACAGAAAAGGGATGCTCTTTGCAACATCTTCTGGAGATGGGCTTAACAGACAGATAAAATTAAATGCTATATTTAACCCTCATTATTTGCTTTCACTGTTCAGAAGACCATGTTTGCATATGAAGAGCTTCCCCAAGATATTTCAAAAATTAAGCCAATGTAAATTAAAATCCAGTTATACACTTGGAAAAGAGATGTCACCAGGAACACGTCTTTTGTTTTTGCTCTCTTCTACTAAGGTAGTTCCAGTAATCCTGTTCCTAACACTGAAGGAGACCATTAATCAAATTACTCCAAATATGAATATAAAGCAATGCAATTGAATAGAAAATAACAGGTATTCAAAAGAACAGCCACGATTATTTTTCAGGGAAGAAATTGTCAAGAAGTGAGAAACAGATGGCTGAAAGTGATGGATGAAGACACATTCTCCTATGCAAACTAACAGACTTAATTAATTACTCAAATCACATGGTATTATGGAATGACATTAATGATCCATAATAAAAACTGACAGTGGTTCCTTACCAGCTTCCTTTAAAACAAAACAAATCAGTACAAAAAGAACACGTTTACATCCTACAGATGTAAGCCACAGACCACAAATATATCTTTCAATGCTAGTTTGGCTTTCAACAGTTCCCCATCAATTTAATGAAAAAAATTTATAGAACTGTAAAATCGTAAACAAAACCATTCTCTCACCACATTTTCCTGAAGAGAATTACTAAAGCATATTAAGCTAAATTAAAACCTTACCTTAACTATTTCCTCTATGAAGCAGACATGTGACACTGGATCTCTTTTCTTTGTCAATACTTTCTGCAAATGCTGCACCTGTAAAAAATTTATTGAGAGAAAAATTGACACCTGAATTCTTCTATCCAAAACTGCATGGCTAGACAAACAAGAATTAGCTGCTGAGTACCTGTCCACAAGCAGCATAGATCTGATCCATGAGTTTCTCCATGTTTGTCCAGAGTGCTGCTCGAAAAGCTGCTGTGTTCCCAGGTGTTGGTATAGCAGCTCTACCAGGGCCTCCTAAATGTTTTTTGAAAACACACAGCAGCACATTTCAGCTTCCACACGTGAAAATTAAAATACAGGAAATATAGATCTCTATGTACTTTGACAAAGACTTTTTTTTTTAATCAAAGCAGCCTAAAATACCTTCAGAACAGAGCTTTGTGAATGGCCTCAGTTGCCTCAACGGAGATGCCAACTAACTGAAGTTCAGTGGGGATACTCCAGTGTTTCACTGTTATGTGCTCTACCAGTTCAGACCTCCACAGAAACATCAAAGGAATGCCAGTGAGCAGTTGTGCAGGATGCAATAGCAAAGCAAAATGGCAGAGAGAGTAGCTGTGACAAACACAGGTATTACCAGCTCAGTACTTAAATGCATAGACCGACTGCTAAAAAACATGATATTCCAGCTGAAGGACATGCAGCCTCTAAACCATCACTTCCCTTGAGAGGGTTGGCATTTCTTTATTATGTTTATAGATCCCCAGCTTGCTGCAAAACATTTTTAAAAAAAATTTGAATGCTCATATTGCCAAAGCTCAAATTTGCCTGCCCCCCCAAATCCTCAGTATTCTTCAGTATCTGAGCTAACTGGGAACTAAACGTTAAATAGTGCAACATTCCTTCATATTGAATATTCTCCTTTGAAACAATTTCCATCTAACAAAAGCATCACAATGTAGTTGCAGGCTTCTGCCATTGCTTGCAAATAACTTCTTCCCATGATCTTTCCATGAGAAACTGCTAAAAATATGCTGCAAAGTTGTAAACTAATAGGGACAATTTTCTGGACAAGTTAGTAAAGAGAGGCAGGGTGGAATAAAAGAAAACCTCTGAGCCCAATAACACAGACCCAATTTTGGCTTACAAAGCCAAATTAGATCACTTCTGAGATATGCCTACTCCCACCCTCTACTGGTTAAAGCAAGCAGGGAAACGGTCCTGTAACAGGCTTGGATGTGGTGGTTTCTTCCATTTAACAACATGCTGTACTCCTGTCAAAAAAAAAAATCAGTTATTCTCTGTAAAACAAGTATCTCACCTCTTGTCACAGTTTGAGACGGTTGGGTCAATACTTTGATATCCAAAGCATTTTTTATGTTCTCCTCCAGAACTGTGCAGTATCCATCCACCACGTTAGCAATGGTATCCTTCAAAGTCCCAAGGTTATGGAAAACCTGAAGAGCAGTTCCCACTTGCGTAGGGTTCTGAAGAAAGAAGATATTAAAAAATAACTATTATTTTTGTCTGTAGTACTGGAGGCTTTTGTCCATGATGATGCATCGTTTTAGTGGGCAAGTGCATCTTTTAAGTTCAGTTTGCTAATTCATTTCATTTAAGTAACCAGCATCCTCAATGCATAACAGAGAACAGAGGGTAAAGAAGAGTACTGAATTCCTTTGATTGCTTAGCAATGCTTTGCTTAGCTTCCTTTGGTGCTATCCTCTGAATATGAAGAATGGAAAAAAAAGAAGAGTAAGCACAGCTGGCAATACCTAACCTGGGGTGGGTTATCATGATTGATCCAATAATTCTGTGTTCAGATGTACTCAGCTATGGTGTAGTTAGTAACACTGTTTTAACATGCAGTGTTTGTTACAGTACTGTAAAATAAGTGCCAAATAGTTAATTAAATGTGATACAGGTTTTAAAAAAAGTACTAATGAAGGATAAACAGAAACAAACAGGTCAAGCCCCTACTACTGACTCCTGCAGAATTTGAGCTTGTATTTCTACATTTCCAATTCTAAGGCTGATAATAACTTCATCTTCCTCACAGCAGAATTAAGAATACAAAGCAATGCAGCGATTATTTCCAAAGCCTGCAAAAGAGCCAAAAAGCCCTCAAAACCAACCAACCAAACACACACACACACACAAAAAAAAAGAAGAAGCTCAACACAGGAGAGTGAAAACTATACAAAAAACTGTTCAGGTCCACTGTTTAAGAGACCTTTGATTAAGATTGGATCTGATGATAATTCCACTGAGCAACACTAAACACTGGCATGGGTGTTATTTAGCAAGAGAAAAGCCTCAAATTATTGCCTTTGCAAACTAAGCACTGTCATCCATACACTGAATACTGTTTTTTTAATTAGCATTCATAGGCAATTACTGGAGGGGGCGATCAGTTGATCATACACACATTAGAGATGCAGTCTTTTGTCATTTTTCTTAGTGACTTCTGCCAGCAGTAAAGAACATGGTTCTGACAGAAATCCTGGCACCCAGACTGGACAGAAGCATCTGAGACCACAGGCACTTCTCACTACAAACCCCACTTTGGCTTTGGCACTGAGACCTTACACCACTGCTTTCTCCCTGCTGGTGGCTGCAGCAGTAGTGCCACTAACATGGAAAGGGTCTTCTGCAGAACCAACACAACTCTGCTCCACCTTCCCCAGGTCACAGTTTTTTTCAGACAGACACTTCTGAGGCAAACAAAGAGGGTGTGATCAACCACCTTCTGACCTCACTGAAACTAGGGCAGTAGAGCTACAATGCAGCTGCTGTGCTGAGAATGCACTTGCTGGGACATGCACCTACTGCAACAGGTTTTCTGAACTGTTGGTGAACAATGTGTTCTCCTCAAACTTAATGTCTCAGAGGTCACACCACTATAACTACATGTTCATGTCACTCTTTCTAGGGTTTCTGGAAAAAATCAGAACCACAGATGAAGCAAAAAAGCCACATCCCACCTTCTTTCCCAGCACCAATGAGGAGTTCCCAGGTTTAGAGAAACATTAGGCATGTATTATGGTTTGCAGACCTTATACTAACTGTACTGGTTTCTTTTTCCAAACAGCGTGGGAGTTAATGAGCATTCCCAGCATAGTATTACGGGTCTGGGACTTGTAGGTTTAGTTTTTTGACAACTGGGTATGCTGTAAAATTTCTAAGCATCCTGTGGGTGTGCTTGTGGGGGTGGGAAAGTAAGCCATAAAGACTGGAAGATTAATGGGATGTCAGAAAATGAAGAGTCGTATAATGCAAGGAGGGAATTTGGGGACAGAATGAACAAGAGAAAGAAAATATAAATGGGAAGAGGCTGGGGAATAGAATGAAAATACTCTGGAGGAAGAAAGAGAATGAAACTGAAAGGAAGAAAAGCAAAGGTAAAAAAGACACACCTCATTTACCAGCCTTTCCTAAATTTTTCTAATTTTTACATAATACTTACAAAATTATGAAACCAGGTAAAGAGTCAGTAATACAAAATCAATACCTTACTACTACAGTAAGAGTAAGGACTCAACCAGATTTCAGCCAGACTCTAATGTTCATATATTAAAAAAACACAACAACAAAAAAACCCCAAAAAAACCCCCACAGAACAGAATCAAAAGGTGAGCTGGGCACTATACAGCCTCGAATAATCAATGGCCACATACTTATTTTCCTGTCAAACGGGCAGTATAGGCACAAACAATTGTAAGCAAAAGACGAATCTCAGAGCTCCCACATAATAGTTCAGGAAACTAACTCTGCAGTTACTGGTCAAGAAAGACATAAAAACATGCTCCAAGAGAACTTCAGCTTTATTTCAGATGAACTGGTTTTAGCCAGAAGTTGTCAAACCAAAACACATCATTATAGAAACCTGCTATTCACTCTAAGTGTCTTCCAAATCTAGTACCAAAGTTAAAATCAGAATGGAACAAAGATTATGCAGAAGGTCTATTTCTTATTTGCTTTAAATTGTGGACATGGCCACAGACAGAGGACTTCTAGCTCACGTATTCATTTTGTGCAACAGGAATTAGAGATACATCAAATCCCTGACAATGGCCCACAAAGTGTATTCTTTTTTTTGTTTCATATTCTGCAATTTTCTCACTTCAAAAAACAGTTTTTGTTTTATGAGCCCTAGACAGGCTATGCAACAGTCCATTGCTGGTTTATGACTAATCCTAAGAGAATTGTAATTTTTATGCACAGCTAATTTCCAGATTTAAAAAATATGTTAAAAAAAAGAAGAAGCATCTCTTGGGCAAAAAAATTGTGTGAAAGGAGAATGTTGAAAAGCCGGAAGGCAAATGATTGTACTTTCATGCTTGCATATACACCTTAAAATTAAACTGTTTATCATTAATACATGCTGGACAAGAACTTGAGAACCATAATTTGCCACTACCAACAGACTTTATTGGTAAGCATTTTTCCCTAATATTTTCGTTCTATTTGACAATGCTTAAAGCTAAACAGCTCTGAGATTCAAAGGACTGCCACAATTTTTATCAAATGGAAAGCATGCATTCAAAGTTAAAAAGAATTGACTACAACAGCGATTAACAATGGAAAATGGAATCACATTAGAGAATAATATTCAGAACAGCTATCCTACACGAACAATAGGGAAAATAATACAACTATTTTTGAGATGGAATTTAATGAGCTCGTCTGCAGTTTATAACCAAGTTGTCTGCCACTGCAGGCAACTACACTTAGCAATTTTAAAGTGTTTTCCTTAGCATCTTTGTCCATAAAATCCTATGCTACTTTTTGGATTAAGTGTCTTATTTTATAAATAAAGACTCCGAAGTAGTAGTTTTTACCAAACACAAAGCAAACTGGTTCTACTATGTAAAAATGTGCGGGCAGTTAGAGAGATAGCAATTCTCCTTCTCACAGGATAGTGTCTTACAACAAAAACCCTTCTACACAATAAATTAGCATCATAAAAAGATTGTACATATGCCATACACTTTAAGCTTTGGCAATTAAGAGAGCAGGGGGCAAGGAAAACAGAACCGCATTTAGTAAAATGTTAGCAATACAGCATAATCTAAAGTGCATAAACACAAGCATACACAAGTGAAGTAAAACCATGACCCCACAAACTGTAGGCCCACAACACTACCTACTCAAAGATTAACTACAGTGATCTTCAGATTGCAGAAATTATAATGAATCAAGGAGTTACAGAGAGATGGCATTACGTCCACCAATACCCTTCTCCATTCAAAGCACTTCTCCATCTGGCATGTCATAACATATGTTACAGATAGATGGAAACTAAATTCCACAAATTTAAGAGCATAGGAAGACTCAGTGAATCATCAGTTCAACATATGAAGGAAATAAAAGAAAAATCGACTTGCTCAAAAGCTAGTTCTACCATGAAACAGCTCTCACAAATATTTCAAAACACTGAGGTTCCTCAGCATCCATCAGCATACATTAAATAGCTCAGTCACAAGGGTGGTATCAGCCACCACTTGAAAAAAAGGCCTGGGTATTTCAATTTATGTTGTAGCAAAACATAGACATTCACTCTGCAGCAGCTATGAAGAGATGTTCATATCAGATGCACTTGCTCATTTTCTCTATCAATGAGAACTGTTCATTTTATTAACATCATTTTTGATTCATTTTTATCCCATCCTATCCCATTTGGCTCTGTAGACAATCACAGACAAGAAGAAAAATAAGTGTCATGCAGTCATTAGTATGAATGTGGTTTCTTCCCACAATTATATCACGTGGTTGTTTTCAAGAGCAGGCGACCAGACTCAATAACCCTGAAGATGCTGTCCAGGCCAGCATGACAGTTACAGTCATTCTGCAGAGCAGAACCCCTTTTGGTCACTTCCTTTCCCACAAAGATAATAACCCTCTGAAGACTAAACAGAAATGTAATTACAGACTTAAATAAATACATATCACATTTCTAATTTGAAAATATCTCCTAGAATGGAACTAAGTATTTTTTTTCTGTCAACTGCCAATATCACAACTATTTTATAATGTCCAAGATTGTAGTCTTTTATTTTATGATTGCCACTAGTGTTTTCAGAACCACCTCATAAAAGCATGGCTCAAGAAAGAGCAAGATTCTTTTTCACCATTAGAAATGCAGTTTGGATGAGCAAGCCTGGTCCTCACAAGGGAGTGTGGTGATGACACAGAGCTAACTTGGGGAGATTCCTAGCCTAAGGTTGAACCAAAAATAAGAAACCTGGAGCACAGGCAAAACTAATCAGCTCAAGTGCTACAAACACAGCTTCCAAACTCACACTCCACCTTCTCAGGGTATGGGACTCATCATGGGGATCTTTCTTCTCCACCCAGTTCTGTCTTAGGGAACTTCATATTATTATTTCTTCACCCAGTGCAAATCTCTCCCTAAGATCCCATGCTGCAGGGTTTTCACCTGTGCAGACTATCAACTTCCTTCTCAAATAAATATTTATTGGCAAAAATATTTATGGTCAATACTATCTGTGACAATTACTACAATTTTCATGAGGAAGTAGTGTTACAAATGTAACTAACTGTTAACTTCCATGCAGTTAAATTTCACAAGTACCTGCACCAATAATCAGAATAGCTCTCCAAGGAAATGCCCCTTCACGTTACAGTTTGGAAGGAGCACATATAGAGAAGTCAAACTCAGACTAGTCCCTCACTTAGAAATTATGTTCCATGGCTACTAATATGCACAAGAACATTTCTATTTTGCTTACTAAAATCAGAACAGTGACTCTGACTGAAAATCTTTATCATTCTGCAGAGAACTGGTGGCCCTGTTCAGGAAAGGCTGTGGAAGGAACCCAAAAGAAAATTTTCACTACATATATAAATATACACACACACATATATATATATGCATATGTATGTACACATACTACTCAACAGCTGTGATTTCAGTGTGCTGCCATGTCCTTAGCTCTTATGTAGTAAAACGTTTACCATGTCCCATACACAAGCAGTAGAAGTGTAACACAGCACAGAAAGAATTACATATGTTACTTAGCTGAAGGAAAATCCATAGTTACTAATTAGTCCAGGAATCACTTAAACAGAGTGGTCTGACAACATGGCAAACAAGAAATACCACAACATTCCCTAGCCACAAAGAAATAATCAGCATTAAGACACAATAACCCTAGAACTGGATGCACACTGAAATAACAGCTGATAAACTAATGTATATTCTCTGACAGGGAATACAAAAGGCTATTGCAGTCTTTTTAGAGTAAGAGTAAGTGCAAAAACAGTTTCCAGACACCAACAGTGAAAAAATAAGAAGGTACTCCAGGAAATGCTACAGTTCAATTTAGAGAGCTCAAGCAGGTAAGCAGTGAAGAAAACTTGGCCATCTCAGTCACAGTCAAGGCAAAATGACCTACTGAGCGGAGTTAATAATTTAATAAGAATTGTTGGAATTCTTGCTTTGAGATATCATTCAGCTATTTTAAGTGCAGGAAAAAGTAACCAAAAAACTAAAAGTAGAAATTAAATGGCAATGAAATTCAGCTGCAGTCTAAAAACAGTATTTTATTTCATTTCCAAAAGTCCATGCCTCAAAAAAATTAATTGGTATATCACTACTCCTAAAAATGAGCCTACTTAGGGAAGCACATCTCTATGTTCATTATCACCCCATCTGTCTTTTACTCTGTTCATCTTCAAAATCTGAGCAATAAAAGAAAAGGTCAAATTGACAATGTAAAGCCAGAGAATACAGGCTCCTTTCTAATGATATTTCAGTTCTTCCTGTTTTGTCCTTTGCAGTGTTGAGAGGAATAAGCGGTTAAGATATTACCATTTTCTACAGAAATATAATAGGCAGTACTGACAGAACACACTGGCTCGATAAGAAAAGTACATTTTAAGCCTTAAGAGGCAAAAGTCCCAAAACTAAATATTTAAATATGGTTAGGTTATAATATCTACCTTCTGCGAGCCCATGTGTGGAATATACTACTTCTTCTGGTAGAAGGACATTCAAAGGAAAGGAAAACAGCCATAAGCAGAGTTATAAACCTCATCATGTCCTCAAACTAGGTCAGCCTTTTGTTTCTTAGAATAGCAAGAAGTAAATAGCAAGAAGTGTTGCACTACAAAGTTGGGGGGGGGATGTGGGGGGGAAAGAAACAGTAGCAATAAAATACTAGAAAGCAAAGAAACAAGATTTTTCAACACAGCTAAATAGCTTGCCAAAACAGTTATTCACTATAACAGTGTAATCAAAGCAACAGATGGCTAAGAGCTAATGGAACAGAAAGGCACCAGGAACTGTTGTAAAGAATTATCTCATGAAACATCAAGCAATGTTCCAAAGTTTACCAAGCCTTAGGCTATCAACGTGACAGCAATTTCAAAGGAAGTATCTGGCACCTCTGAGGACAGATCAGCTAGATCAGCTAGCCCATACAAATTTTACCCTACGGTGCTGTATTTGAGTGTAGGAAGAGTATAAATTAAAAGCAGAAATGATAAAAAATTATAAAAACTAACAGGCAACAAGGAAATGGGGGCATTTGAGCCAAATCAAGTTTCTTAAAATGCTTCTCTCACCTCTTTCACATATTGCCCAATCTCTAAAGCCCTTATTGAAAATGAATGAGTTCACATCTGAAGATGAAGCTTCTCTATTAAAAGATGCCCCTTTCTGATGAAGGTTACAGAGCAGAAAGCAAGGTTGCACCACCTCACCTGTCCTTGTGCAACTTCAACTTGTACCTGCCGACTCAAGTCCCATCACTGAAGAACAGAAGTACAAGGACACAAAATTTCATTACTAATTCTGGTATTTGACAGAAGCTTGTGACCAGATGTTTTCTACTATCTAACAACATCATTATGCACATGCTCACTCTATTAGCTGGCTGAACAAAGGCAATACAAACCAGAAAGGTCAGGCTTTACTTTTAACTCAGTCTTAACAATTAGCATCAGGAATTAGTTAGAGAAGGGTTGTAACATTTTTTTCCTGTTTACAAAAAAAATTAAAATCTGATTTTAGACAAAATATCCTCTATGATTTAAATGTCTTCCAAAAGTCACCTGGGTTTTCTTGTTCTCCTGCTAGTCTTTGCAACAGGAAAATTACCTATGCAAGTGACAACGTTTCAATTCCAGAATCTGTGCATATATTGTCAACAGCCCTCAAGTGCCCTCAAGTATTTCTAAGGAATGAATTTGAAGAAGTTATTTTATTTTAAATTCTTTTAAGCTAATATTTTCATACTCAGCTACAGAGAGATATCCATCAAGGTCAGATTTGCTGTTGGATCACACTGAAAACCAATTTTTTTCTTCTTAATACAAAGTTCAACTTCATTGTATCACCTACCTACAGGGAAAGCCACAGACAATTTGGTGAAGAATTGTAGCATCACAGAACAGTTGAGGTAGGCAGGGACCACTGGAGGTGACCTAATCAACCTGGTTGCTCCAAGAAGCGTTTTACCAGACCAGGCTGCTGAAGAATGAGCTAGGAGACATTCTTTCTGCTCCATATTCCCTTCCTAGCTCTTCTTACAGTTCCAGGAAAATGCAACAATGGACTTGTGAAGTCATTTTCACTGAGTTTCACTGAGGCCAGCTTAAAAGAGAGCAAGTACATGTACACACACCAAACGCTTCTTCAGTGCTGGCAGTGTTACCCACACCCTGACAGCAGTATCAGTCTTCCAAATCCTATTGTAAATTTGTCCACTGGGAGAACAATGACCAAATTGACCTCTTTTTACATTTTTACACTCTTTTTACACTTTTTACATTTAAAGAAAAATATTTTATATTTCTATCATTTTTCAAAAAATAAATGGTCAGTCTCTTTAAAAACAAATGGGCAAAGCTAAATTATACAATAAATTTACTGTGAAGGAAAAAGATCTGAAGCCGTCTAAAGAAAAAGAAATACTGCAGCTAGCACGTGCATTGGGATCCATTTCTACTGGGGAAAAAAAGCAGTCCTCACTTCAGTTATCAGCCAGTAATGCATTTTGCAACTTTCACACAAACGGGAACTTACTAGGGGTGCTCCCTGCAGAAGGACAGAAGGGAGAGAAAAGAGCAGAAGATAAAGCAGTTAAGTACACCTCTTCTTACACACAGAGGATGTTACTCATCATCTAAGAACAGCAGCATTTTGATGCAAGATTTCTCCTTTCTAAAGCAACATTCTGTTCAGTTCTGTATGCCACTTCAAACTAATTCAGAGGTTTAAATCTTCTTTTACTGTAAGAACACCTCCAAACGTAATGCAGAATTTCATGGGGCACTGAGTAACAGATCAAGAACACGATGAAACACTGTTCTTTTCCGAGAAGATTAAGACAAAGCAGATTTTTAATCTGAGAAAGAGGCAAAATGAATTATATTATCTTATTTAGAAGAGTATTATGGCTCGTCAATCATATTTTTCACTCTGCTCTATGCAGATGTGGCTTATTAATGCTTTGTACGTTCTTCTTGGATCACCTAATTGCATTATTACAGAACCTGTTAACAATCAACAGTCAACAGTACAAACCACAAATAGAATTACAGTCTGGGAGAGGCGTTTAACAATAACATACTATCTTATCTGGAGAGAAAGAACCTCAGTGTAGCTTTAGTTTTGAAGAGAGACAGATACACAAAAGTACCAATTAAAAAGACCAGGATGGATTATACAGAGACCCAGTCAAAGTCAAGATCAGTCTCTGCTCAGCTACATCCTTGGAATTTAGCAGAATTTCAAACATGCTGTTTACCTTTGAGTATTTAAACCAAATCAGAAATATTTTAATCAATTTGGTATAAACCACTCGAATGGACAATGATTTTGGAAGAAGACTATCTTATTTAGGCCCATTCTTTAATGACTAGATCCAAGTAATTAAAATACTGCAATGTCTGGTGAAGAAGAACCTTCATGGTTCTCATTCCAATCTTACCTCAACTATTTTCAACAAGATCTAATCTTAGCCTGCCTTTCTTCATCTACAGCAAGGCAAACACCCCTTCCTTATTTCACAGCTCCACCTTATCCATCTCCCAGTCCATCCTCCAGCCCTTCTGTAATCTTGTTCTCGTAACAGCTCCTTCCATTCATCTTTCTCTCTGGAGTTACCTCCAACTCCTAAACTCCGTTTCCAGTTTCCGTACTGACACACACTGTTCCCAGTCTCCTCCTTTCTACCCCTGCAGCATATTTTATTTACAGAGCCCTTCACAGCTGAGCAGTTCATAGCAGTGACCCATATCTCTCTGCAAATAAATAGATGAATCAATTATCATATTTGCATTAATTACTGTAAAGTATTAGAATCAGATACATTCTTGCTCTTATTATCTAGGTATTATCCAGTCTTAGTGCAGTTTCAGTTTCTCAGTGTGGTCAGAGCTGTCCAAGACATAATGGTTGACATGTTTCCAGTCGAGAGAAACCACCTAAACAGACGGACAACCAGAACACAGAAGCAGACTATGCAGCAGCCTCTAATTTAAAATAATTTCTGCCTGCAAAAAAAGCTGAACTTAATATTATTAAACATTCCTCTGTTTACACAACGGATATTCTATGAGGAATAATTTTTTAGTGATCACAAATGACATAACTAGTCTCAATGGGGAGATCTAAGCACAAAGTTGTTTTTAATAGCTTTCTAAGGTGTTCTGACTTTTTTTCAGCTCACTCACACATTGCATAGCTGCTAATTCTTTAGAATTGATTTAATATCTAAAATTTTTTGACCAGTGATGCCACCAGAATTCTTCAAAAAGCATTACCTAAGTTAATACATATTTAAAACATCATCTACAATGCAAGATTAAGTTTTCATGTTTGGCTGACAACTGGCCACATCAATTGATATGAATCTTCAAAGGAAAGGACCAGGAGTGAATTTAAAAATTATCCAGCTGATCCTCATATAAAATTGTCACTAAACAGAATACAAAGATTTTGGCAAACAGCTAAGTGATGATTCATAGCAGAGTGAAGGGATATAAAACATTAATGACTTCTCAATTTTCACCTATTACTTTACCATAAAAGACAGTTATGTAAAAATATTGTTCAGATCAGACACATTTTCAGGAATATCCATTTATAGAAACTATTTATAAACCACTTTCTTGCAGTATCATAAAAACAGAAGCAGAAATTATGAGATTAGTAAGGCCACATAATAATAAATCCTTACAAATAAACACTGGAAAGTGAAGGCTATTTGTTGTGCTGCACTGAAAAGTGCAATAAAGTGCTTGCAAATACTCCATTATCCAGTCACAGATTTTTGGTCTAATTCTGCATTTATGAGTCACAAACACCTACACAATAAAAAAAAAGAGAAAGAAAGAAAAAACCCAGACACATAATCTGTCAATCCACTTTGATTAACCATTTAAACAGGCTAGGAGCAGTGAAGAATTTTACTTTCACAAAAATACCATGTCACAGTTGGACACCAATTGTATTACACTTCCTAAATTACCTCTATATAGGGCCAGTGCACAATGGCAAAGTGATATAAAGCTTTCTATATCACAGCTGAAAGCAGACAAAGTCTGCACCATCCCATAATCTGTTCCTAATTCAGTATACATCTTTTAATAAAGGTGCACAGACACATCAAAATCTGAAAGATTAGGATCTCACAGGACAAAAGAGACTATCACCATGTATACTATTGCCAAGGCTTTATAACTTAGCTATAAAAAGTTTAAGTCAAAATATGAAAAAAACCCCTCAGTTAATTGTAAAAGAAAGTCTCTATTTTCCTAAATTTACACAGTATAACAGATTAATCTACTAGTTCAGAATGACTTCTCCACCATCAAGTCTTTTCTTAATAATCCTTTAAGAATAGCAGTATTTTTTAATTAAAAAAAACAACCAAAAAACCAACTCTTCCCTATTGCATTCTCTATTTATGAGATATTGTTTTCCAATACTTCTATCAGCAATCAACATGACCACCAAACATTACTAAATATGCCTAGGAACTTCAGTGACCACAGGAAGATGAAATACTTTTGTATTTGAATTCACATTTTTGGAATATCCCCAAGAAGTGCCATATTTAAGTGATTAACCACTGGTAATCCAAACATTTATTTTAACTCAGAAACATTATTGTTCATATATGTAGGGATGTATCTACACTATTACACATCAGCTTAGTGCTGAAACAGAACAAAGCAAATCCATCAATCATAACATCACTAGCGGCACCACATTTATGTCATTTTTTATTTTCTGAATGATAGACTAATAACAACAAAGCGTATTTGACAGTGTTTTCTTTAGCAAGGGCACAGAGGACAAATATCAAGTGACTTGGGATCTAATACATTCAACACCATGTTTCCTATTTTTCACCTGGAAAATATGGACAATCATCTACAGCTGAAATGCATGCTAAAGATATATTTATGTAGTTATTGCCATATGGATCACCTTCTTTTGAGCTTTGTGAATAATCTGACTGCCTATGTTTTCTTTAAAAAAAAAACAACAACAAAACAGCTGGAAACACTTAAAGCTACATTTTATAGCAAGTGTGTCTCACCAACCATAAAGGACAATATTGCTACAAGAGCATTATAACACATTACACAACTGAGCAGTTGTAGGTCCCAGGTAAAAAGTCCATTGCAGGATATACAATTGCAAGGCTGAGCCCAGAAATGCATTTTCCCCCAGTGAAAGGCAAGAATATGTATTTTCTCCTCAACATTACTCTGTGCACTTCCTCTTCAACTCTGCCTGTAGAGGAGACACTAGAATCTGACAAATACTTGAACTTTTTAAACAGCTGAAGATTCGCTTTCATTTGAAACTGTTGTCGTGACAGGTTTCCATAGTACTTTCCTGCAGCAATCACCACTTCTGCCTTCTCTATTTCTATTTTAAAAAATAACTTTGAGTAGCAAAAAAAGGAGAAATAAAAAAAAAGAAAGCGGGGATGGGGGGAATGCCTAACTAAATTGCCTCTGCATCACAGCCAGAGCAGCACAAGAAAGGAAGCAAGACTAAAAGATGCTGTTTGCTGTCCCTTCCCCCTTTGCAGGTTTAAATTACCAGAGTATGGGCAAGCTTATTTTTAACATCAGTTTCAACCATGTGAATTCCTGGGTAAGAAGTAATAGCAGCACAGTTAATGAGCAGTCTGCGAAACAGCAGTTCTTTCAATGCCTTAAGTCTGTTTTTATGTTAGAGGGAAGAAAAAGAAAGAAATCCATTTACTAGAGTTTAGACTCAACTATATAAGGTGTGATTTTCAGCAAGTCACTGGGATCAAAATTCACTAAATAAGCCAAACACAGAACTTCCCAAACACACTATCCACACTGGACTACAATTATTGTTCCCTTTGTCACATGAGTATCACATGGTGTTCACTATCTTTATTAAGTAGATCCAACCCCTAAGGACAAATGAATTGCACTAGTAAATGATAAGCATGTAACAGATCACCTAGTGACAATGTCCTAGTCCCAAACCCTTTGGCAGCCACAGCAGTGTGTGACCACTCCAGTCCTGCCCGGTGCTTCAGGGCAGGTCACTCCCAAACGAGACACAAGGTAAAGACTTTCAGGCTTAGGACAACCCTGGCTTTTGTTCCTACTTCCTGAAGAGATGCTTTAACACTTCTTCACCAGCACTTTGACTGTTTTCATCACTTGTGCAGTTAAACAAACAGTCAGCCAGGCCTAAGAGGAAGCCCCAGGTACTTACGGTCAGGAAAGGCAGCAGCTGGTGAATCCCAGCAAAACCACCCCTAGAAGATCTGCAAATATGTGCTGATGTTCAATTCGGATTCACTGACATTCCCTGCTGCAAATGCCATTCTTCAGTGCTTCAATCAGCTCACTCAGCTCACATAGAAGATGGAATAGAATTGTGGACCCCCCTGCTGCATCCTCACACCACAGTCCTCACAGCCACAATCCTCACTGGGCATGGCAACACCTGGGAGGGAGCATTGTAAATCTGGTGCATGACCTCTCTCTCTCTGGGCTTCTGTTCTTCACCTGCAAAACTCAAGATGTTGGTACTTCACCTCTGTCACAAAGGTGCTGTAGGGATAACAGCAACAGGAATGGTAAGGAATTTTGGTAATGTGGATTATGGAGTGATCTAATGTAGAGGGACACATCATATAAAGGTAAACTTTTACTGAAAATGCTCGTTCCTCTGCTCAGAACAGAAAATCCAGAATACCAGACAACAGCAGCTCCATTTCTGCTGTGCACACTTGGAAACAATGCACAGTAAACATGAAACTTGGCACAGGGAATTTCTGGAACATGGACAGAGGTTTCTCAATCTTGGAAGCTGGTTTCCTTCTGCAGGAAACCTGGGCAGCATACATGATCAAAAGACATGTTTATTGACTTAAATTCTGCAATTTAGTGCTATCTTTGAATTAACTGATCCATTAAAAAACATGCACACATTTGTAACAGCTTACACAAGGACTGAACAAAACATGGCAGTTGAGTGTGTTACCTAAAAATTGTATTTTCCCATTTATGTACCAGTAAATAAAGCAACATGGACTGACAAAATGTAAAGATATTAAAAGATATATAGAACTATGCACAAGGTCTCTTTTGGGCATTAATAAGTTTCATGTGATGTCAGAAACTCACTTTTTGGGAAAATTGAATTAATATTTTAGCTTTTACGTTACACATATATAATTTAGTACCTCTAATTACCATGCTAAATAAAAAGGTTGTCTTCATTTTCTGGTCAGCAGACATCCTAAATAGAGACTACAATGCCATTTAAAACATGGACTGTTGCCAAATGTCTGATGACTGAAGTTCACTAATTTTTTAACTTTTTTTTAATAGAAGTCCAGAGGAATTCCCAGAAATAGATCTTCAGTATGCAATACTGTGCTTTATCTGTGTTCAAGTGGATCAGCAGTATGTTGTAGACATTTCTAATAGTGCTGTCACACACTAAAAAAGTTAAGATTAAAACCATGCAATTCCAGTTTCAAAATAATGACACTACTGCCCGTTGAGAAACGGCACAGTTGACAGAAGGGAGAGATGTGGGGAACTAACAACTGAAGGAAATTATCTACTGTCCCCTTCAGTTTATTAATACAGTATGATGAGTTAATACAAGTGCTAAGTTCTGCAGTGCACTGACTTCTTTATGTATGAATTTACATTGTGCATTACTGCTAAAGTTATGCAGTTTCACTCAACCTAATAAGTACCATGTCCATCTTCAGTGATCTCCAGTATAACTCACTTTGAAGAAATAATCTCCAATATAGAAACTGGAAACCTATTAGGTTACATGTGTTAACTACCCACACAAAATTATCTATCCATAACATGCACTTAAATTCCTAAGACATGAGCTATAGTCTACCCTTCTTTACATGACTCTATTATCTCTACAGCTTCACACAAGCTTTTCAACACAAGCTTATATTAAGCAAGTGAGTAGGTGTGGTGAGTACAGCACAAATATTTTGAGAGAAATTCCTGACTGGATCCTTTGAAATTATATGCAGTATCTTAAAAGAACACTACCCCTCAAAAGACCAACAGAACTTCTTTGATTATTCCTGACATTGTGCACAGAGCATTTATTAGACATGCATAGAGTCACAGCAAACTACAAACATACGCACTGCATTTCAACCTCACACTCTTAATTTAAAAGCTTTACTAAATACCAATTGATAGTTTAAGCACAGATTTACAAATATTTTTTGAATGTCTCCTATTATTGAAACATATACTTTTACTTGGGACAATATATCATTCAAGCTTGGATCTCTACAGCACTCATCATTGGAACGTCCTTTTCTCAGGCATCATTCTTTGCTTCCAAGACAAAAAATTCCTCCTTGCCCTACTTAACAAATAAAATATTCATTTCATCAGTCCAACCAGCAATTATTTTAATATTTTTGTTTTCTTAACTTCAAACCCAACACCATTTTTTCAGCCAATGTTATTAGTTATTTTATTAGTTATTCTAATTCACCTCTGTCACAAAGGTGCTGTAGGGATAACGGCACACAATGCTGTTTAACACTTTCAAGGCATGCTGCTGGTCTATATACATGAGAGACCAAAATGATGGTATTGAATGCCCTTCAATCCCATCAAGTAGTGTGCCAACAGATTCACAAACTTACCAATGTGTGAAATACAGTATTGAATTGCCAACAAGGTGATTTACTTTGTTTACAGCAGCACATATTTTCCATTAGTGAAATTTCAAATCCATTATAAACATGATTGCCTTGTCAACCACAAATCATAAAGCAAGCAGGGGGATGCCCAGCCCTTCTGGCTGGAGAGGCTACTTGCCTTTACGGAGGTGCAGAGAAGGGCCACAGGCCACGTTCCCTACTCTATGAGAAGACTGCAGCACACATAGCAGTAGCGTTGTGTGTGTCACAGATGTGACACCTGCTGGAGAGCTAGCCCTCAGGAACATCCAGCTGAGCCATCTCTTAGGTGTGCACCCACTGCAATCAGGATGATCTGTTCTGGTGTCAGTTCCAGGGCACTATGTCACCAACAAGCTAGTAAATTTACTGAACAGACTGGAAAGATCTTCTGAAGTAGTTTACTCTCCTCTAAAACAATGATATCTATGGATAAAAATACAAAATATCTAGCAGAAATTTACCCTAACTGTTATTTATTAAGTCTAGTTTTCATTGTTCCCCACTTGACTATCTCTCAGGTTTGTCCACATCCTTCTTGACATGCTGAATTCACTACTAGAACCCACATGACCAAGTGGGTTGCGTGCATAACATGAGGGTCACTACACATGAATAGAGCACAGGGATTACTCTATGTATCCTTCTGTTTACACCTCCCAGTATAGTACTTTCCTCCTTTATATCTGCTTTACATGGCTGACATTCAGCTTGTCATCCAATATAATCTCAAAATCCCTTTCTGAAGGTCTACTATCCACACAGCTATTTTTGTTACATAGTCATGCTTTTCTTCCCTCTTTCTTCATACAATACCTTACACTTGTTCCTTTCCAATAGCATCCTACCTTTTCAAATCAATTTCTCAAGATCGCTCTTTGTCCTTACAAGACCTCTTAATCCCCCTTAGACAGGTGCAGCCTGCAAATTTAGTAAGTAAATTCTGTACTGCATCACTCAGACCGTTAACGCAAGCACTGAATAGTGCTAGCCCTGGGGCAAATCCCTGCAGAACTTGATACATTCTTCCATTTTGGAACCGAATCAACACTGTGTACAGTTTTCCAAACTGTTCTGCAGTCCTCTTGTAGCAGTCTCCTCTAGACTACCCTTCCTCAGTTTAAATTTGAAAATGCCACAGGTAAAAGTGCTACAGACAAAACATCAGATCCCACCTTTTACACCTCCATACACTAAACTGATCACCTGTCAACAGAACAAAACTAAGCTGGTCTGACATGACTCAATCTTGAGAAACCTGTGCTGATCTTGAGGCAGATTCGGGACATGCATGTTATCAGGTATTTCTGAGACACCAAGACAGTGTGTGAGTCTGGGCCCATGTTCATACATGCAACATAACTGAATTTATGTTAATAAATAATTAATTAAGGTTGATTGTCCCTAGAGCACATCATTCTAAGCAGAGATGTCAGCTGCTTAAAATCTGTAACCCAAAGAATTATGTTGAGGTGGAATATTCTGTGGAAGGAGAACATTCTCTTCTGAACATCCCAGGAAATTGTCAGGAAAGTATTTCCCTTTTCCAGGAGAGAATGAGTGGCATACTCTCTTCCAGCATTCAATTCCTTTTTTTGAAATCCAAACTAGACAGTCTCTAAAATTTTCCTTTTAAGGATTAAATGTGGTAGCTGAGAAGTTCTAGAAACAACAGTTAAATCTTTGAACTGTCAGTTGGTACACTAGTCATCTTCTTGTATGGCATATTCCTGTGACACATTACCATTTTAAAATAATATCTAATGCATTTTAACAAAGATTTTAGAAGGAAAACTAAAATTCAGTCAATCCATTTAGAAGGCAAAAAGATTTGTCACCTCAGAAAGACATTTGATTTCAGAAATATAAAATGCCAACACAGCAACACGACTGGAAATGCTAGAAGTATTTAAAAGACTTTTTACCCTTCAAGACATGTTCCAAATTACAGGTGCTGTATTAACTCGTGATTAGCCTAACATCTAATTGCTGACACTCTCCACTAACATAACTGTTGAGTGGTAAAGGAACACTTCACTAGCTGTTTCATCAATATGTTCAGTTTCGGACTTCTGTCACCCATCACCTAATATCCCATATTGCTGCTAATCATCGTAATAATCCCATTTTCAGTTTTTCATCACTGACTGCTTTAATTGGTCTTGATTATTCTGAGGAAGATGATTTGCCATATGAAATTGTAGAAGAATGCAAGAATGCCCACAGTAATAAATGAAAATTGGGCAATTAGTCTCATGTAGGAAGCAGCTGAGCTCTTTCTTTCAGAATGATAACCCGGTCAGAAAAGTCAGCTGCCGTTAAACCAGCACCTCCTTCAGCTGACAATCCTGAAAATTTTGCCATTGCATGTCTGTCACCCACAGCACAGGTACTGCCCCCGTGTATCTGAAGCCCCCCCCATGCATCTGCGCCCTGTCATATCACCTATAATAGGGAAAATTACTTTGCTATCTTTGGAAACAATGGCATTGCATTTTTCAGGAGTATATCCTCAGTGGAGAGCAGGCAAGCCTACACTACACCAACCATCCATTACTGATGGCAAGGAACAAAATATGAACGTTTTCACCCTTAAAAAACCAACGACCTAACAGATAAATTCATGGATAGATTAGCTAATCCTTTTCCTTTGATTCTTGAAATCGAATTGCATCTCCTCTACAAAAACGTCTTTTACTTCTTGAAGATTATACAATCTTACTTATGTAAGAGATTATACGTACATACTTACAATTACACTGATTCTTGAGTCATATGTCATCTTCCCCTTTCACCTTAAAATCTAAAGAAACTCAATATTCAGAGTCTTTCTTAAAACTGTTTGATAGTCACATATGTTTTCATTATTAAGAATGGAGATAAACTAAAGGAGGAACAGTGTAAGTCATGTGATTCCATCACAAAATTGGAGCAGGAAGGCACACACATGCTACATTATTCAATGTCAATTTGGTGTGAAGACTACAGATCCCTTCACATCAGCAACAGGGTGTGTCAGGGTTTATTACTTCCAGGTAATTAATGTTAGCAATTCCACACAATGTCTGTATCTGACCCTGGATATAGTATAGGGTTCTGAACAGGTTTTTGCTCTCCACTTGTCTTTAAAAAGATTTTTGTCCAAACATTTTTTTAATAAAGCTATACAGCATTTAAGAAAGCAATAAAACAAAAATACTCTGCACAAGCATTTAAATGTCCTTAAACTCAACAGAATTTGTTCTCCACACTAGTTCCCATCAAACTCAATTACAGTTGATGACAAGAAACTTCCTCCTCTGGCAAAAGGCAAAAATAAAAAACATATATTTCCAGAAGTTTGGGAAGGTTTGCCCCTTCTTCTCTACACAGCAAGTGCCTGAAATAGTTTGTCTTCCCAAGGTGTTTAGAGCAAGGAAACTCAGGGCATGTACATGACCATTTGTATCTGTGCCTTTGATAGCTTATCTCAGATTCAGATGAATCAGAAATAAGCTAAAAATATTGGTTTTCATGCAAAAAACCCCCATAATACAGTCTTTCATGTTTTAGCATTTCAGAGTAAGAGCCTGAAATAGTATTCCACCCACACTTGAAAAATTGAAGATATGCAAAAACTCCCATGTGCAACTTTATTATCTATTATTGAAATGGGAAAATGACAACATTGGCAAAATTTTGCCATTTTTGGTAATAAAGTAGGAAAGCAAATGAATTGGCTTCAGTCCTGAATCTTCTAGTGAACAGCTGGGAAGGAGGAGGCAAACAGCAGCATCCTAAAAGCCAAACTGAAAAAGATGAGCCATGGATTGAGAAAAGGTAAAAAGAATGCCCAGCTCTCTTTGGCTTGATAGAAAAAGGGCAAAACAAAGGAAAAATAACTCTATGTACTAATTCTGATGCAATGTTGCTGCTTATTACAAGGCTGGATTAAGACAAATAACATAAAGACCTACTCCAAAATTAAATAAAAGCTATGTGCTTTAATCCTTGGACATAAAAATTGGCCTTTGTTCCACTGAAAAGCCTACCATAGCTATTCACTATAACTGTAGATGATATTCAACTATACCTTCACCTATTTTGACACCTTCCTTGCCTTCTCACTCCTCTATTTTTTCTAATACTCAACTAACAAGTACAAAACAACTACTAATTATTCCAGTGAAAATTAAAGGTAAGTGAAAAGACAAGATTACTTTTTAATTATAAAGTCTTTTACTTACCAACATCTCTTCCAAAGGTAGGAGACCCTAAAGAGAGTGCACTATAAAATACTTCTGAAGGCCATGTGAAAAACATGTTTCCTGAGAAGGTCTACAGCAGTGGGAATGTCCAAAACATGAGAAAGATACTAGGGGTTTAGCAGATCTTTTTAGCCTTCATGTGTGTATATATGTGAAACTATGTATTCCACGAATCTCTTGCAGCTTTTGAGAAAATAAGCAGCTTTGTTTTGCTTTCTACACGCTCATACCATGTGCAGGTCTGTGGTACAGCAGTAGTTACGTCAGTTCTCAAACTCAGGGTCCTCTGCCTGCAGTTAAGTCATAAATAACATTCTTCTCCAAGGCATAAATGGCTTTTTTTTTTAGCCAGGAAGAAACAATCTTAAGATGGCCTAAGAGTATTTCTCCAAAATTGGATCTAGCCAACTAATAAGCATATAGCAGCCAGAGTGTTTTCAACTTGTCTCACACTACTATTTTCTGGCAAAATTCTAGAGGGGAAGCTTTACACAAAAATTGTCAGTGGTTGAATCAACTTTAAACAGCCCGTTAACACAGCATGGTTAAGCACAGCCATTAAAAGGTTTCCTACTGAATACTGCTTTTGCACAGCTGGTTCTTTGGGGGAGGAAATATGTGGTATATTCATAAGCTTCTAACAATTACAAGGATCATAACAAACATCTGATTAGGAGTTCTGACTCCAGTACCAGTTGGTCTAGTATCAGACCAACAGAGACAAGTTCTGAATATATTTAAAACAAAAGAGGTTTAGTGAAAAGCGGCTATCAACAATTATTTAACACCAAAACACAGTCAAAGCATTCACACAACAAGCCGTAAGAGGGTCAAGACAGGGAAGGCTGCTCTACAAGCTGTACAAAACATGCAAAATAAATGAACTGTAGAAAGATGTCAGCTTTATACCACTCCACAGCCAGCTGTCTTCTAACATCTCATTCTATGCAGAAACACAAAGGTAGCTTTAAGTCAAATGAACAAATATATACAATTCAGCTTTTCAGGCTGTAAGATTAACAAGCAGATAAAGGCTTCTTTGTTACACAAGCACTACACCCCTCTAACCTCTAGCCTGCAGAAGTCAGTAACACACTGTAATCACACTATCACCTGGAATCACCCACAGCTTCCCAGCCACCCCAGGTACACCTTCTGACTCTCTTGATAGATTCTAGATCCAGATTTTGATTTACAAATGGGTGTATCTCTCCTATAGGCCTTCTATCTATTGTCTAAACTTGAAGAAACAATTACGACATCCATCATGTACCCAGGACAGCCATGGAAGCAGTGGCTCTGCTGTTCAGAACAAAATGATGTTTATTTGCTCCTAATGGACAGTCATCACTTGAGAAGTCTTTAGAAATTTTGCTCATTCTTTACCCATCTGACCCTTAGTAACTTTATAGACATTGATACACATATTAAAGTGCTAGAGTATCAGCTCATGTATCATCAATCTGAACAAAAATTCACTGATTATAGTAATTTAGACTTATTTTCTTTTCTGAATTAAATCCTGGTTCATGAGCCTCTTCCCTGAAAGGGATCTGTAAGCTAAATATACTAAAGTGCTGGCATTTCTGTCCCCCCCTGTGATTTAAAATGGGAGTGTCACAGAAAAATATTTTTTTTAAGAAAGGTTTTGTTTTGAAGAGAAAAAGTGCACAATCTGCAAGGTATTCAAGAAAATGTACCATTCTGGAATGATAGACTACAATTCCTTTTTTTTTTTTTTTTTGCAAACTTAAGACAAGCCATGGCAAGGATTCCTATGATCAGATGCAGTTAAATAAAAAAATAAAATCCTCCACTTGCCTTATTGACTTGTCCTGTTTCTCTAGAGAGGTGATGAATCCTTGTTCATTCTCCTTGTTTGCTGACAAAGAACATAAGGCAGCATTGCAGAAATTATGGGGTTTTATTGATCACTTGAACTTTGCTTGTTGAATCATTACATCAGGGAAAATGCTTGTGTCTGTCTGCATACAAAATCCCAAGGGCAATAAAATATTCTTGAACCTCCTAAGGGATCAAAGGATGATTTGATAATGTAAGAATAAATCCATCAGCTTCTTCCTCAGGCCTATGTGTTGCACAGTTCTGTGCATCTATTCCAAACTAGCGATGAGCATTGAAGGAGTAACCCTAATCCTAACCTAGTATGGTAAACTGTACTATATAAAGTATCACATTTCACTGAGCAGGGATGATGATGATGAAACAATTCTTGTATTAAAGGAGCTTGATTGGCTCCAGCATCAGTAAAGTGCTGAATTTCATCAGTGGGCATTAAGATGACTCTCCAAGGAGATGCAATTTAACCGTGGATTTATATCCTACAACATAGGATGGTTTTCATTAAAGAAAACTGAAAACATCATTTTCAATGTATAGTTTCTACTATATAAATCTTAACATTGCATTTGACAGGGATCTAGAAGGTATGAAAACCATCTGGATCTCACGTAAAAAAAAATGCATTTGTTCAGTGTCACATCCATTCCCTTATATTGTTACAGACAAAGGAATACCTATTTCCTTACACTTCATTCAATGTCGGATAGCCTATCCCAACAAAAACAATCTGCAAACTGTATGTTTAGCATACATATTTTTGACACTTGCAGAATTTCTGACTCCACAGCTCCACATGGCTGAGGTCAAGTTAAATGAACTCTAGGTTAGTCCTACACAAATTTTCTCATAATTACTCACACTTCTGAACTTTTTGGAATTTTTCTGACACCTAATATGGTATCATTTTTACAAAAAACCTAGATCAGGGACTTTACATAATTTTCCTGGGTGATAAATACTTGTTTGGGTCATCTGCACGACAGAGGACTTAATTATGCTCAGGTGTTGTTTAGTTTACCTTTTCAAGCAAAAGAAGAAGCAAAAGATTGTGTAATAAAAAGGGCATGACCTTTTCAGGGACTTATATCAAAATGAACTCAAACAGGCAGGATCAAGTTTGAATGGATTCCTAAAAGGGAAACATTTGGGTTAATAAAACCTATTTCTTGTGACAGAGTCATTTGGATAAACAACGTGACATTACTTATGTCACAGAACCACAGAATATGCTGAGTTGGAAGGGACCCACAAGGATCATCGAGTCCAACCCTTAGCCCTGTGCAGGACCATCCCCAAGAGTCACACCATGTGCCTGAGAGTGTCATTCAAATACTTCTTGAACTCTGTCAGGTTTGGTGCTGTGACCACTGCCCTGGGGAGCCTGTTCAGTGCCCAACCACCCTCTGGGTTAAGAACCTTTTTCAATATCCAACCTAAACCTCCCCTGACACAACTTCAGGCCATTCTCATGGGTCCTGTCCCTGGTCACCACAGAGAAGATATCAGTGCCTGTCCCTCCCCTTCCCCTCACAAGGAATTTGTAACTGCTGAGGTTAATTTGCAGCAGTCAGAAACTAAGGATAAATTTTCTATATATGAGTAAGTTAAAGTGTCTTTTAGCACTTATCTTCCATGAAAACAAATTTGAGTAGAAGATACAAATTTGAGAACTCAAAAACTTCTCTGTTTATCTGGGTCCATGACAGTTAAATAGGAAAAGGAGCCTACTTGAAAGATACAACAAAATTACTGCATTACTTAAACTGTAACCACTGCACATTTAAGCTACAATCAAAAGTAATTTTTCACTGACCTGACAACATGTATGCCAGCCAACTCTTGATATTATGGACATATTAAAGCATGACAAAGAGTTTGAATTTTAAAATAATGCCATTGTTAATATATTGTTATCTTATTAAATTGTGTAAGCAGTTAGTAAAGCAGAACTTTATAACCTCCTGAAAAAAATCCATTTTTTTGTTTCAGCTTAGCCAATTGTCATATATAAATATGCCTTCATATTGTTGTAATAGTCATCAGTGCCTGTAAAACAGATAATAAGCACTGAAATGCAGGTGCCTGCACCTTCTCTGAGATACAGAGACCTCTTCAGAGATTTTTCAGATTCTAAATGGAAATACTATCCAAAAAGGACATACATTAAAATTCTTTACACAAACATTTTAAATGTCACTGTTTCAGAAAGGTTCTGTATCAACATCTTCATAGGTATTGATGTTAATACTTAACAAATCAATTTTCCTTCTGTTGTGACTTTTTTAAGAAACATGTCGTAAAGGTTGTGTACTCTTCTGAAACCCTCTTGGACAACTAGTGTATGACCTGAAGTCTAACAGATTCCTCTCCTCTCCTCTCCTCTCCTCTCTTCATCAGTCACTGTTTTACAGGCTTACATATATGTTATTTGCCCAATAAACTAAATAACCTCAATATTTCAAATACTATTCTTGTGACAGTGGTTTTATATTACTGGAATTTCTTGTAGTCTTTTCTTACATTCACCTAAATCCTATTACTGAGACAGAATGAGTACAGTTTAGTGTATTCAGAATTTGGCCATATTCCAAATTTGCATCATTACATGAATATCTTCTACATCCCTTTATTTTGTTTTTTTGAAAAGTATATGTATTTTCTCCAACATCTGAGGGGAGCTTAGGCAGAGGGAGAGGAGGGGAGGGAAAGGTAAGGTAGGGAAGGAATGTGAAACCCTTTTAAAATGCACACTCTTCCACATCCAATTTAACATCTGGTCAGAAACTGCCTTCAACTATGTGAATTCTTTTAAAAAGTTTCAGAGTACATGATGCTAGTTCCATTTTATCATCTCACTTGGCTGTCAGAGAATCTACTATAGTAGCCCACAAAAATGACTGTTCCCACTTCTTAAATGGATATGTACAGATAAAAACAGAAGAAAAACACTAGAAAAAGTAGAATAATGTGTTTTACCGCTAGCAAGTGACCCAGGCTTTTCATAAACACTTTATTCCAGAAGAATTCTGATATACATTTACAGCTGATGTGTAGCCCACCTTAGAAAAGGTACTTCAGCTTCAGAATTGTCAAAATGTGCTTTCTTTAATCCATCTAATTTACAGGAGATGTATATATGTAAGTGTTAATTCTCATCTTAAAATAACTGTCAGCAGCGGGGGCTGAAGAAGGAGAAAAAGAGTTCACTGATTCATTGCAAATTATATTAAGGAGTACTATTGTTTTCCATGAATGATATAGGTTGTAAATGTTTTCATTATTCAAGTTGTAGTACTTTAGGAACACATTTTGTGATTGCAAGTTCATTAATTACAGTATGGTCCACTAATTACGTCCAGAAAGTACCTTAATTACCAACCTACTTGAGCAAATTCCCAGAAACTTGAGTTGAAACCCAAACAATACATTAAGGAGTTTAAAGTTCTCATATAACAAAGTCATTAGCACTGGAGGTTCTGAAATTAGCATCTCACACATTTCTGTTCCTCAAAACTGGACTATCAGACAGCACAGTAATATTGTAACTCTTATTGCTACAAAGTAATAACTTATTTACATTTGACTGCCCAGTTAAATTACGTTTTGATACGCACAAGGAAATTTTAATATGGTGCTAAATAATAGCCAAAAAGGCTTTGTCAGAAACAACTCATGCCAAACTGAAGTAATTTATTTCTGTGACAGAGAAGCGCACCTCTGAATAGAAGATGTAATATGTTTTGATTTGAAGCAAGGCTGAGAGTATTTTAAGAGGCTCTTTCTTAGTTAAGCCAAGGAAACATGGTATAGATTGAACTACCATAAGAGAGACATAAAGAATAGGGTGGGATAACCGTACTGAAAGAGTATTTATACAGTTCACTTCAAAACTGAAAGGGCATGACACTTGAACACCTTTGTCTCTCATTGTCTGTCCTAACTCTGGTTCAACATTCATGCATCTAAAAAATCCAGAAGAAGTGACAGAATTATTAAAATTGCCAGTGACAACAAACCATCATGGCACACAATTCATACAGGTGGCCAGGCTTAGCATTCACAAAGTAAAGACACTGTAGCCTGTACAAACTGAAATGCCATATTAAGCCATGCACAATATAAATTCCACTCACAATAACCATGAGA
The DNA here is from genome assembly GCA_013396655.1 of Campylorhamphus procurvoides. Lineage (NCBI taxonomy): Eukaryota > Metazoa > Chordata > Aves > Passeriformes > Dendrocolaptidae > Campylorhamphus > Campylorhamphus procurvoides. The sequence continues at coordinate 106,765 of WBMV01003899.1, forward strand.
TGTCTCTGCTTTAGAGGTACAGACTTTTTTTTTTTTAAATACCTCTGTCTTTAATTAAAAACCTTAATACAGTGCCTGTAACACTGGTCTGTAATTTTATCCCAGCTCAAAGGAATACCAGAAAGCTACCTCTGAACATTCCGGGCTAACTGTGACAGTGCCTCGTTGGAAGGGTTCTTTAAAGTGTGTATTACACACTTACACTAGTCTGTGTGAAAACTCACTGTGACTTCAAAACAAAAACAATAATGATCCTCAGAGACAAAATTCAATGAATTCTCAGTTAAAATAATATTCTTAGCACTTATGCACAATTGCACATTGTGACAGGTTTTCATGAATTCTGTGTCAGTCTCCACTTGCATGAACCTGCACAACAGTTTTTGTCTACAGAAGAGATATACTAGTTACATCAAGGAACAACTTGGATCTAATGCATAAAAGGAGGACAATAATTAATACTTTAATTTAGCCCAGCTCCTTCCCCAGCTAAAAACCCACAAAGCTAGAGGTAGAAATGAGCATTAAAAGTTATCATTAGTATTATCAGCTTTGCCAGACCTCCTCTGAATACTCAGAGCCAAGGTAAAAAGCTGCAGTACATATAAAAGATTCAAAGGGACTGTTGACAGAGATCCTTAACTAAAAGGGCTTTAGGAAAACTACTGCAACTACAATTCAATTCCTCATCCATTATTAAAATTCAGCTGCTATCCGCCGGTATTTTCCCTTGTTTGAATGACAGATAAACTGTGAAATGAAATATAAATAAGGCCACAGTGTGGTATGGACAATAAATACATAAACACCCCTTACAGAAAGTGGAATACATAATAGCAGTATGTGTGAAAAACATAACAGTGTTTTAGAACATTTAGTACTTTTACCTGGGGCACACCTTATTTACTAGTATAATTTTCAAGGAAAAGAAAAGGAAATAATCACTTGCTCATAAAAATTGTAGACAGATGCAATGGAAATAGTCTTTATAGGGAAAGTTTAGTATGCAAGAGAAATTATATGCAAGGACAGTTATTTTTCAAGATGTAGGGTTAAATTCCCTCTTCTACATACCACTATCAAGGCACAAAGTATGAGGTATATTCAGTGTAGGGCAAAAGACTTCAGTTGTGGATTAAAATAAACTAACCTAAGACCTACTTTGTAGTTGAACCCAATAATCTAATATTTTTTAAAAGTTTTTATCACTTTTCTTAGAATTAAGAAAAAAAATAGCTCCGAAAAGAAGTAAAAGCTATGCTAAAACTTACCTTTTCTGAAGAGAAAATCCCAAAGATAATCTATAAAACTGTAAGATTTCTAAAGCAAGTAGAGATCATGAAGTATAAATACAGACCTCATTATTAATAAAACTGCATTTTAAAATAATATGCATGAGATCAATTTTCAGATGTTTACAGGCCAGGGCATTATTTCAATGATCCAGTTTATTTTTGTCACTGTTTTTGCTGTGCCAATCACCTTACAGCAAAGAGTACTTTATTTACATGGCTATACAATTTATTTTGGAATTCAATACTGCTCAGTCCAATAAAAATTAACCTATCAAATCCCCTGCTTTAGAATGTAATTAGCAGCTCACAACAGTTGTTATTCTTCATACCTTACAGCTCAGCAACTAATGAATTTAAGTCTTGTGTCCAGCACTATACAGGTCAGACTACACCAGCACAATGTTCCTTAGCTCACCATAGAACTCTGTGAATTTATTAATTTTATGATTTTTTTATAACCTGCACTGAAGCAATATAAACTCAACGCAGTGATGCCTTCCTCCTGCACCATATATGAAAACATTGTCAGAGGGTCTCCATGAGAAATGCTATTTGCTTTTAAGGAGAAAAATATTCTTGATCACAAGGTAGATTAAATTTAATTCTTAGGTGTGGTAGAAGTGCTGATGATAAATTAAGGGGAGAAAATTTCCCAAATGCATAGAAGAATAGACTGTAGCAATACAGCAACTAATAAAGTCTTCAGTCTGTGAAAAGGTTGCTTGTATTTATTTGCAAACAGTTTTGAAATTCAGATTCCTAGTTAGCATTTTACAAGAGGATAAAACAAGAGTCAAATAGAATGACAGACAGAATGAAAAAGGCCTCATACATTAACATCTCCTCAGGCAGAAAAGAAAAAACCCTGCAGCAAAAAGCAACTGAGTAACAGCCATATCGAAAGTTTATACTGATACATACATGCTTGAGGAACATGGTTTTCAAAATGCAGGACACAAAAAACCCAATAGCAATATTACATAAATGCTGGTCTACCTCTGAATTCAGAAAAATCCTTCATCTAACATCAATAACAAAGAACAGGGTGACTAACGCTTTTCTCAAGTAAATCAGTGCTTGCATCCCAATAAATACAAAGGACAGCACCAGTAAGCAGTAACAGCCAAATCTACAATACTGATCAAGTACAGGAAGACAACCACATTTTTTTTTACAAGAAATCAGTAGGATTTTAGAACAAGTCTCCAGGGAAGAGTAAAACCTGCAGTGCAGGAGAACATATGGCACCCTCCCATCCTCCTTGTTGGTAACTCCTACTACAGCATACATTCCTCCCCAAACGCATATACATTTCAGCTTTGCTCATATACAGTGCTGGAGGAGGGAAATGGAAAGACTGAATGGAGTTCACCTTTCAGCTTCCCTTCTTCCCCACTCCTGGAGGGGAAGAGTTGCACAAACACGAGCACCATCCGAGCTCTGGAGAGCGAATATGTTTCAGCACCCAGTACCTGGTGACATGTATGCCTGGTGATCAGTGAGCAGAATGAAAACATCAACACAGTGCCCCATCTAACCTGTGGCACAGGCACAGCATAAGCTGCCATGCTTATGTTCTGTGAGACCACAGAGGCAGAACCAAAGGGCACACTTCAGCATGGTTCGGTAAACAGAATACAAGGGAGGTACTTTGGCATGATCTAATTCTGGCTAGATTAGACAAAACACTCTCATGACTGTTTTTGCTACTGTGCTATCTCTATTACTCTATAGAGATGCTCCCTAAAATGTGGGCTTCTAAAAATGTATGCTCAGGTACCTCCCAAGAAGTCCCATTTTCCCAACAGCATTCATCGCTCCCTCCTGACTCGTAAAAGTCTTCCATTCCAGAAAGCACATCGTGTATGGGGCAAAACTGCAGCTCTGAAAATTAATCAGGTGGACCTGCAAAAATCTGTGTATTTGGATTTCTGGCAAGAGATGTCTCCAAAACCAGCTATGCTTTCCTTTCTTCTGCAATTCCAACATGTTTACCCATAAGAAATGCTGGACCTGCCTCAGGATGCAAATTACTGATTATTCAAGTAATTGCTCAAACAATCCTCACCTTATTATACAAAGAAATACCACACTCTGTTAAAGAGCTTATAAAAGAGTTCTCCAAAGTCCACTTAATGAAAACTTCAGGAATTTTATGGCATTATAAAACCGGGTCAAGTTAAAAAGAAAAAATACAAATTTAACTTAATCATTTTAATGGTGTATCACAAATGTATAAACTATTATGAGATCTAGAAAATTGAGCAGCCATACCAATGTCTCTCCCCTTTTTTTGCTGTTTTTATAACATAAAGCTGCATTTTATGCTATTTGTTGCAGCTACTTATTCGAAAAAATCAGACTAGCAAACATAAAGCAGTATCTTGCCAGAGGAAGAATAGTAAAGGAAAAATGACAGTTCAGATAGCAATGGATTCTCTGGGAAAGGCATTGAAAGAGGTCATGGTGCAAAAATATTGTACAAAATCAGATATAATTTTTAGTTAATAAAAGCTTAATGACTTTAAGGAATTAATTATTTTCAGTTAAATATGTATAACACACATAGTTGCAGTAATATTAAGCAATTTACTTAGCTAATTCTACATTTTCCCAAAGAATTTTAAGGTATAAAATAAAAGACAACAACTCCCAATTAGGTATTAAAATTTCAGCCAAAATCCATTACTAAACACTTGTATTACCATATGCATCATATTAATATTACATGAATAATTGAAGACTGATAAAATATGCATGTATCTATCCAAGCAGGTTTCTCCTCAAAATGCAGTCTCCTGCTTTCTTCTATTTTCAATATTTGCTTAAAGATGGTGCATTTTAGTCTATGCCTCATATCAACTAATTATGAATTCCTGACACCACGGTGTACTACCTACCACTGAGGGAAGGGGAAAGGGAAGGTTGTTTCATGCTCCATTTGCTGTTGACAACATCTCACTGGGGCTGTCTGCTTTGCAGGCTACTCTGTGGAACATGTGTCCAGCAGGCATACAATTAACAGCCATGAGTGCTAACAAATGACCAACAAGAAACATTGCTCCCTTGGCCGAGGCTCCCAAACCCCTGAGCCAAAAGCTCCTCCAGTGGGGCCAGGGGACACTAACAGCAAAGAAGGCAGCAGCTCCCAGTTCTGCTGGGCTCGCCTGGGCCAGGGAAATCTGCAAGAGCATTTCACATACTAATATAGGGCTCTCAGACAGCAGATGGTGAGTTCAACTGGGGTCACAGCTTGGAAACCAATAGAGGTGACACAGCTAGATGACCAGTGTGAGAGGACTTCTTAATCTAGATGCTTTTGAAGGCATTTTGAGGCCTACTGTATAATGGTATCCAGCTGAAAGATGAAGGAGGATGGGATGCTGTATGTCCTAACCCTGAACATGTACATGTCTAGGTACTGTGATGGAAGCTGCTGTCATTGCCACCACCCCAGTGGAGGTAGTCAGGCCATTCAAATCTGGGAAACTGACTCTTTTATTTATCGTTTCTTTGCTTTAATACAATTGGGAAAACTAAATTTAAAAAACAAACAAACAAAATAACAACCAAAAAAACCCAACAAATCCAAAGGATAGGAAAAAAATGTTACCCATTCTCACACTTATTAAATGTGAAAGTTTTGCAAAACCACATCCCTAATACATAGCAATACAGTATCTCCCCATACTGCCTTCTCACCAAAAGGAAAACCTGTGCATTTTGTTGGTTTTACTAATAGACACTTCATAACGTCAGTATCTGGTACATAATAATCTTTAACCTTATAAGAGTCGAACCTGACCCTGAATATTGCAGGAGCTCATGAGAAATGGGTGTGGAGTCCAAGGCAGGTGAGAGTGCTGCCAGAAGGCAGAGCCGGAGGGCAGACTCAGCAAGAGCTGCTAACTAGGAAAGGTGGCTGACGAAGGCAAGGGGCCCTTCCATGCCCAATTAACCAGCCCCCTGTGCTCACTCCCACACCAGGAAATTCTCTGCTGAACGTAAATTAGAGAGGTAAAATTTACATTCATTTTACAATGCTTTCTCTACTTTAACTGCAAAATATTTCAAAAGTTGAACAATTACAGTTTCAGCTATTACTGGGTGAGAAAATAGAAACTTCCACAATCTATTTAAGACGAAAATGTCACTTTTGCATGGGGAGGAAAAAAGCATCTTCATGAAACAAGGCCTGTTAAAAAGAGCCAGTGTTGCCTAGTTGTTAAAGCATAGAAACTTCTAAATTCAAATACCATGCTACAAAACTTCCTGCTTCCTTCTTGTCATTCAGAACTTCATCAAATTTTCAACCTGTGGAATGACGTTTGCTATTACCTGCCTAAACCACCTACTAAACACTTTGCCAGGAATTTTCTAAAGATGCTGCAAAATTGCAAACCAGAATCATTAACGAGAAAGGATTAATATTCAGAAAGTAACATGTGACACAGGGTCCTCTGGACATTTACAACAGTAAATAATATTCTAATACTGAGCAGGAAAGCCCTAGATACTACTTTTATTTTTAAAGCCCTTCTATTTTCAAAATGTTGCTATTAAACTCACCCATATGTTCCAACAACTACAGCACTCATGAGTCTTCTATATTAATGGTAGTTGAAAATAGGCTTGGGATATACTTGAAAAAAGTTACTATTTGAACACATTCTCACAGTGCAGCTCCATTCTCAGACCAAAAACCTGTTTCACTGAGAAACTATCACAAGTGAAGTTTTTACTTCTTCCGTTTTCCTTCCTTTTGTTTATTTTTTTATCTTCTTTCAGTAACCATCCTAATTTCCACATACAAAATATTTAAAGAACAAGCATCTTAAATGCTGGAGATATAGCAGATAAAAAGAGCCCAAGTACCTTTTGCTGAGTTTATGATGCCTCAGGTTACAAAGATTCAGGCTCCCAACAGTTTGTTAACAAGACCTCCATATTTTCCCTCTGCATCAATATTGGAGTTACCTATCCATTCATCTCACAGAAAGAGGCATCTTTTAAGCCTTGCTAATGTTTTTACACTCAAAGCATGTCTTCTCTGACCTAGTAACATGACCTATTGAAGCGATGTCCAACACCTAATAAAACAAGTACTACTATGGCTAGCATGCTTCCTTGCCTATCCTTCAACCATCATCTTTTGCTATAGGTCACCTAAATAACACACTATACATTCTGTTTAAGTTTTGCTGATCTTTCCCTTCTGGCTACATGAAGTTTTCCTGTGTTGTACAAATTATTCCATGAGAAAATACACCGATGCAGTGTAACGAACTGGGATGAAGCAATGGCTGGAGATGAAATTTAGGGACAGACTTTTTTGTTTCTGTAAAACATTCAATGAATCATTAATGCAAAGGAAAAACTATTGGGTGCTCCTTTCCTATGGAATTTTGTACATGTATAATAAAATACAGAGGTAACACCTAAAGAATTATGCACAGAAATACCTTATTTTCATTTTTAATATTTTCTGTTATTGTTGCTACTACTGCTCCTAAAAACACTTTAACATGTGTTATGCCAATATTCCATATTTCTTCTTTAAGGCACATTTTTAGCCCTTACATGCAGAGGTTGCAAGCTGCAAAATAAAAGTGAACTATATTGAAGTCAGACATTCATTTCAGCTATTCCAAGATTCAAAACATTCTATCATCTGTTCCTATGGAAACTGAAAGGATATTCTAGGTTATATCAGTATCAGCCGATTATGTTGCAGAGAAATCTGTGGTTTATTTTAATCCATAGTTCAGAGGTATAAATTCATTCTTAGTGTTTGGCTTGGTGATTTTGAATTACTCAGGCACAGTTAACACTTCAGTTCCATTAGATCATACTTTAAGATAAAATTAATTCTTTTTAGACAAGAATAGTAAAGGGAAAATTTCATATGGTTTGGTTAATCCCCAAGAAGTTCACTATTCAGATGTAGGATATAACTAATACATACTTGGAAAATAGTTCTTGGTTGTTAGATGAGTCATACGTTGCTATATCACATCTTAACAGAACAGTTCAAGGAAAAAATAATTTAGATTTATTGAAAACTCCTTCAGTAGTGCCATGCACCAGATGGCCAGATGAAGGAATCTGATTTAGCAAGTTAACAAGATCATGAATATCATAACCATAAGACTGAAGAAGAAAAATAAAATTGAATAATTCAACATGAGTATATTTCTATGACAAAGAACCTTACAGGTGAGGATAGAGTAACTCTTGCAAAGATATTTAAACACATTGAGTGAAAGTTCTCTATATGTATATCTCTGCATATGTATGCATTGTAACAATTGTAAAGCTATTGTAAAAGAAAGAACAGAAATGGTAAAAGTTAGTAGGATTTTAATTGAACAGACTCATATGCCATTGTGATCTTTCACAACAAAAGCCAATATGACAGCTATAGCATGTTGAAGTAAATCTTCTCTGTCTACACAAGAATTAGAAAAAGCAGTAAAATGGGTGGCTAAAATGAATTTAAATACAAAGTTTTCGATCTTGTACTCCATCCTCACTAAGCAAAACCAGACGATGTAATGTCAGCTGTAGCTACCACCCTCACCTCATGCTAAGAGTAGCAAGCAGGTTCAAATTTTCCTTTTTACAGATAAGACTTCAGTCTTCTTACTCTAGAGTCAAGTAATTGACTTCACACTGAACAATCAAAAATGCCTTCCATTTCTGTATCATATTGTAGGCAATCACTTTATTATGAAATAACTGTCTCAGTCTAGTTTACATCAGGACCTCCCCCAGGGAATCAAGATTGTGGAATAAGAGGGAAACATAACTACTGCCTAAAGTGTACTATATTGGTTAAATTTTTGACAGTGATGAGGTTAAATTCCAACTCCTAGCTTTCAAAGTAGAAATAAAAGCCAGAACATAAAAAGAAAATAAAGGTGAAAAAAGCAGTGATTACTCTTTGATTTTTAAAAAGGTATAATCCGGGTAGCATTTCAACTCGAGTTATTGCAGGCTTTTTTATGAGGCTAACTAACAATATATGGGTAAAAAGATGAATGGTTATGTGCCAAATTGGAAGGGTTCTTTTCTCATTTTTTTTTATACTTTATTTGCTACTCTAATGATTATTTTGTAATTATGCACATATATGCAGTTATGCACATCTACGTAACAGCAATCAATCCCACGGACATTCTGAAGTACGTAAGGGCTTGTATCATTTAAAAGGTATGACAAAATAACATAGCTAATATGTAAAAGCAGAAAAGGGCAGGCAAAAACATCTGGAAGCTAAAATTTTGCTTTTGACTAGCACAGTACATCAGAGTGGCTAATGTAACAGACTCTAAGCTAAAGGAACTAAAGATGAACATTAAAGAGGCCACTACACAACCACAGGCCACACGAAGTAACAACCTCCTATGACATTAGACTTTGTTCTGCAGCCAAGCACTTCTCCATAGAGACAACAATTTTAGACAGCATATTCCTACACTTGCACAGTCCATTTTACTATAAAGCACTCATCTGAAGATGACACTACATTAGCAAAAGAAAGCAGGCACACTTTGATTTAAATCAAAGTGTTAAAATAGCATAAACTAATCTAGAAAAACAGGGTGTTTCAGTGAAACACATGCTCTTGGCTAAAGTATGCAAGATTGAAACTGAGAAACTCAAGATCACAGGACCTTGCCAAAACGTCCATGCTCTAAGAGCCATCTACACCTCTGTCAGTAGATAAGAAGCAATTAAAAATGCAACATTCTCGTATTTTTGCATGTTTCATCAAAAAAAATGAAAAATGGAGCTTAGTGTCAGCCATTCTTTGCCGCGTGCCGGGGGGAAGGAAAGGAAGGAGCCGATCCCAGCCGATGGTGGGATGAGGCTAGAACTCGTTTATTCATGGGAGCATGGGACTTATATAGGGTCAGGGAGGAGCTTGGAAAGTGGGAGGAGTTTGGGGGCGGATTGCGGCAAGAGGGGAAGGGCTTACAGGGAAGGAGGGGAATACAGATGGGGCGTGGCCAGCCTCACATGATGACGATGGGATTACCAGCCAGCCAATGGGAAATAGGGAATATACAGCCAATGGGAAACCGGTAACCGGGTAACCACCACCAATCACAATACAGCATACAAATTCAAAGGGATAAAACATGAATTTGTGAGTTCTGAGGTAATTGTCCGTTTGTGGTATTGATAAACTGTTCATCGTGGTTGTTCTGGTAGCCTTTGAGACAGTGTTCTCCGACAATTCTTAACATCCAAATATCTCAAACACCTCCAAGTGCCTTTGCACAACCAGAAAATGCAGGCACAGCATAATATAGAGCATGTATTGCTTAAGATCCTTGACATTAGATTGAATGCTGCCCTATGAATGATTTAAAATTAATTTCACCAATCTTGCCATAACACTGCAAGTTGTGCTACATAAGGACTCAGATCAGGGGGCCCTGAAATGAAATAAATGATGCAACTTGATGATGGTGTCTGGAAAATGGGTCAGTTATGGGCATATACTTTCCCCTCCACCTTTGGGGATAACAAAGAGATCTACTAGAGATCCTCGACAAGAGATTAAATGCTGGTCTATGGAAGATCTCAGATAAATTTCACGAATTTTGCCATAATGCTGTAAGATACACTGTACAAGCACCCATCTTAGGGAACCCTGAACTGAGACAAATTGAGTAACTTCTGGATAATCACCTCCAGACAACTGGTTAATTATGCAGACACTTCATCCACCCATCACTCTTCTCAAGCACAAGATAGCATTATTCAAGAACAATTATGCATATACATCTAGTTAATAATCTTTTAATGTTAGAAAAAGAGCTGTACTTATTCCAGAGACAACAACTTAGAGGAAAGGTTTACTGTGAAAAAGAACGCAGAAGAGAACAATTCACAAAACAAATTCTACTCAGTGAGTTTCATACGAAAACTCAAAATGCTCCTAAGTATGCTCAAAATGACAACAGCATAAAGATCTTAATACTGTGATTAACTCAAAAGTTTTTGTTCAGATTGTATTGTTTACCTATTGATTCTGTGTAAATCCAGCGTTTGAACATCTTTCAGAAGTAGAATCTAGATTTATTTCTGTTGGTTTTTTCCCCCCTCTTCTTTATTCTGTGAGCTTATAAATAGCAAAGCTCTTCATTTTGGAAAAAATAAATTTATGTATTTTTAAAAAAACCCTGCAGACACAATTTAATATTCATTTGGATAAAGGACAGTTACTAATCTTACACGTATTTTTTATTTCCTCTAACATGATCAGGACACTTCACTACATGATCACCAGAACAATTCCAATGAATTATCAGTGAATTTAGTTCTCTCCAGACCCATGCTAGGCAGGTAAATATACCCACACCTCCAGGAGACAAAGGAGGAAAATTTTTACTACTCTTTATGAGCAAAGATAGAAAATGTTTCTGCACCACACAGAAGGACAAACTGTTTAAGGTGCAAACCCAAGGAAATCTGAGTTCTACTCTCATTTCCACACCACGTCTTGCTTGACCTAAATGGATATTTATATTTTAATCAATCTTTAATGATACTGTAGTCCTCACAACCTATATCCTAATTAGGACATTTTGTAACAGTAAAGTCACAAGCAAGAACATAGGTTCCTAACACATTTCACACATGCAAAAATTCATACGTAGCCCGCAGCTGGGCTACCTCTTCAGAAGAGTACAGATGGAGGCAATGGAAACGCAGCTCTTTTCTGCACATACCTGGCGCGGCTCTTAATTCTACCAGTGCTGTCATTACCAGATGGAACTAAGTCTGGTCATCCCTGGCTGTAAGGCCCACACTAAGCATGCCAATATAGAGCAGGAAGAGTTTGAAGCATGGGCTAAGTTGCAGAGAAAGGTTTCTTCTTTCTAAGTACAGCAGCCACAACATCGTGTCTGAAAAAACGGTTCTACCTGGAATTGAGCTATGGTGACCTTTACAAATTTCTCTTGTACCCAGTACTCTCTTATTATTCAGATTTGCTTTGCACAATATTGCTGTTGAAAACAGAGGTGAAGTGGTGGTAAGAGCAATACATATCCTCCAGACCAGGGTTCATCCTGGGAGCAAAAGAAATGCTGAGGATGTTTCAGATGGCTGCAAGACGGATATTATACCCCCTCTGTTTTTTTCCTTTTTAAAGCAGAAAACACTGTCCCTTCTCTTAGAACGATGACTTTAATAAAGCTCTGCTAATGGAGTCTCTCCTGCTTTCTATGCTATCTGCCATCAACCTGTTTACAGTGTGAAAGAAAGTTAGCAGGGAAGTTAGGACCAAACAGCTGGGTTCGAATCCATTCTCTTGAAACTGTTCTGTGCATTATGAAAGATCATAAATCTGTGCTATGTACACTGGGAGTGCCTAACAAAGCATACATGACAATAAAAACCTGCTTGGTACCCCGTGTGATTGGGTTTGCTATTAGTTGTATTACTTTCGCCAACAATAGCAAAGAGAGCTTACTCTTTCTAAAAGGTTTAGGAAGACAAGTATGGTTGGCAGCTCCACGAAAGCCTGTTAAGTCTAGACACACTGACAGACACTTCTAGTTCAGACACAGATGGCAGCTTTAAGATACCACCGGGAACATGAGCTGAAGGCTTCACTTCGGAAGCAGTCAATGGCTAATGCCACACTTCCAAAGGAAGGAAGAAAGAGATTTCATTTCTTCTAAGAAATACACAAATGCCACAGTAGTGGACATGCCATAAAAACTTGAAATACATTGTAGAGAAAAAGACAATGTATTACTTAAGTGGAAGTATCTGCTTTCACGTGTTACTGCTGGAGGTTATTTGGGGGAATCTATGCACAGCTCATTAGCATGTGATTTATACACCATTAAATAAATAATTAAAATAACAAAAGTAGTTTATTATCTAACCAAGGATACATTAAAATGTTGAAAAGGGCATTTTAAACTTTTTAGTTCTGTTCTTTTTATCAGAATAACTTCTCGCAGCATCTCTGAAAAAAGCTGAATTCTAGAGAAGACATGCACCAAATTGCAATTATTTTTGCTTAAAAGGAGATATTTATAGTTTTCTTATGTTATTTCTACTTCCCACTTCTCTTCCATGTGAACACTGAAATACTGTGAAATTAAAACATAAAGCCAACTTTCTTCTTAAGGAATTTCTGAAAAGTGTTAGATGAAATACAGAAATATAGCTTGCTCTTAGGTAGGCAACTGATCTTATGTATTATTTACAAAGCAGATCAAAACAAAGGTGAAAACTAAAATTGCAACTGCAGATATGAATGTCAAATAATTGAAGAACCACCTGGGAAAAAAAAAAAAAAAAAAGATGCACTATTCCCAAAGGTACAGACTTCACTACCAGAACAGACAGTGGCAGGAAGACAGTTCATCTGAGGAATTCTGTAGTACCTAATGCAGAAAAAAGATGAAGATCCCATATCCTCTTATAGGAAATCTCAGGTGTGGAAGGCATAAATGTAAATCAGCTTGCCAACAAAACACACAGCTACAATAATAGCAATCAAAGACATATGATTTACTCGTCCTATTTCAAATTCTAGATTTCTTGGGCAATGCCAGCATGTGTATTTTCTAAAGCATACTATTTTTCCCAACATTAAATTCACGAATGACATCCAAAAACAAACCTGTGAAGTGTAACCCAATACCTCTTCACGAAAACATCCTCACTCCTGATATGACTAAGCACTAATAATTTTCTTGCTGACAATCTTCCATTTGTCAGAAACAGGCCCCTGGCTAAAGCACAAAAGGCATATACTTTAATAATCTCTTGATTACCTGGATACAGCCTGGAACACCTAATAAATCTGTCAATTTTTCAGGTGGAGTGGGATTGATTTCCCTAGGGTTTCTTTGTCAGTTCCAATTTAGTATTAAATATGAAGAGAAAATTATTACAGAAGGTCAAATCTGACATGAAAAACTAGAAAGAGTACACACTGGTGAAGACTTTTGCTACATATAAAGTAAGTGTCTGCTTGCTTTTTCTCAGGCCCTATCTTTGGTCAATCTTTATTTAACATCCTACATGTTTCATAGCTTGCAACAAATCCAATCACAGCTTGGCAACATGCTCAAACAGCCAGGAGTTTCAACACTGGAAGTGCAATCAGATGAAAAATGAGGTGTTTTTTCCTACCATTTTGCTATCAGTATATAGGGTATTTACCACAACCAGGACTTCTTACTGCAGAAATTAATTTGAAATGAGAGGTCTAAGAAAAAGTTTGAAACATATTGATAATTTTAATCCTCATTTGTCTAAGCAAGCTAGTTTACTGAAGATCTGTCTATGTTCTATTTTCATGTCAATGTTCAACAGTATAAACAAATGCTATATCAACTTAAGAGAAGTTTAACCCTTGCACAGCTAAAATGTAGAAATCTTCTTACAGTTTTAAGAAACTGCATTTTTCATATTTCTCTACAAAGCTTGGCAATTTTGGCAGCGTAGTATATCCAGTGTTTAACGCATCAAGCTTTTACAACAGTGTTTAAAGTCTTCATATCAGCACCTACCTTCTCCCAGTCTTCAGAGTCAGATCCTGCAAAATTTTATTCTTGCAAATACAGTACAAGATCAGTTTTGTCAATTTCTTTGAATATTGTTATGTGAGAATTTCTCACACAAGATTTTTCATGTTTAATTTCCACTAGACAATGCTACACAAAGCAAAGGAAATTAAGCTCAAGTACTTTTACACTTCACTTTTGAAAGGAAGTAAAGAAGAAAGGGTATTTTACCTGAGTCTCCACACCTTGCTCAAGCAACCTTTTAGCCTGGTTTTCCACCTCAAGCCGAGCTCTTGCAATAAAAAGCAGGTCATTTTCAATTACTTCTATTCCAGACAGATCTATCCCTTGAGAAAGATAATCTATAAAAGCAACAAAACAGTGATAAGCGTGACACAGGATAATGGAACATTTTAAGCATGTTAAAACATTTCAAAGATACACTCAGTTCCAAGGGACATCTTTGTATACAATACTTGACAATAGAGTACATCAAAGTAATGTCTTATACCAGAAAAACTGAAAATCAAGGAAACCTAGATATTGAATTTATGTCAACGCAATTCTCTAGACCCAGAGATTACTGAAGTGGTGCAAAACATGAGTTCTAGAAACTGCAGAATCAAAACCACATGGCAAAAAAGGGGCAAGAAGTCATCTCCTTGTCCCAAAGCATTACCTAGATCATTAAGCTTCTATTTGAATAAGCATAATTTGCTCTAAGATCTGAAATTAAAGATGTATCATACATTAAAAGATTTAAATTATACATATATTTAAATTGCACTTCTAAACATTTGGGATCAAACACAGAGGAATAGAAAGAGAAGAAAAGAATACATATTCTTTCTTTTCTAGTCACAGAATCATCACAAAATTTATTACCATCATGGAAACCACCATCAGCAGGTAGCTACAGTAGATTACTGGGTTGGGCTGGCAACTGCAGCAATAAAATCTATTCAAACCCAACCTTTCTCAATGGCTTTTTTTCTCCTTTTCAATCTTTCTGGATTCAAATTAACCCAATTCCCCATCTCACGGTAGCCTCGACCTTTACAATACTGCTTATTTCCAAGACAATCCAGGACTACTCTCATTTACACATTTCTCAGCATTTTGCATAATCAAGCCAACTGGCCACTGCTTCTTTTCAGAAACAAATAAAACTAATAAAATAATGGCCAAGGCCTTTCACCGAGTATCAGATACTTCCTTCATAAGATGATATTCCACTATTTCCATTTATAACCAGTCCTCTATGGTTTCCTAATAAAGTTATCTTTCTTTCATGTCTTCCCATTGAGTTTATTAAGGCACTGACTTAAAACATTTTGAATAAGCTAAGTGAAGTTTTAAATCTTTGCCAAATAACCTTTCACTTTGGCAGTCTATTATTTTTGTTTATTCACAAATAAACTAATTGAATTCCCAGATTAATTTTAGCAATCACATGCTCACAATTGAACACAAAATTCCAAGTGAGTCATTTCACAGCTATGCAGAGAACACCCCTGTACCCACACAGGAAAAACACTATATAAGATATCAAAGCAAGAAGTTTATTGACATACTGCATAAAGCTTAGTAAGACATAAAGGAAATTATCTCTCTTAACAGTACAGTATGTCAAATAGGTTTTGATCTACTAAGAAAAGGCCTGCAAATGCATTTGTTTAAAAATGGATCAGAGGAGTCAAAGGACAGCGGAGCAGCAGGACAGCACACACCCCTCTGCACAGGCTGTTAATGAGCCCCTACATCAGGTGTGCTGACAAAGCTGCCTTTGCCACGGGCTACAGCACCCACACCTACCCATTACTGCCCTGCAACTTTTTGCTGTGACTAAGCTGCGTCTCTACAGGTGGCCTTGCATATGAACCCATTAAAACTAATATTAAACTCCCACTAGTTCCAATGAGCAAGTGTCTTGAACGCAAAGTCTAATTTTCTAACATCTTTCTTTCAGCTGCATGCAAAAAAAAAAAAGCAAAGGAATGCCCACAGAGTCAGTCTACTGCCATAGTAAACTGTGAGGAAGTTTCTTGGCAACATGAGGTTAAAAAGGTGGAAATATTACCAAATATTTACATATCTCACAAATACCAGAACTGCTGCAGACTTCACTTAAGGTATAAAGCTATATTCTGCAACCCCAGGCTGCTTAAACAAAATAAAATTATAATATTTCTGGTATCTTAAATCCACAGAAAAAAATCTGAGGAAGAGAACTAAAAAAGAGAATGTTTCTTCCTGCTGTGTTTTATATCAAAATCTAAATTAAGTCACTTCAAGTGCTAAAAATCTAATCCTTCTGATGGTTTTAAGAAAAGAACAGAAAGACCATGCTGCTTTGGCTTCTCCAAAAACCTCCATCTGTGCTTCAGACTGCCAGCCACCTCCTGCTAAACTGCTAAAATCTGCACCTTTGTTCCAAATTTCCTGCCATCCTAACAAAATGCCGTGGGACAATGAATTTCAGCAGGACTTCAAAATAGTGGGGCTTTCTGTGGGTTCAGTGGCTAGACATCTGACTATGGATGCTCTTAGCTCCTATTCTAGCCAGTAGGGGAACTCCAGCCGTCGTATTATACAGTTTTCAGAAGAAAGGCAGTTTTCATAAGAACAGCAGGTCTATGGCAGAAACACCTGCAAGTGCTTTCCTGCCATTTCTGTGTGAAAACAGAGGCTGCAACACAGGCAGGGTATGTGCCTTGTGATAGCTTTTATTGTCCAAGCAGACAACATAGTGTTAGAAATCTCTACACTTGTGTACTCTCGGGAGGGATGTTGCTATCACGGGCAGCACGATGAAACCGAGCAGAAGGGCAACTGACACAAGAGCAGCCAGATCATTGCCAGAATGCCTATGTATTTAGGATCCTGTTTATTTATAAATATTGCAGAGGAACTCGCACATTCCAACCAGTCAATTTTAGTTGGTAAAGAAACCCTGTCAAGTGAAATATAACAAAGATACTACCCATTATTAACCCAGGGAGTAGCAAATGTAGGATTTTGCTTCAGGCACTTATGTGATCATTATTCTATTTCTTGCCAGGCGCAGTCAGTCAATAACATTGTGATCATGATCAGAGGTGAGTGGGGCATGGGCTGTAAGGTACTTGTGTCTTCTAGTCAGGAATTAAGCAAGCACAATGGCTCATCCCTCAGTTGGCACAGACTCTGGGGACTGGGGCCCAGTTTAAAACTCCTCAGCTTTCTGACTATTTTAACCTTAAGACTCTGGAGTAAAGCTACTACTATATTAGCCCTAAAAGATTCAGTGAATATAGTATTTATAGCTGACATCTCTCCCTTAACAGATTTTAAAAGCAAGTATATAATATTTTGTTAACTTTTGGGAAGACTTGGGCTTTAAACAAATTAGAACCTAAATATTTTGTAACGCCACAGGCCAGGGCTGGAGCAGCCACCAAAAGATTGCCTTCACAGCAGCAGGACATGCAGCCTGCTGCTCCAGTCACTTGTGCTCAGCAGAACCAGGGAGGAAACTAGAGGAGGGAGCTTTAGTCCTAAAACCATTCCTCTACCTCTGTCATCCCTCTGATAATTCTACCTCTTTATATAGGTTCATGAACATAAAGACAAATCCTTAACTCTCCCATAGGCTGTTGGGGTTGCTTGCCTTCTATCACATCCCGTTAAGCCTGGAAAGCACAGCTGGAAATCACTTTTTAAGGACCTAAAATACAGACTGCCTGATGAATCCTCCTCTTGAACAAAAACACTGTGTGTCAAGGCAGAATAGACTAACACCTAGGAATAAGTAGCATTTATAACCTACCTAGGCCTTACAAAGAGTTAAAACTTTGTATTTCTTAATAAAACAAATATTTTTGTCACTACAATTCTAAATTTTCTTGATTTACTAAACCTGAACAGCTTTTCTAATGTACTGAGGTGTTCCTTGAAAATGCGATTTTTAAACCAGTATTTCCCAGCTAGTTATGTAGGAGGAGTTTCACAGAGACAAATCCAATATGCACATAGTACATTAGGTAGAAAAACAATGCTTTGAGCAACACTGTTAACTTTCCTTAATCTAAGTGACTCACCAACATAGAATCTTTCTATTACGTAATCTCATTTTTTAACCTCAAATATTCTTTGTGATAATATAGAAACAAAATAGGAAAGAATCTGAATTAAAACTTTGCCTAAGTATTAAAATATGTTTGGGGGCAGAGATAACTATTAAGCCCCCAAAAGCTCCACACTATTAGCTCCACAAAGACCGTATTATGCTCTTTATATAGACAGAATTGATTTTGAGCTTTTGCTAGAAATTAGAGAAAAAACAGAAGTCTACTGAGAAGAACCAGGTGCACTGGCAAAGAGGAAAACAGGACAGCCAGTAATTAACCCAGGTGATTAGGCTGCATCACCCAAGAGGCTGCTTGAGTCAAAAGAGAAACCCTTCTGTGCTCTGAGAACTAACCTCAGTGGCGTTAATAAAAAGGGGAAAAGAAGGAAATTCAGAACCTCTAAAGTGGGTTCCCTTGGAGCAAACACCTAAAATCTGCACTCACATCACCCCCCCTGAATGCAAGAATTCAATGACAACATAAGAGGTGTTTCATGGGAGATTGGAAGTGTTTCCCTATTATAGGAAAATAAGCCATTCCTGAAATTCTAAATAAAATCACAGATTACTAAAATCACAGATCTTTGTTTGCCTGTTTGAGAAAGGTTTGAGGCTTATTTCTTTTACATTGGTCATTTACTTTGTTTTTGCAGTCTCAGTTGCAGAGAACGTCAGTGATATCTGTACCCTAAGAAGAAGCTGTTATTTTTCAATAATGAAGAAAAATTGCAGTATTTTAAGAAAGTGCTAATTTAAATTCCAAAAGGTTAAAAGGTCTAAATGATACCCAAGAGTTCTGCTGGGATTTAAGTATGCAGAAGATGAGAGGCTACATGATTTATCAAGAAATACTGCAAAAGACTCACATGTGCGTTCATAGATGATGTTCATGAAACTGGATCTAGATTGCTATTTGCAATATTTATTTCTGCCACACAAAATTACAAGGGACTGGACAGATACTCCAAAAACATAACAACATTCCTATGAGGGACAAGTATTCAGTAATGACAATTAATTTCAGTTTTGAAAGGGGTTATTAAAAGTTCAGTCTTTGATCCTATACTACTGCCTAGATACCATCACAAAAAAACCCAAGTGGATTGATTTGTTAGAATTGCTAAGAATCTATTTGAATTTTTTTTATCTGCTTTTTAAGTACCTCAAAGTGATTTACTAATTCAAATGAGCCACAAATCTAATCCAGCATAGAAGATTTCATGGTCTTAATGGAAATGCTAGTTACAGCACCAGCCACTGAAAAGGAAGGACTGAAAACGATCCTGTTTGTCTCACTTGTACCTGAACCAACAACCCGGGATGCTGTTGGGCCTGAATATGTCAATTTATCTGTTTTCATCAATGGAGGCAATGTAAAACCAAAGCCAGTCTTAGAACAAGAGTCCATGATCCCAATTCCTCGGCAGAAAACGTGTGCTCAGCCTTTGGAGAAAGCAACCTAAGGTTTTATATTACATGTCTAGTCTCTAAGTGGAATTGGCAAACATACTAACTCAAAGAACAATATCTCCTGCTTGGAGGCACTTAAATTTTCCATGTAATTGCTGCATATGGCAGGTGGGGAATGGTAAGAGCAGGTACATTTCCAAGTCTTTAAAGTGGAAGCTGATGCTTCCAAAAAGAACCTCTACTCATGTTCTGTTTTAATCAGACTAATTCTCCACTTGGGCTGAAATGACCTCTCTACACCTCTGCATCAGGTACCAAAGGACTTGCTGAAGCAAGGCTTATATTAAGCCTTTAAATCAAGTGGAAAGGATTCCACTGTACTTACTATGAAACAATATCCTACAGTCATTGTATGCAACTTGAGCTCTTCAGAAAAAGATATTTATTCCTATAAAAACTGCATACAGTGCCTTGCAAAGTGCTCAAAATAAGAATCTAATTACTCTACACTACATGCCACATACAATGTCATATATTTCAGATATACTTTGCAAAATTATTAAATTTTAATTTTAAATTATTGATTTTGATTTTTTTTTCCTGCAGGTATTATGAGTTCATTATTAAAGAGGAAGACATTTTATTTTACTAAAATGCCAATTTCTTGGAAAACTCTTGGTATCTTTCTTTCCTTTCCATACAGGACAAAATTTCTGCAAACATTTCTTCAGTGAAACAACTGAGAATAAAATCTCTCTGTGCCACTGAAATGCTATTAACTTCCTATGAAAGTTGGTCTTTACTTAACCAATTTCTACCATCTTAAATATTAACTACTTGTATGCATAATACATAAGGTTTCAGTTTTTAGCTGTTTGGCAACATTAAGTGAGTCAAAACTGTCCTGCTGGAGCCAGAAACTGAGCAGGGCCCATGGTACTGTATTTCTGTTTGCTTTCTCAGACAGCACATTAACGAAGTGCTGCTGTTTAAGTCCAGAAAAGGAAAAAGAATGTACTAGACAACCAGGTTTAGTATCTGACAGATGTCCCTAGTGAAGGGGGACATGAAAAGTAAAAACAAAGCAAAACACTTCCCAGCTTTTCATATTAATTACATGCCGAAACAGGTCAACAGAACCAAAACCAAACTGGTGGAAAGCATATGATTCAAAGAAAGCAAAACTTGAACCCCTCATTTAAACACAATTATCTTGTACTGTAAAACACACCTGCCATCTACATTGTATTATTACAGAAGGGTTTGGGTTGGAAAGGGCCTTTAAAAAACATCTATTCCAACTCCACCGCATAGGCAGGGACACCTTCCACTGTATCATGTTGCTGAAGGCCCTGTTCAACCTGACCTTGAACATTTAAAATGACAGGACATTATCTTACCTGATTAAAGCTTTACTTCAGAAAAAAACTGAAAATTCATCACTCTAATTTTAGAGACCATGTAAGTATGAAAAACTTGAACTTCTTCCAGCATGTTAATACAAAGGCCAAAGTTTTCAGTGTATAAGCAGGTTGGAATAAGAAGGAATGGGTTGCCCTCCTGCCCTTGGGATCGGTTTTGTTCCCTCCAAAAGACTGTTCCTGATTTTTTTTGTAGGACATGGTTTGTGTTAAAATATTTAGCAGTGCTTTAATAATCATCTATGTCCATTCCTATCTACAGAGGAAACTTGCTGTTTCTCTCCAGATTGCACACAAAAATACCAAAAAACACACCCCGAGCTGATAACAATTATGGAAGAGCAGTGAGATAGACTGACTAGCTATTTTTAAATTATATCAAAGCTGCATTTAAGTTCTCTTGATAGAAGAGTTAATTCCTACTGCTCTCTGGGCTGGAAATCAGATGCCACACAGGATCTGGAATTGATGGAAATGAGTTTGATATCTATTTTTATCATCATCACTGACTTAACAATGAGAACCAAATTTTGGAGACATTCCTGTGAAAATGCCATGATTCAGAAAATAGCTTAACACACCAAGACAAACATTACTTAGGTCTAATCACAAGTTATACCACACGACTCCCACACTCACTTAGGCCTAAAGCAAGAGTTGTTGAACTCCTTTAAGGTTCCCCCTCCCACACACCATTAGATCTCCCCCATTCCTCCCCCTCACCCTTGAATACAGACTCACAACCTTACTTCACCACGACCTACTAAACCTGCTACTTTCTTTTTTGCCCACTGTCTCCTCGGCTGCCTGGACTGCCGGCTCGAAGGGGAGCAGGCAGCAACCCCACACCCAGCTGGTCGCTGATCAGTCCTGAGGCTGATACTGCTTAATGTCATCGTTAGCAACCTGGGTGACAGGACAGAATTAACCCTGTGAGTTTATGGGTGACAGCAATTTGGGGGAAGCACTCAGTGCCCTGGAGAGCACGGCTGCCACTCTGAAGATTCTCAGCAACCTTGAGAAAAGAACAGATAAAAACAGTGTGAAGTTCAGCAACAGGGAGTTAATCCCTGTTCAGCTGGGACAGCTTGACCCTGGCCACATGAGCAGGTCGGGGGCTCTCTGGCTGGAACGCAGCTTTGCAGAAACAGACCCAGCAGACACGAAGTTTAACATAAACCAGCAGGACATCCCTGTGACAGAGGCAGCCTGCCGTCTCCCAGGCTGGGTGTAGCCAGGAGGTTGTGGGAAGTGATTATTATTATCTGGCACTTGTAAGGCCACTGTACTCCTTGCCTCCCAGTAAAACAGACACTGACAAATTAGAGTGAGTCCAACAGGGAACCACCAAGACAGGGCACTGAAGGATGAGTGTGAGGAGAGGCTGAGAGAAGTGAGTTTGTTAACCTAGGAAAGAGGTGACTAAGAGATCTAACTGCCCCTTCTGCTACCTGACGGGTGGTCAGGAAAAGACAGAGCTTTCTCAGAGGTGCACATGGGTAGAACAAAAGGCAAGAGACAGAAGCTACAGCATTGTGGAAATTCTGATTAGACACATGAGATCATTGTACATGTAGTTCTGCAAACCTGACCCATGGAAGATCCTACTCTGCAGGAACGCGCACAGAATTTAATACAATTAAAGTTGTTTAACTGTGCAACGTTAGAACCTAGATCTTTAAAAATCACCCAAATTTTCTTAAGCCTTTCCTCAAAACAAGCTGATTTGAGAAACTTGCTCAAGAGCTCCCAAAACATTTCTAGTAACTAAAACTGCAATTTTTTTCTAAATTCTCTGTGATAACATACTCGTGCCATTCATCGCTAGCACTTGGGTGGAGGTGAAACCACTTTCACCCTAAATATTCTATCTGAGCTATGGCCTAGAAATCAGAAAATATTCAAATGAAAATTTCTTCCACCAATGGCTATACATTACAACAGATCTGTAAAATGATATAAAATTAGAAGAGACCTGTAAAATTACATAAAATTTATCATGAAAACTAGTATCTATATCATTTATGAAGTCCACATTTTAGTCTGGTAATTAAGACGGTTCTTCATTAAACAGAGGAAAAAACCCCACTTCTCCCTAATAAATTCATTGAAGTTTAATTTAGACACTGCACAGATAAGAAACTGCTCTTCAGACAGACACGAACTTCCAAAATCAGATTTATTCTGCCAGCAAAGCAATAATACCTCTACAAATCAATACTCCTCTTGGGCTTTTTTGGAGTGAAGTAAAAATAAAATATGTTGCCAGTAAAAATCTAGTTGTCCTATTTTGGTTTGGAACAGACTTCATAGCATCACAGACACAAAGCAAATGTACAGCATGTGTGAAAGAGATGGAAACAGAAAGGGCGGCAGAAAGGAATAATATGGAACAGGAGAGAGATGTAGCCCAAGTGGGGCATTACAGAAGAAATGAACTTGAGATTTGAAGGAGCTGAGAGAATGACAGTATGCTCAAAGATAACACACAGGAAAATAGGAAGGAATGTAGTCAAAGGATACTAATACAAATCGGTTCATACAGTTAGCTCTTATTAAACTGTAAGAGTGATGTAGTGCCATCAATATGCTTTCCACCTTGACAGGTTCCTCCCCACCCCACCAAAGCCCACAGCTTTGCCGTGCTTGCTCATTACTGATGCCAATGACATTTCTGCTCAAATTTTAGGAGAGCATCCAAAACTGGAAAACAAAGGGGTGAATAAAGCTTGTTTTGAATAAATTTCAAGCAGACAGTAATCAGGATTTTTATGGTCAGGAAAATATTTCTTAAAATCTCAACAGGTGAGCAATAAGCAATCCTCCTTGAAATGGAGCATCACATCCGTATATAAAATGAAGTAGGATGGAAAGAATGTACTCTCATTTTTACCAGAGATAATTGCATTGAAAATATATTGTAACTGCATCATAAACTCACGCAAAAAATTATGCCCTTCCAAATGCAGTGGATGAAGGAAACCATCTCTTTCCCAAACAAACACAAGGATTCATCTAAATGAAGGTATATGACTTTGGCTGTCTTTTGTTTGCCTAAGGAAGTGCTAGAACTAAAGCCATGAAAGCAAGCAAAATAATTGCGAGCAGCAGGATATAAAAGATAACCTAAATTTACATGTTGGCCTGAAAATACCAGTCTTTTTGGCAGCTTTTAAATATTATTAGTATGCTATCATTCAATAGCTAACAGGACTTCTCAATATAGAGCATTATGTAAAGGTGTGATGACTCAGTTTCCATCACTACCTTCCCATGTTGCAACAGACACATGCAGTGATAAAAGAAAATGAAGGAAAATGATGATGTGTCTCAAGAATCTTAGCCAAAAATAACTTCTTTCAAACATCCCACCAGTTGTTAAGATGGCAAAGATGGCTGACTCTTCACTGAATCAGTGCCCTCGAAGGAGGGCAGTGGAGATGTTAGTTCATTTGTGAGTTTTAATTCATTATGTTAATGGTTAATGACCTAATTCTTGAATACTTTACATCTGGATAAAAGTACGCATGGACAGTTACAGACTTGTAGGCTCTACAAGTCTACAATTACCATGCTGAACTACCTATTTCTAGCTGCATTTCATTTTCTCCCTTTGGTGAGATATATCCTACATCTTTTGAGTTTTTATCATTACTTTTACACTAATACGTGCTTCCAAAAATGTCAGACTGCACATGAGAGAACATGGGTCACTTCTAATGTGAGGAGATACTTTAAGATCAGTGGCGCTGCAGTGCTGTAAAGTCAAACTAGTAAAAAATAATCATGCTATCTGGATCCCTGGATAAGGGGAAGTACTACTTTTTTCTTTATACATAAGCTGCACATATTTCTTTCATATTCCTCTCTCCATATGGGTCTCTCCTGTCTCTTTCCAAAGCCCAGCATTCACCCCTTTCATACTTACAGCTTCAGGAAAACACTTCTGCAAAAGCAGCCTGCATTTTCTTTAGTATCAACTATGTTAACTCCCTTGGGACTCTAGAATACATGTAATTTTTGTCTTTAATAAATGCATATTTAATTCCTCCCACCTCTCACTTGGCATATCATCAATAACTTCCTGCAACTGGCTGCAGATTTACTTGTTTTTATCATCTTTAGAGTCAACAGATGTTGCACAGGCTATAAATCACACAGGGTTTATGTACCTCTGATATTTTGTAGGAGAACAAAGTGAACCTTGTGTTATCCAGAGTGCTTCTGCAGACAACTTGAACACAACTGCAAAATTTTAAACCTCATGAAATATATCTTATCTCTTACAGCAAAGGCTTTTTGAAATTTAGGGATCAGCCCATGGCAGAAATCTGCCCAGTCTGCTACAATTCTTGCCAATTCTTCTAGCAGTAATAAAATTAAGCAACAGTACTAAAAAGATGGGCAAGAAAAGAATGCTGTTTGAAAGCCAAACTGAACATAACAGTGTTCATATTCCAGATACTTGTATTTGAAGTTAGCCTTCACAGGTGCCTGTCTTTTGACCTTACAATACAAAGTATTTAACCATGACACAGACTTATTGCAGTTGTCTCTGATGATGCTTTAACACCTTCTATCTTGTATAATTTGGAAAGTGAACTTGAAAGAAGAAAGCAGCTTTAAACCTTTCTTGTCACCGCCACAACACTCACACAATTTGATAGAAAAGTTTACTATTATGTTTAGCTGTACCTGCACTAACAAGGACAGCTCATCTGGGATCTTACATGTATACTGACCATGATTTTCTACATGGAAAACATACTGTTAAAATTAGGAATGACATGTAGTTAACAAAGGTTTAGAATTATCATGGATTAAAGATTTCATAAAAATGTACTTGTCTTCTCAAAATTATTTAATTGATGCAAACAGAAACAGAAGTCACAGTTTTTGTCCTATTATTTTGAAACAGATAAAAATGAAAAGCTAAGTCTTCTCAGATATGGTGCTGATGAAACACTTGAGTTCTACACTGTCATTAACACCGCAGAGACACAAAATTAAAAATCAATATCCTTGGTAGCAGAGTCCAAAATAACGAGCTAAATGCTAAAAATATAAATCACTTTTTTTTAAAGTTTGTATATCCAAGGGAGCAACCAGTAAGTTCAAGAAAGTCTTTCAGTTGTTAAAGGCACAAATTGTTAACAGATGGGTGAAAACATTTAATTTAGAGAATAGCTGTTATTAAATAAATAATGCTGATATTTTCCTCGTACAATTTCATAATTATCTATGAGCCAATTATTATTACCTACATCTGTCAGCCAATTGTATCTAATAATTAACACAAAAAAGTTTAACAGGCAAAAAAATGTGTTGCTTGGAGGATAAAAGATGTTTAGCAATTTAGTACTATAAAATAAAATTGAGAAAACACACAAACTCATTGTGTACTCATGATTCTATCATAATTTTTATTACAGTTCCTCTAATTCTAAACAATATTTAGTCTGATAACAGATTTTTCTCAAGCCTCACAAAGCATAATTTGTGGAATTTACTGCTGACAGTCATGAATCATTTCAGGATCAGGAAAGGAACAGAACCTTCTCTAAAAGTAACATTACACTTGTTTAAAGTAAACACATTTTCTTTCAGGGGAAAAGCAATTTCCCAGTAGCATATATTGAACTCTCTTATAGGAACAGAATCCTGAAGTAAAGAAATTATTACACTGCACCACAATTAAGATGTACATTTCTCCCACATCCAGAAAGCGTATTTCGCTAAGAAAAAAACAAAAGACAAATAAATAAGAAAGTGAATATAACTTTAGCATAAAATTAAATTATCAATTTTCTTCAAAATTAATGGTATCGATACACTCAAAACCATTTATCATTGAAACACTGGAAATCAAGAAGTAGCAGCAGCAAAAAGTCTTGACTGGAAACAAGGCAACACATGCAATTCTAATATGTCAGATTTACTACTGTCAAATACATCTCTCTGGGCCATCTCTGCTCAGAAACAGCACACAATCTCTATGACAGATCCTAGGAGACAAGCTGCTGGACTAGCTGTGGTCTCGGCTATTGGCTTCCATCATTTTGCCCTCAGGTTAGCCAAGCTCCTTTTCCAACACAGGGTGCTGAGCCCAATGCATGGACAACTTGGAAAGCAGAACCTCCACAGAGCAGCAGTTTATGGGTTAGCAATATTATGAGCAAAGGTACCAATATGTTTGGTAGTCCTCAATTTCTGTCTCTTTTCCATTAACCATGAAATAACACCTTGAATTCACTCATGATTCTATACATCTCCGTCATATTTCTCCCTCAGACTTTTTAAACCCATTTATAGGTGGTGGCCACTGATAGCTAGTCGACCTCTCCATCCTCACCCTACTGGAGAAGCATTTGCCATGTGTTTGTCATTGGCTAACCTTGGGAGTAGCAAGTCATGGATTTACCAAATGCTACATTAACTGCTTCTCTGACACAAGAATCCTGACAGAGTTACTGACAGACAGCAGGCATGCTCCCCAGCCACAGGAGTGCCAGCACAGCGCTGAGCCTGACCCTGACTCAGTGACTCTAAACACCATGCAAGGAAAAAGAAAAACAACAAAAGTTTGTGACTATTCTATCAAATAAAACTTTCAATTGATTGATTTTATGACTTTCTTTGCCATTTTATTTGTAAACTAAGTATGAGAAAAGGGACACTTCTTTAGAAAAATTACACAAGGAAAGCATTGCAACATGAGCATTTGTAGAAACATATGAACTCTTGGGTACTTTGGGGGTATAGCCTAAAATCACTTTTTGTGTGTTGGAACTTCAAAGGAAAGAAAAAAGAGGAAGGTTAAAATAAAAGAAAAAACAGAAACAGCTATTCAGGAAAAAGTTAAAAAACCTAAATTCAGAAGTACATCACACAGAGACACGTGTCCAGAGAGTAAAGAGCAATAATAGCTGCTCTAGGCCCCCCAAGCCCAACTTTCACTAAAGCAGCCAGAGTCACCAGTAACCAGCCAGTCTCAATACGAAGGTTGGCTTGACTTCAAGGGAAGTAGCTATGCTGAGTAACTACTTAACCTATGCAATGCCTTTAAGAAAAGGAAGCAGTTTGGTTTTGAAGACACTGGTGTACTTACTGGACTGCTGAAATGGTGAGAAGAGGCAAACAAAAAGCACCTGAAGGGCCCTAAGGTCTAACTACTCCAAAAGCATCAGCAACACTTGTCAGTCATCCTCAGTATAAAATGCTTTTTCCAAGGCTCGAGAACCTGAAATACTGAAAAATTCCATCTACTGAACATCTTAAATGGCTTTCTCAGTACTTGCATCACAGCAGACCCTGCACCATGGCAGAATGGACACTGGGGCAGGGCTTGGAGGCAGGTGACAGCACCCAAGTGGAGGCAGCCAAGGCACACCGAGCTCACAGCACGGCTCTTCCCACTGCACAAACTCTATTACATCACTACTTTATATCTCTTTCTGGTTTTCTGATCCAGTTAAAGTCATTGCAAGTAACTAAAAAGGCAGGATTAGCCGACTGCATTCCAGGAGACATTACACAGACCATATCTGTAAATGAACTGAGTTATTAGAACTGGCTGCAGAAGAGGATCCTGGCAGAGGCTTGTGTTAGTGGTGTCCTTAGACAGGCAGAGTCACCCACCAGGTCGCCAGCCCTGGGTCCTCCAGTGACAGCCAGCACAGCCACCAGTGGGCTGCTGGGACAGCTCCGATGGAACTCAGCTCCTTCACTCTCCAAGAGCAAGCCCTGAAGAGTGAATAAGGTTCTAGCACTGCAAGAGTACAGGTATTCCAGATTTAAAAGAATTTCCATGTCATTTACACAAAGGATCTAAGAACGGAAAGTGTAGCCCCTGCAATGCACTGCCTTTTTATAATCCATTTATTTATGCTGCCATAAATGAAAATTCACAATTAAATGTACTTTATAAGACATTTCAGTAACTGTTTGGAAGCAGCTATTGCTTTCTATTTAAAGAAAAAAATATATTTTAATTATGTCATACTATGTTATGAAACAATTTTGGAGGAAAAAGAAAGTAAGGCTTATTGTCATAAACTGGATGAAAACTAGACTTCAAAATGTCAAACCTTCCCAGAAAGCAACAATTCCAAGTTTCATCCAACTCTCCTGAAGATTAATTTTCAACTAGAAAGTTAATTATGTTTGATCTGACTTCAGCAAGCAGCGTTAGGGATCAAGGCAAATTGCTGGAGTAAGGGGAAATCAGACAGGTCTTCAAAGTCATTCTAGGTAAGACAGAGCACTCCTTAGGAGCATCAGGCTTCAACAATAAAATTTTGTATTTGATAACAGGAAATAGGAAAATAATTTCATTGGCTTATTTAGAGAATGCCCATTTTCCATCTTCTCCTGTACAACAAGTAGTGGCTTTTAAGAAGAACAGAAAATAAAAAAGGGATACAGGCATGGGTATTTACAAATAATCACTCAAAATTCACATGCTACAACAAATGACAGAAAAGTTTTGTATTAAGTCTGTTCAAGTGGTAAGATAAGCAGAATACAATTCCCATTTTAGAAATACAGTGAGGTGAAAAAACTGAAATTGAATATCAAAGGCCCCACAGCAACTAGGAGGAGGGATGTCTGTCTGGCTTCACAGAGGGAATCATGTTACATTAATAAAATGCTTAAACCACCAGAAGTACATTTCTGAGAGAACAGAAAAACAGGGGGGAAAGAAATTACTTGGTCAGATAAAGCAGAACATTTCAGAATACTTCCCCATGCTTAATGTATGTCTTTGAGGACCCACATTTTGGGAGTCTAACAACTGTTTGCGTGTATGTTCTTTATTCTACCTATACTCTCCAAGTAACCACTCATGTTGCTGTGAGTCTCAGTCTCCCTTACCCTCTGCCCTAAGTAAAACTGGTATATTTGGTGCATAGTCAGCAGAGAGGAAGCAGAAGGTGGAGAGAGGGACCTAATCCCTATTTCTTTCCCTAAAAAAATGACAGAGAATGGAAAAATCAGCAACAATTGTGTCAAGAGTTAAAAAATTAGTCTTCAAGAAACCATGGCACAGTTCTAAGTTTTTTAAAACTATGTTGGTATGCACATTTCACTTTGGTTCTCTATTTCTGAACATCTACAGAACCCTTGCTCTGCCTTCCCCAGGTTTTCAGAAGTCCTAAGAACTAAATGGAATCTTTGGGGTTCAGATTCTAAACTTCACCCTGATACGAGCATTTAAAAATTTGGAATTACATATAATATAATTAGCATGAGATTTTTCAATCCTACATTGCCACAAGCTAGCAATACAGTCATGGAGGCATAACACTGCCTTTCCCTTTCCAGAGAACGTGTAGCAGCTGAGACAGATCTTCAAAGGTATTTTTGAAAAAACAGAGGCACAGTGTGAGGAGTCTGGGCCTGGTAACAAAGGACACTATAGTATCCCCACTTGGAAGTGACACGCTTTACAGAGAAAGGTTAAGGAGCTGTTTTTCAGCTACACTTCTCACTGTCTCCTCCTGAAAGTGCTCACTTTGCTGGCTCCCCTCCAGCAAGAGCTTGAGAGGAATCAAACGATTCACCGCTGAGAACTGCAGAGAGAGCCTGCAGGCAGA
The DNA here is from genome assembly GCA_013396655.1 of Campylorhamphus procurvoides. Classification (NCBI taxonomy): domain Eukaryota; kingdom Metazoa; phylum Chordata; class Aves; order Passeriformes; family Dendrocolaptidae; genus Campylorhamphus; species Campylorhamphus procurvoides. The sequence goes on from WBMV01003899.1 coordinate 137,140, forward strand.
GGTAAGACAGAGAGCATGTTAATGGCGAGAGAACTGCAGACCAGAGATTTCTCTCATGTAAGGGAAAACATACTGGAGACACTGCAAGGATTTGAGAATTACCAGACACTAGAGGTATAATGAATTACAGGATTCTCCTACCCCTTTCACACAATGAGGACAGGAAAAAAAAATCTGCATACAATTTTAGCAGCATTCCAGCAAATCACAGATCCAAATAACTTCCAAACCTCTCATTAGAAGGATGTTGTTTTGCAAATGTATTTAGAAATGGATAACTACCTGACTCATCTCCACCACAGAAGAGTTATTTAATGGTGTAGTACTAGTCACCTGTCCTCTGAACCTGTTTTGAGACTACAGAGCACAACATAAATCTGCCACAGCCTTTTGGCATCTCCTGCCGAATACTTGCTCATACTCTGCAAAATTATGCAGACTATTAACCTTACATAAATTTTAAGAGTCTGGGTCTCCCCAAAGAACACTCAGAGGGCAGACTCATTAAAGTTCTTAGTAGCAGTGACCAGGACCAAAACAGACAAAGAACCATTCAGCCTTCATCTGAATTCAGGCACAGCAGTGCTGTGCAATTGCTGTATGAGGAAATGAACTGAAATACAGTCCGTGACAAACAAAACACCTTAATAACTCTACAAAACATGACTTGGAAGGAGAGACATAAACCTTATGTCTCTCTGCTTCATCATATCTGAGCATTTACAGCATAGTGATGTCATAGCTTATTCTCAATTCAGAAATGAATTTACCAAATAATCCTAAATATTGCAGTGTGAAACAACACATCAACCTTAACAAACTTTTTCGTTATTCACAGCACAAGGTTCCTACAAGATTCAAAACTACTGATCATAAGATTTATACTAAGTCAAATATTAATGTAAATATTTCTAAGCACTCCTAGCTTTTAGCTTCAATTTAATTAATCGACTTGCTTAATATGTTATTGCCTCATATGCTTAAAATGTTTTGACTAGTTCAGTCAATGTTGAACAAAGAAAAAAGGAGTGCAAATGACTGAAGAAAACTGTTCTTCATCTGGAAACAGTTCTTCAACACACAGGGATAGGTTTTCTGTCCATCTGTTAAACCAGCCCCATCAAATTGTTTTGAGGACAAAAAACGGGAGATAGAAAAAAGACTCATCGTATTCATTATGACTCACTCAGTATTTTTCACTAGCTTTCCTTACTAAGTGTAACACAGTTGACTCTATGTTCTATTCTTAATATATATTAAATCCACCTCTAGATTACAAACTTTCCTTAGTGCACCATCAAGATGATGAAGTGAATGGTCTACAGTATTTATATGCCAGCAAAAAGCCTAAGTGTATAAAAGGGCTTTCAGTGGTGTAATGTATCCTATTTCTTTCCAGAGCTAACATAGGCTGACAAGGCAAAAATTCATTTACACCACTACATGTATGCTGAAAGGACTAGCTGGAAGAGCCATGCCAGCAAAACTTTTCTAGTGCAGAGCAGACCTAAGCTACCCAGGCACCTCAGCACTGACAGAGCACAACACCAGCGCAGGCACCTATTTTGATTTCCAGGTAGCCCCTCGAGCACACCCCACTGGGCAGACAGCAAGATGAGAATTAAGAATGATGCTGTCACATCACAGTGCATGGGCTGCTGCTCAGCTAAAGTCTATTATAAGCAAACTGATCTTCAGCACAGTTCACACTGCAATCAAACTGCTCTGCTGTGAATTCATATTTCCTCAGCTTTCAGAGTTAAAAAACACCAACCAACCAACCAAAACAAAACCAAACCAACCAAACAAAAAAAAGCAACAACAAGAAGTTATAAATATCACAAAAGCAAACTTCTGGGCAATACCTTACATTTTGAAATAGAAATACTGAGTTTGTGCAACTTCCTCAAGGAGGTCAGATCATTTAACATGGGACACTTGGCTACGGTTACCCAGTTTCGGAGATGAGCTATTTTTATCTTAATGGCAGCTAGCAGTACAGATATCCAGTAAACGAACCCAGCCTGTTAAAAACAGTGTCACAGCAAGTGAAAATAATTCAAACTACTCCATTTAATGATTGCATAGCTCTCATAAAATGAAAGTACATTAAATAAGCAGAAAAGATCAATATGACCAAGAAGCACCTGCATATTGATCAAGGAAGAAAACTGCAGAGAATTGTCGGATGCTTCATCCCAATTCACTGCTTCTGCTCACACAGCAGGGCTCCTCTCCATGAATCCCTTACACCCCGACTCGGCAACTATACAAACTGCTACTCTTTTTTGTTCTTCTCCACCCCATAAGTTTTAAAAATAGCATTAATACTTATATTAGGTGCACTATACTTCTACTGTTCGATGACACTAAGACATAAATTCAAAAAGTAACAATAGGTGCTTGGTAGATGGATGAGGAATGGAATTGCAAGTCAGCTTCTGACAGACAGGGGGTATTTTGTGCTGTGAACAAGAGCTAATGAAGAATTATGTAAGAGTTACAAAGGTACAGGACAAGGAAACCCCAACAAAAGTACAGGTGTTTGGGGAAAAAAATTATACCAAAATTTCTTCACAAAAGGCTTCCAGCTCAAAAATTAAGACGGTTGGAAGGCTTGGGATGGAATAAACTCTACAAAAGAAGATAATAAAAATGAAACAGTTCTTTACAAGGGAAAGCTGTTCTACCATTGACTCTTATCATTCCAGTTGCTCAGGGTTTGTCTTTTTATCTTTTACTTGATTTCTGTTACTTAAAATGTATTAAAAGGCCTACAGAATTCAATAGTGTTAATACAGTTAAGCTTTATCAGACTTGTAATCTTATTTTAAAAAATCAAATTAGTTTATTACCTTTTATTAAACTATTTCCATTCATAGTTACAGAAATTAAGTGACAAAGGGTGAAAAAAGGAACACACAAGCTTTGTTAGCAAAATGGCTCTGCTCAGTTTTTGTCTGAGTCTATGCAAAATTCATTACTTTAATTTTCTCATCCACATTTAGAAAAATGTATTTAAAATTGTAACAGATACTAAGGCAATCTCAATCCCCAGCATGCAGATCACCCCATACCTATGTGCAGAGTCAAAAGAATGCTATCACAATAGAGATAAAGCAAAGAGTAATTGGCAAAAATTATTTTCAGAAAACCTGATTAGATTTCAGATTGTCCATATGTACCGTATCATATGTACCGTGTCCATGTACCGTATCATTAGTCAAAAATTAATCTGTCATAAGCAAATGTTCAAGTGGCCCAGGTTATGAGTCGTTCCATTTACTCTTTCTGAGTTGTGCCATAAGGTCAGCTTTCTCTCACTCCTCTGGAATTTGCTGAGTCTTCAGAGACCTCCAGTGTCTGGGAGTTACTGGGAACAGTAATGATTCAGACACTTACGTATATAGAGTCTGACCATCTAAGAAAGGTATCATACTGAGATACGGTACCAGACCCAAGTCTCTTGTGATTCAGTTCCACTACCAATTAGAATTCCAGCTGCCACGGCTCCCTCCCTTCCACATCTCCCAGCCATGTCATCTCCTTCCCTCCTCTACACCCATGCAAGCATTCTGCTGAAAATAACCCCACCAGCTTTCTGCCATCATTCAGCAACAACGCCTCGCTCCTCCAGATACATGTTCATCAGCACCTATGCAAACAACAAGTACCTGTGCGTGGCAGAGATACAAGCAGAAAAGAATCACAGAACAATTTATATCAGTTAACCAGAGACTGAAGCCAAACTTTAATGCACTGTGTGTATGAAGCTCCACATTAAAGCAATAAAATACAGAACTCTGTAAAGTTTTGGTTTGTACTGGCATCAAGTTTTCACCATCTTACTCAGCAATTAGTATCTTTTCTGATATCCATTTACTCAATAGCTAATTAGTACACACATACAACACATAAGGAAGTCAATGCACAAATTCATTGTGGCAAAAGCACCCAAAAATTTCAAAGCAGAAGTGGAAATTCTTCAGATAATGGAGTTGAGCAAAGTAATAAACTTGGAAAGAAAGTGTCAGATTATTTTGTATTGAAACAAATACCTTCAGTAAGGGCAAACTCTGAGTGAGAAAAGTAAAGGAGCTTTTAAATGGCAATTAGACAAGTTCAGATTATTCAGATAACATTTGTTACCGGCCTTCGTCAAATGTTCAATCACTGCCCTTTGCAAAGTAGCTTAGGTGGATCCTCTGTATATTCATAGTAATTCACTTATCTAATTCAGCTATTTGCTTATGTTTTAGAGGGAAAGGGATTTATTACTTGGCAAAGGAGAGGGGCAATGCTACACTGTCTCATAAACCAATAAAGAGCAGAAGTCCCTAAGCCGTGGAGCACTGCTGGTCTGTGGAGCAACGACACAGTGCTCGCTCTGTGTCAGGACAGCAAAGTTCTCACCAGCCTGTGCCCAGTCCTACACTCAGCATTGAGCTTTCCCTGCCCCTGTAGGTGTGCAGGTTATTAAACGATCCACGTGCACAGATCTCATCAGGATTTGGCCTCCTATGCTCCAAACTGCTCCTAAGAAACTATCCAATACTTGTGTATTGATTCAAAGTATTGATTCAGTACATTTAGCATGCTGGTTGAAGAGTAAAAACAAAACCCAGCACCATTCCCTTCCCTTCCCTGGGAAGCTTTTTTTTTTTTTTTTAACATGTATAGCTTTCGTTCAAATCCAGGTTTCTCCAAGCAGATGTAATGGCTATGTTTTGTAAATGTGAACATTACAGATAAGTATTCTGGTGAATTAATCCTCTTAAATTCTATAAAAATATATTATTCAACCAAAGAGGATTCCCTTCCTCACTCCAATTACATGTAACTAACATGGGTTACTTTTCTTTTTTTTTACTCCAGTATTTTATTAGGGGGGTGGAAGGGGAGAGAGAAAGAGACTTCTATGGAGAACAGGTCAGGAGTCACACTACTGGCCAGGAAGGTGAGTGCAAAGGCAGGAGAACACAACAAATACCGGGACACGGCAGAAAGGATGACGAGAACATCAGGTAAATAGCAAGCACCACCATCAAGAAACTAAATATAAAACTTCAAAAATTACGGTAGATGCCCATTATAGAATAATTTTAATGAACTTGCAAAGACAGTATTTCAGACTAAGTTAACCAAGGAAAACTAAATGAAATCTCTCTGAAACAAAATAGGCTATACAGATGGAAGTCTAGTACTGTGGGTTTTACCTCTGGGAGTTGCAGCCTGCACAAGATTCTATTCTTTCATTACAAATCTGTTGTGTGGGGGGCGGAGGAGGAGTAACTGTGTTACAGGGATAAAAAGAATAGCACAATTGTTGTAAGAACATCTAGTTTTCTCTATGTATTTCTATCCATCACAATCCATCTTCAACTTCACATCTCTTTTTCCTCATTGCCTTACCTTATACTGTGTCAGTAGAGAATATTTTAATGTTGGGGGGAAGCACTCTGTAAATAACAGTCCCTGAACAGGACATTGCTAATTCATTAGTGACGATCATTAAACACAGAAAACAAAGAGAGCTGATCAAGCTCCATCAAGAGAGAGAGGAGGACTGGCAGGAATAGCAGCTGTGCTCTAGCTCAGATTGGATTCGTGTTGGCAGAACTGTGAAATAAAGCCTGCAACATATTGTGCCTTTATCAATCCTGCTTTCCCAATAAAAGGCATCCAAGGAATTTAATGCTTATGTTTTGCCTTTCATAGGCTATTTTACTCAGGATGGTTTGTGTACAACCAAATTTATAAAAGTCCAAGATGCACTTTAGACACGCCGCTCCTGCAAACGGTGCCGCCGAACACACACTCTGATACAGCCTCATTCAGCTGAGCATCTCAAAGTGCTCCATAAACGCCAGTTGAACAGATGCCACAAATCTGAAAAACATTACTGCCTGAAAATCTGATTTGGTTGCAATAGCAAGTTTTATTGTAAAGTAGAAAAGGCCGGTGCAAGGGGAAAAGTATAATTGAAACTATATATTTAACAGTATTTTGTATGTATCAATTTTAATAATACATTTTTCGCAGTCAATTATGCAAGAGTCAAGTTCCTCCCTTGCCAAGAAAAAACCCTAAAAACTACATAAAAGGACCTAGGAGTTCCTTAAAAAATTTTTAAACATTCTATGAGGCATATAAAAATCCGTAAAATTGAAACAAGTACAGATATATTTGTAAGACACAGATGTAAAATAAAAAATCCCTTTTACTTTCAAAGAAATGTGAAAATGAACATTTAGGACTACATTATATAGAAATTTATGCACATTTTGTACACTGAAATGTACAAAAAATGCACAATGAAAAAATTGTTTTATTTCACTGTCTCATTTCTGGGCATAGAATACAAAAAAGAGAAGAAAAACCTAAAGAAAGAAAGGACAGAGCGATGTGTAGGAAGATCTCAAAGCATATAAATATAGTGTTGTTCTTTGTGTTCCCATGTAGAAAATACAAAAGTAGGTCACCTGTTATGTATTACAACACAGCGATATAAACCAACTTCTCTTCTGACTACCTTGGCGGGGAGAATCTTTTTGAGTATAACATTACATAATACATTGGTGCAACTATCTCAACCTGCTTTAAATAAGTAGCATCTCAGAATTTGTGAAACTCATGAACTAAAACTTTCACAGCTCAGACTTTCAAACCTGAAACTGGGGCTAGAAACAGAAGCTCAAGCCCAGAAACTTCAGGAGTTCAATGACTTGTTATTTTCCGAGCAAGAATTCCGAGAAGAACTTCCCTAGGAGTAGGATCACTGCACTTATGCCTTCTCAAGTGGGATCACTTATCCAGGGAAACCGAGCAGCATAACTGTTGTCCTTCTACAGGTATGTACACCAGTTCTTTTTTCCATCTAACGTCTCTCTGAATCAACCTCATAACCCTGATTTCTGTGCTGCTATAGAACAGTAGGCCATTATTTTATACATAAAGCTTCAGATAAAAAAGAAGAAAAAAGTGTCATTCACTGCAATTCACAGGTGGGTGAAAAGGCTACAGTAATGTTCCAAGGAAGAATTGCCTTTTCTTTGTGCTTTTCTTAGGCTATGTCTGAACCTAAGCAAGCTGCCAATTTATTTAATCCCTCCACAAATGAAGGTGAAAAAGGATTTGTCCAAGACGACATATAGTTATAATAAACATAAAGTAGAAACTGTCAGATATCTTTGCCTATTGAATTCCCTTGGAGATTAAAAATAAACTTCTCCAAACTTGAAAATGCTCTAATTGATTGAAAATCCAGCCTGGTACGTTCAGTCTAAGAATGAGATTGCTCTACTTGTAACTCAGTGAATAACTATTGTAACTGCAAGTGTGGCACAACAGTATGAGAGAAACTTAAAATAAACAAAGAAAATTCTACATCCATAGATCAGATTTATTCACGTTTGACACTCACCAAGAAGAGAAATACCTGTTATACTTCGTATTTTACTAGAAAGTCAACATCATGCCTTACATTTCACCAGAGAGATGTGTGCGTTTCGGTAACAGAGATAGGAGCAGTATTTATTATATTCACAATGGCAGAATTATAATTTTGCCTTTTATATTACCATGAGCACCTACAAAAGCAGGTTTTTAAGCATCAGCTTGAGGCAGACAGCAGTGAATTCATTCTAGTAATTATGGGTACTAGTGCAATAATTAGTATTTTTTGATGTATCAAAGAGCGTATCTAGATTATAAACAGAAAGGAGAGCATGACTTCTACTCCACTTCTTCAGTCATACTTACTTTAATATAAGTTCAAGCAAGGACAGCCTAAAAAGAGCCAGAGAAAATATGTTTTCAGACAATTTAAAAACAATGCACAACCACACAGAATGGTGATTTGTCCTTCTTCAAATATGAGTACATGCTACACTGTAGACAATGATGAAGGACAGTCTACATTTCAAACAAGTTAATATTTAATAAATAATGAAAGAAATTTTATGTGAGTTTCATAGACTGTTAATTTTTTCAAACAATTGTAATTGTAAAAGATCCTTTGAGCAGGGGAAATTTTTTCCTTACTGCCATCTTCTCCACAAAGGTGATGGGGTACCATGGAATCTAGTATATTTTACTATTATTAAGGCAGAATTACTTAAAACTAGCTCTAGTACATTCTGTTTAAAATCTTGACTTGAAGTTGCAGTATTTGAGTCTACCCAGATTCTGTTTTTCACAGTAATTTTTCTTCAAGTCTTTAAAGCTATATATGTACACAGCCAATAAAGCTCACTTTTTAAATAGTTAAGGAAAGGAAAGCACTACATTCAGATGCAATTGCTACAGCACTTTCTCATGAGATTTAAAAAAGCATTTGATGCATGAAGCTTGAAGGTAAAATCATTTTCCCTACTGCTTTTCATTCATCATGCAAGATTGCAGTTTGTAAAATTGCTCAAAAATGATCAAGTGCATTTCTTTAATAACTTTCAGAAGACAGCACTTGCCTACAGTACCCATCTTTAGATCTCATAGCTTTTTTGGCTACTGTTTTAAGCATTTTCATAAGGGAGGAAGCTGAACATCAAGCAGCTTGTCAGAGTAACAACTCTACATTTAAACCCAGTTACCACATGAGTCCTGTGAACCACATTTTAACAGGAGCATCATTCTTTGTCTAACTAATACTGCCTTAGGATTTTGTCCAATGCTTCATCTATTCCCAGCCAATTAATTTATTAGTCTCCCCAAGTATTTTTTCCTTTGACTTATTTCTACCCATGATTAGAAATGGAGAGTTATGGACAGTCTACCAAAGTGACAAAGGTGAAGAAAAGAACTTTCTTACACCTTCAACCATATGATTTTTTTTAAATATTAGGAATTGGCTTGGTAACACAAAGGAAAATCCCAAATCATGAAGAATTTCTTTCATGAAAGGATGGTCAGGTATTAGAAAAGGCTGTCCAGAGAAGTGGTAAAGTCATCATCCCTGGAAGCATTCAAGAAACAACCAGACACAGCACTTAGTGCTATGGCTTAGTTGACATAGGGGTGTTTGGTCAAAGGTTGGACTGGAAGATCTTGGAGGTCTTTTCCAACCTTAATGATTATATGATGTTATTTCAGATTAAAAATACAAAAGAATACAGGAATGCTATTACTTCATCTGTACAAAAATCTAAATTTCAGCAGAGGTTGATTCTAGTATTGTAAATAGATTTGTGTCTGTCTTTTCTCTTTCCCAATCCCCACTCATCAGATACTACTTCTGATACATTTAAGCAGAAGAAATGCCTAAAAAAAAACAACTTCACTTAATTGGAAAAAACAGGGGAAAAATTGTCACTATTGTGAAAGTAGATAAAACCAGGGTCAAAATCCATTCAAACTACATTCAAACTACAGCTTCAACTGATTTTTCCATTGCCATTGCAGAAGGCCCATCCTTGGAGAAAAGCTCATTTTGGAAAGCCTCTGGGCTAAGGGTACATCACTTTAAATTCAGCATTCCTTCTTGGTTCCCTTTTGCAAGTAGGATTCCACTTTGGAGAACGCAGTATGCATTGGAGAATCTCCATTTGGAGCATGCAACAACTATACTGTTTTTGTTGCCAGGAAGAGTGTAATTCATATCACTTGTAGAGAATTAGGTCAATTCTACAAACATTATATCCTTTTTAATATCCATGTACACATTGACACAAAATGCTACTATAGTATATGCATCACAGGAGTTACAGTCTGTACCCACTGCTGAGCTGAACAAGCCAGCCTCGTGGGGAGCACTGCCTGTCAGTGGCACTGATGACAGCAGTTTGAATAGAGTCAAGCAATCACAGATTTCCTCAAGAGCAACCAAGCATGTCTTGCGTCAGCTCTGCCAGAACCCCGAAATCCCAGCTTTGGGAGAGGATCCAGAGCAGTGCTGCGAAGGCTTTGGAATGTGGACACAGCCGGCATTTTGAGCAGTCCTGTATTTATCAGCTAAACGGAACAGCAAAGACTTGGGTGCTGCAATTAAGACTATTTGGATACAATTTTCTCCTCCCAGAAGAAGTATAGCAGAATTTCCTCATTAAAAGTTCAAATATCATTCAAATACCAAAACAAATAAATAAAGTACTAACTCTGTAGGAATTCAAAAGCCAAAAGGCAGTCAAAGGAATACATTTTTCCATTCAGAGGGTAAAACAATAGCTGCCTGGCTGCTTTCTTGAGCCTCAGTCAAAGAACGGGCTGGCCCAATTTGTGACCTGCTCAGTGTTCACTGTTTTGGTATCTAGCAAGTACTTACTAGATAATAGTAATCAGTGGAGATTAGAAGCTATACATTAATCTGTGTGAAGCTATACAAAAATCTGTGAATGTGTAATATTTGTCAAAAGAGAAACCAGCATTTTGCATTATTTTGCAGGTGCTAAAATCACTTAAAAATAATCAATAAAAGCTCAAGCTATAAAATTCAGCTACATTCAAATTTATTTCTAACTGCTACTATTATTCCACTGTGTCAGTAACCAATAATGCTATCCCAGAGTAGAATATTGCTGCCAATTTTACAAGCAAAAAATAAAAATAGGTTTTGCCAGAATTAAAACTGCATTTCTTCCCATTTATTTATTCATTCAACAGATGCATTAGCCAAGACTCTGCACAAAAACAGAATATTAAATTATATCATCTGGATGTATTTCTAAAAAGAATCTAAAAAATTAAAAAGATTAGTGATTTGGTGAATTCATTTCTTCATTATCTACGACTAGCAGCTCTCAGCAACCTTAAAACATACTTTGAAATTATAGATGCTTTCAGGCAAGCACAGAATGAGAAAAATAAACTTTGCATCGTAATCACAGATTTAAACAAAGAATAAGAATTACAGATTAGCAATTTGATGTGGACTCTCTACAGTCCACAGTTGTCTCTGCAGCTGCTGGTCCATGGAATTTTTGGGATCAATCCCATTTCCATTCTCATTTCTTTGTGCTGTGGATGTTCAAATCTACTCAAGGCAATTTTGTGCCCAGCTGATCACAGGATGTAATCCAGCAAATTGCCATACGTGACAATCGTACCCAACGGAATGATATTGTGATACCAAACTGAAGAAATATTGATATTGAAAAATTTTTTCAAAGCCCAAAAACTTAAAGCGAGGTTTACAAGTCAAGCTCTTAGCAGGTTTGTACAAAAGAGGACAAAATTCAACTCTCAACATTCTGTGTCCATTTATAGCAAAAGATCATTAAGCAAATGAGGAAAGTCTGTATAAATAAATCTGAAGAGCAGCTCAGTCACCCTTACAGCAATTCTCACAACTTCCCTGTCCTTGCGTGTGACTCCTTTAGTTCTCATCACATATTCATGCTACTAACTGCACGGCTCACTCCAAATAGACGTCTTTTCTTCTTCCTTCTGCCACATCACACAAGCACGTAAGATACAGGTGGTACTGGGAAGGATGCACCAAAATACAAAGCACCTACATATTAATGAAGAGTATTTTTCAGTGTGGCTCAACCCAAAATACCATACATAAAAGCACTAGATCCAGTTTGTTAAATTCATAATATTGATTTGCTTAACTGTTAGGTCCTCTATGTTTCTAGGTTTTGTTTATCAAATATCTTTACAGTTAATATAACTTCCTAGTAGACGTCAGAAACAACTCCTCAAAGTCAAAATCCAGGTGAAATATTCTCCAAACATGGTTCTATATTTTTGCCCTGTGTTTAATAATCTTCTCTGCATGCTGCTAGGTCTGTTTCCTTAGAGATGGGGGGGAGGGTTTAATTCTGAAAAGTTGGATGATGAAGTAGAGAACTCTATAGTGTTTCATCAATATGCTTTTTTAAAATCTCATTAATTATTTGCATGTTCTGCAGGTTTGTTTTGCTCCCCTTCCCCCCTTCCAGTGCAGTTCAGGGCTTAAAGCAATTTAGACAGAAGTAAAGTTAGTGCAAGAAATAATTTATATTCCGGCTTCGCCAATACAGTACTTAACTTTAGAAAAAAATAAATTAATGTCCTGAGAGATGGACAGATTAACTATTTTTCCACTCAAACCTCAGTTCTCTCCTTATTACTCCAAAGCATTGCCTTGGCTTAACTTTCTTTGTCAAGTCTATTTAGACATAAAAAATCCGTGCTTAAAGACCTGCAAAGAAAACAAATGTGGAAAATGTCTATAGTCTGTGCGTTCTTCAAAAAGAAATTGGGCTTGTATTATAGAGACTGAACAGAGTCATGAAATACAGACAGACTTTCCAGATCGGCCCTAGGCTTCCAGCACATAACTGAACTGTTTTCTTACAAAACAGAATAATGTGAAGAGAAACTATGAAGCAGATACAGGATGCTCAGGCACTGCAGTCATGGATATGGGACAAGCAGCTAAAATCCTTAATTTAAATGTTAATCCACACTATCTCTAACTGCCCATATAAATTTGCTCTAGATTGGAGTAGTGAATACAAACAAAATTTCTGTGTCTAATATCAGTCTTTATCACCTCAAAGTACATGGCAATCGCTGCTTTGCCTACAGCCTTCAAGATTACTGAGAGTGGCTTTTATACACTCATAAACTGTCAGAAGTGCTTGCTATCATTACAGCCTGTAACATTTATCAAGGTATGCATTTAACTGACAGTCCAAAGAGCCACAGAGTCCTTACATACAGATGCACTCAAAAACCACCAGAAAATCCCTGTTGAAGTGTTCTACCCTGAGCCTGTATTGCTTATTGTGATAATGCTAGCTTAAAGATTTTGGAGTGGGAGTGTTAAACAGGGTATTAGCAAGAACTCAATAATCAGGTAGCTGCCTAGAATTCTTTGATGGTAGTGAACAAATTAAGTTTCTGAAAAATATATGAAAAATCTGCAGGGAAAAAAACAACTGCCCAGGGAGGGGAACAGGAAGGGCTGGCTGAGTTTTTCTTTCTCCTTCAAGAGCAATACAGCAGAAAAGGTATTACATTAAACAACTTTAAAGAAAAACATTTCCAACCTAACCACCAGCAGGCTTAAAATAGTAACCACTTTCAAAGGGCAGACTCTCCTTTCCTTTCAGTCTTTCTTCACATTAAAACTAATCTGCTTGATTAATAAGAGAAATAATGTTCTCCATATCCCACTGTCTCTCAGATGACTGAGCACCATATCTACTGTGGAAAGAATGAGAACTAGAACAGACCACTACTTGTATGAGAATGGCAACTTCTCTTTTAGAAAGACAGAATGATAACAGGCAGAGTCAGTGAGTAATAACTCACACGGTTTACCTGTTGATCAGTTGTTGCAGTTGCCATATTCCACCTTTCACATTTCCTCCATGAGCTCCTAACGGAAAGTATCAATTTGCAGAGTTGCCAGCCTACCGAGTAATAGTGAAGCTTCTCACTTTGAAAGGTACCAGAAGTAATGCAAATAACATTCTTTTTCTTTCCTACTCCAACTACTTCATAAATCCTACCACTGCAACTCCTTCTACCTATAGTTTTTATTTATTATGTAGAACATCACTGAAGGCTGCTGAAGAATTTGACAAGTTTTTTCTCCATAAACATGTATTTCTCATCATCCATCAGTGTAACAAAAATGTCGCAACCAACCACTTTCAATTTCTCAAGATTTTGTTCGCAAAATAAAACATAGGCTTCAAGCCTAATGAGTGCAAAGCCACGTCCAGGCATCAACCACATACAAAGCAAAACAGACATACCACTGACACTACAGCTCTCAGCCTTCTCACAAAAAACAGCAAATGAAAGCATTTTCCATACAAGCTGTGGTTTGCTCCAGTATTACAGTAAGTGATTTCAAAGACAACAATTATGCAGTGAAGTTAAAAATACTTTAGAAGATGGAAAAAAACTGAAACTATGGTTTAGGCACAAAAATCCTTGGTATTTGAAAGTCTTCACAGACAAAATTAGCTCTTCATAGGCATGCGTATTGGATGCATTTTAACACAGTTTAGGTATTTATTTTAGACTCTAGAGCTACAATATAGGTTGAAGGGTATTATATTCCCTTTCATTTATCCACTTTGAAAGTAAGAGGTATTTCTCAATGATCAATTTTAAATAAAAAAATTGAACTACATTATGGATACAAATGATGAAAAATGACTGAACCCAAACAACAGAGGAAGAAAGAAAATAAACTGAACATGATACCAACACAAATCTCAATTTAGATCAACATGCACATCAATCATATGAATAATTTTTTTAGCAGAGTAAATGTGAAGGCAACACACTACACTAACTTAGTTCAATTTCCATATTAGTATGCATTTATCTTTATAGCTTATTACTCTTAAACTGCTTTCACATGTCTTTTTATGGCACTACATAAACAGATTTTCTATCAGTTTCCCTGAACAACCCTGTAAAAATAACTCAGGAATCAAGGTGGCAAAGAGAGGACAACAGAGTAATTTATCATTTTAAAAAATAAGAAAACATAGTACTGCATATAATTTTTCAGATCCTGAGAACCTAATCTGTGAAATATCACCACTATCAGACTGACGTGAACAACTTCCTACATTTGAATCAAACACAGGGGCTGATGTGGTTTTAACCACTTCCACCAGTCATTCACAAGAAGGGAGGGAATCCAACTACTGTCCATAAGTTTTATTTTGTTGTCTGAAGAAAACAAAGCATTCTCCTGTCACTGAAGTTATGTGGAAACACGCAGAGTAACAGTGTGTGGTCATTGAATTTTGATTTTTTAAGGGTAGTAACCCAACTGGATCCTTTTCACACGCTTTTTGTAGCTCTTCCAAATGAAATCAGCCAAGGGGCTGAGTGAGACTGCAACGTATAAAGTCATCTTGGTGGTAAACCTTACACTGTGGGTGATCTTAAGAAAATTTAAGGGAGACAATATACCTGATACTTATTCACGTTGTGTTCAGTCTTTATTCACAGGCAATTTAGATCAAAAGACTCATCTCCATTTCAGCTAGAAGAATGGTCACTATTAGGCACGCCACGTGAACACTTTGTCTTAATTAGGAGAAAATGGTACTGCCTTCCAATTTCAAAAAATTACTACAAAGTCTATCCAAGATCTCTGATGAATAAATAACTTAAGAGAAGATCTTCCTGTTTCCTCATTTTGTTTTAAATCACAAATTCCACTTAAAGGGTATTACAGCAGGAAGGTGTGTAACCAAAGGTCTGCATCAGAGGATTCGAACAGGGTACCTGGTGCTGCTCCCGCTGCCCATCCCACATACTTGGCTAGGCATGACTTTCACAGCCACAAGGATGTATGATGGAGAATCCTGAACCAGATCCTGGCATTTAAACCCTGCATTTTAAGTTCAGCTACCTGTGACCCCAGTGCACTGTGATAAGCCAGGCAGAAAGCTTGCTGACACGTCTGTGTTGATGCCGATCCATGATGCAGTCGCACTGAGCTGTCAGGAGCTAGGACCAGGAGATGCTGGGAAACACAGCTATTCAGCAGCAGGGACTACCACTAAAAACTACTTCCAACATTCTAAATACTTTGATGAAAGCAAGGTAAGCAGCCACCTGTGACTTTCAACCGCAAGGCAATACCTCCTCAATCTACAGCCAGGATCAGGACTCCAGCTCAAGCACATTTCAGCTCCCGTGCTAAACTCCTTTCCAACTTCAGGAATCCATTTTCTTTCAGAGACATTCCACAAGCTCACAAAATGCAAGCAGGTGGCTTTTTTCTTTGTATGTTCAAAGCAATACAAAAGATACGATGTCAGAACTCCCAAAAGCCTTTCCATAATGGAAATCCTCACTAGAACTCAGTAGCAATTCCCAACTTAGAGGTAAGAATATTTTACAAAAGCAGAAATCTCTCAGAGTAGTCAAAGCACAGTTTTAATGAAGGAAAAACTAAATTCACAGCAATACTGCAATTTTTAAAGAAAAATGAAAAAATCATCTTGAAATTTACCATTAATTAAACTTTTGGCAATAACTGCTATAAGATACAGCACTGTTCATTATGCATGTTTACACTAGAGGACAAACCACCTCCATGGAGAAAAGCTGAAGTCAGACTGATGTTATTTAAATTACTATTAAATTTACCAGCCATACTTTCTTCCTGAGGATAACTGATACTACTTTTCATTAAAATGCTCAAATAATTGTACAGTAATGCACCAAGACTATGATTTAGCTACACCACTTGACCACATTTACTGTTATGATATTAAAAGAATGCCTTCTCTACATA
The DNA here is from genome assembly GCA_013396655.1 of Campylorhamphus procurvoides. Classification (NCBI taxonomy): domain Eukaryota; kingdom Metazoa; phylum Chordata; class Aves; order Passeriformes; family Dendrocolaptidae; genus Campylorhamphus; species Campylorhamphus procurvoides. Next base: position 153,344 of record WBMV01003899.1, read on the forward strand.
TGAATGATAGCCAGCACTAGTTTTGCAATTCTTCTTTGGTATGTGCAAAACTAAAACAAGATACAACTTCAGTCTTAATAGCTAAAGGGCATTCCATAACTTACACATTTCCTCATGAGCAGAGAACCTTCCAGTGCTGAAAAGGTGAACAGTTGAACTAACATGGAATACTATTGAACAAATAACCTATGCCTAACAATTATACAAAGCCAAATGAATCTTATAAGACATTCTTGTTTTGCGACAAAAGTAGCTAACTTTTCCATACTCAGGCTGCTATGCTAATGTTAACTCTGCATTTTGAAAAATGAATATATATACATCATACAGAAAAAAATAAAATATATTTACTAGTATAATATATATATATGATTTACAGATAATATATTTCTATATTGATAAAAAAACACTTGTCTTTATGTTGCTTCTAAAGGTCTTCATCTTTGCACAAATACAAAAGAAAGCACAGAGGAACAACATATAATTAATCTGGAATATCCAGAATTTTCTATGGATGTAGTTCTAAAACCGAGAATGAGATCAATAATGTGCCACGTGTAGGACTGTTTTCTGGCAAGGGAAACATGGCTGTGAGAAAGGCAAAAATACTCAAACCCCAACCTAAATAAGTCATTATAAAAATAACAAAACAAAACAAGCTGTATGGCAATCAACAATAAGAAAAAAAACGAACATTAAGAACAGGACATTGAATGGAAAATTAGTTTTGTGGATGTCAGTCTTTACTACAGACAACTAATAACAGCCTTAGACCAGTACTCAATAGATTAAAGAACTGAGAATAAAGTACTTGTGCCAAAAGAAAGAAGCTGTGTTATCATCTGAATCAGAATGGTACTTATATACAAATTCTAGCACACCTTTTATTATCCATTCAGCATATCACTCTTACACGAGAATAAAAATCTTTATAACTAGAACCTGTGTATTGCATAGGAGTCACAAACATAAAAGCATGATGCAACATGATCCGGGCCAGTAAGTTATAATTTCGGCATCAGCTAAAGCAGAACACATTCACAAATTTAGCACAACTAGGACACATCAGTGCAACTCCCAATCCCAAACAGTTATTATCCACTGCTTATTTTTCCTTAATACTATATAAGTTACTGGATTTTCAACAGTGTTCTAACAAAGTTCTCTGCAAGTGACTGTTGAGCAAACTAAGATGCAACAAGGTAAGAAACACATTTTAGATACGGATCACAAGCTGCTAGAATGGATAAAACCCATAAAGTATCCAGAAGAGCTACATTAGAATTGGACATCGCAGTACCCAGAGTCGGTAAGTGCAAGATACAGAAGGATCTATCCAGCTGGAATCGTGCAGATGCACCATATAAATAATGCTGAACAACAACCTCAGGGCAAGATGCCCAAAATAACTCAATGTTAATTTTCAAAAGTAACAAGTTCTAAAGACGTTATGTGGCACTAAAAAAATCAAATGTGTTAGGAGCCCCAGTCTCTTGCAAATACGGGAATAGATGACATTTTTATACCCAGAAGCATAAAAAATTCTAAATAGTCACCAAAAGAGCAGCAAGATTCAGACTAGGAAACAAGATATGCACTACAAAGAAAGTGTTGCTGAAGCATTCAGAGGAGGCAATCGTAGAAACTCAAGAAAGAATAATGCAGAGAACAAGGGAACTGAGCAGACACAGTCTCCCAGCTGTGCCAATAATGCCCATGACACCTGGATGTTAAGATAGTCTGCAGTAGGTTTTATGTAAAGTTAAACCTAAAAACACATTAAGAGAATGCTGAATCTCCAAAATCCAGGTCTCTGATAGCAAACACCAGAACTGGGTAGTTCATTTGACCCTGCTAGACCTTGTGCTCCTAACAAGTCTTTTTAACAAAGTAAGCTTATTTAAACAACTGCAATGCAAGAAGCTGCATTCAGGGTGATCTTACCAACTCACCATCAGAGTTCAGACCTCCAGATCTACAGATGACCTACCATTGCTTTAGGATGCAGTAACAGTCAATGCTAGGACATTACGTTCTCTGTGTAGAAAGTAAGACAGTAGATAAAAGATGGAAGAGGACCAAGAAATACACTACAACTTGCAAATTTTTGGACTTCCTGCTCCCAGAAAAACAAAACATATCCTAACGGAGTTGTGACTCCTGAATTGAATTTAAAAGTGCTACAGGGGTGTATGCTATGGCAATTGCCATTATCTTTACCGCTGTGTACTCAGTGTCTATTTACACACACATGCCTCTGTTCCCTTATGCTCCACTCTGCTTCAAGCTCCTGCCTCTCTGCATTTATTTCCCCCTCACATCAGACCCAGCAGCCTCAACCCTCCTTCACAGCTCTATTCTCTGCCACCATCTGGGTCTCCCTCTCCTCTTGTGTTGCCATTCCCAGTCATTTAGCCCTTCACCACCATTCTCCCAGTTTAGGACTCCTGCTGATCCCTGGTATTTCTACCTTCTCATTACCCTTTCACCCCTCTTTCCACTACCCTAAAAGCCAAAATACCAGTCAAATTCTTTCTCTTCCATTCTGTACTGACATAGAAACAGGTATAAGAACAGCACATTTTTCTGTTTATGCTGGGTGCCTGCACATGGCTCTTTTTGCCCACTCTTCCCTATCTACCCTTTGAGGATGATGTCATCTGTTCACACCATCTTAACTAGCATCTGCACAGCAATGGCTTATAAGCATGTCTATCCATCCACCTACTCCTGATTGCCTCCATATGGTACTGCTTCTTTTCCTGAATTTCTCTCCAGAAAACTTAAGCTTAATATATGTTCACAACTCAGAACCTTATCATTCCTCTCCAACACTTTTTGCAGATAAAACTTCTGCCAATATCACCTCCTGTGATACAGGTAGTCTTTCGTGACCCCTTCGCCTGCGTTTGAACCAGATATCTATGCTATATCCATAATGCTGTTACAATCTTCCTCCCTGTGTACATCTTTTTCTTTCTAACAGTACAGCTCATCCAATACCTCCATCTTTGTTCAAGGATACACTGAGGAATTAGAAAGGAAGATGGAGATTTATCTGTTTAAATTTAGACAGGCTTTCTTCCTTATCCTAAGTCATACTGAAAGTGAAGCAAGTAAATCTCTTTAATATATTAGTATTTATGCTTTCATTTCAGGAATCCTCTTTATCACATCACCCTTTAGAGCTATGCTGGTATCACTGGTTTCAAGCTCTTGGGAGACAGATGACACAGAGACAGCTCAAAGGGCTCCATCAGTTGCTGCCCAGCATAGCCAGCTGGTACCTACTGATCTTTGTCCAAAGTTTCTGCAATCTTTATTTACATATTTTCTAAATGTAAAAGAGCATGGAAGAGGAAGCATGCTGGATGGATACGCAGCCATTTTAAAAAATAAATGAAGTATACTGTTACCTCAAGATATATTGGGGAGCTGTCTGAATTAAAAAGTAAAGAGAAGAAATAAAGACATCTGAGTTACACAACTGCATTTTCAAATTGCATTAAAAACTTAAAAACAGAGGACCCCATCAGAATTTGACCCAAACCACCATCTTAAAACAGTTACTTCTTTAAGAACCCTACTTTAACATTTAGTACATCAAACTTTAAGAAAAAATTAAAATCTTTTACATCAAGACAAAAAAAAGAAACCCCAAGTCCCACACTCATGTGAGATTAAAAGCTACCCACAGAACATTTTATCCTCAGATATTCTTAACTACCTGTTTCAGCAAGCAGATTTTTTTACAAAAATATTATTTTGGGTTTTATACTGAATTCATTTCCGAGGTTTATTCAGCCAAGTACTAATCAGAACAGATATTGTGCTACTCTTCTCATGATGTGGCTGTGAGCATTGTTTATACTGATAGAATAGATTCAGAAATAAGTTATGAAACAAAAAGTTGAAATGAAGACACCCCCTGCCAAGTGAAGGTCAAGAACATCATGTAAGACATCCTTACAAAAACCTGTTAAGTGTTCAGCAAAATTCATGTGAAACATACAAGACTTTTTCAGAAGTTAACATTTCAACAAAATTAACAACCTTCACTACTATACATACACTGTACATGGTGATAGATGCTAAAAATCATTCTTTTCTGATTCATGAAGTAACTGAATTCAAAGCCCTTTTAAGGGATTGAATAACCTCTGTGAATCCTAACATAAATTTTCCTAATATACATGTGGGTACCAACTTGTCCTGAATATAATTTATTGAATACAAGACCTAGATGACCACTTACATATAAACGTGTGAAGTGAAATTCAGCATGGTTTAAAGAGGCAGGTTTATTTCAGAGATGTTCTTAGGACAAAAACAGAAAAAAAACCCAAAAACCCAAGCCACCAAAACCCCTCAGAAATGGAAAGTAGGTAAATTCAAATATAGATTGTTGGAAGCTTTTTAAGTCATAAATGTTTAATCCTTTTTTTTTCAGTGTCATGTGGTTTCCAGTGTACACAAAGTAAAGACTGAAAAGGTAAAAATAAAACAGGCATACCCTTAATATATTCCAAAATTCATAAATCATTTGTAAATTTAGTCCTTTTATAAAAGAATCCTTATATAAATCGGGGGGAGGGAGGGCATCAATCCCATATATGAAGCACAATTTAAGCCAAACATCACTGACCAATCAAAATTAGTGAATGCACTGCATCTCTCTGCAGTGAGGAGAAGCGACAAGGTAGGCTGTCATTCTGCAAAAGCTGCCCATCGCAAGCTTTCCTCTCAGAAGCACTGTTCTTCTTTTTTAGAAAGCCTGAATCTCAGTGGTGTCTCTGGAGACAAGAAGCCTTCAGTATGTTAAATTACTTTCATTATGTATTTTCAGATGCTTATTGATTCTACCGTAGGAAGAGTGGGAGACTGCAGCAGCCTGTAAACCAGAACTAAAGCAGTTGTATACATTAGCAGTATGCTGAAACAATGGCACGGTACAGGCACAAATTTTCATTAAGGTCATTTTCTGAAGATATGCTTATTACCCTCTTTCCCTTCTACTCTGCTAACAAGTGAACAAAATGAATCCCTCCAACCTGGAACTGCTTCACCTGCATCGAGAATTTACCAAATCTTTAGTGGAGGTAAGATCTGTTCCTTATTATGGTATGCAGAATAAGCAACATTTAACCAAGTTAAAAAATAAGAGAAAAAAGGCAAGAGATCATATTTGACTTATATTAAGTACTTATTGTTATATTTGAGGCCAGGAAATACTCAAATGCTATTTCCCCCTCCCCATTAAAAATACAATGCTAGAAAAATGTTATTCTGTATGAAAGTCTTATAGAATATTAAGAACCTGTTTTGTTCGTACAACATAAGGACAGTACAGTTTAAGCTCATACAGTATTGGGAAAACAAGCACATAATGCAACCGGGAATATGTTTTTCCTCCCTCGGCAGTATTTCCAGATATTGGCAGTTAAATGTGTTTCAGATTTATTCAGTTACTCTTCGAAGGATCAGATAGTCCGTAATTAGTGTATACTTACTGTTTTATGAAGGCTGGCTAATATGACTAATCTCTGATTGCTAAAGAAATCTCCCTTTGTTGTTGTTTTTTTTAAAACTTATGTCTGTCATTACCCTGTATATTCAAGCCATTTACTAAAAGCATGGATTTGCTAAATATTTATTTCAAGAAAGGAAATTACAGAAGTGTGCAAATTAAACAAAAGCATATTTCCTATAAAGCTCATTTACTCTGTTCAGTTTCTCATTAAAAGACAAGAGAGTTGTATGTACAAACTACCTGCTCATCAGAGCTATAAAACTACATTTTCTAGCTCTAGTCACAGACACTATGTCCAACAGTTATTGCTTCTAGTCAGGGGTTTTTGTAACCTGCACTCCTCTTCTGGAGAACAGGAAACTTGTCCAAAAAAACCTAAATTCATGTAAGCTGACAGAGGAATATGATTTTACTAGCAAATAGAGAACACACTAATTGATTTTCTATGAAATCTGTAAGGTCCAATTTTAGAGATCTTCTATTCATTAAGTGATATTAGCAAATATATTCTTGCATTACTTTATTTTGAAATTATAAGCCCTACTTTTAACCTTTTTTTTCCTCCCCTTCACAAGGGCATGCAGCAACTAATTCAGTTTTACTACTGACAATATGAAGAATGCAGTTGACCGGGTATCTTTGTAGCTGTATGACCTACAAGCAGCAGGATGCATCACTAAAATGTATTCTTAAGACATAAAGGAATTAGAAACAAAACATGGAACACACTTGTATTACCATTTACGTGCATGACACTTCAACAATATACATGGAAGACTAACACATCTGCTCAGATTTTCATTAAAAGAAGAGTGCAATGATTGATGCTTAAAATGGTGAGCATTTCTTAAAGAGGGATTTATAATTTAAAACCTGAATTGTGGAAACTACTGATGCATGAAGAGACAATGAAACATGAAATCCCAAAAGGAAAATATGCATACTTCACCAGCAAGCTGAATAAAGGTTTAACCAAGCCTTTTCTATACTTCTCATTAAATAACTTACTTGTCCTAATGACTAATGGATATCTTTCTCTCAATTTTATGACATTATGTACTCTCCTTAAATCAAAATAAACCAAATTAGGTAACTCATCGTTACTCTCAAAGCACATGAACTGGATTTTATGATGTATAGCAACTTCTTTGACTAAGCCATCACTCAAAAGTAATGAGCAGGAATATTACAGAAAGAAATACGCAACCATAAACTAAGGATGCCTACATACACTCTGAAAACAGAGATCAGAAATTATTTCTCTTTAAACCTGGAAAATAAAAACAGGCTGCTACAAAATGCAACAGGGGAAAGAAATTAACATCATTTAAAAGAAGGTTTATTTGTTATTACTGGCTTGAAACTCAAAACAGACATGCAGAATATGCCCTGGTCTGTAGAAGTATCTGAGGCAAGTAAGAAGTACCCACGTTTAATCAGAAATTTTTGCTGCTGAACTGCAGGAACAAAAAAGGGAAAAAAACCTAACCCTGGAAGGAATGAAATAAGAGCCCAGCTACCACTTGATTTCCAGGTTACAGTGCATGTCAAAAATCTCTCAGTGACACCATGTATCAATTTATGACAAGCTGCTGCCACGATCTGAAAGGCCCTTGAGGCTCAGAGAACAGGTAGGTCGGCAGTCCATGCCCCCAGCCCTGCTCGGCTCTTGCAGGGAACTGGGATTTACCCAGCTGGGCACTGGATGCGCTGGATAAATGAGCTCCCTGCCTTCACGGTTCTGCTTTTATTTCACTGAAACTGAATCAGTGCAACAAGGAGGTGATGTTTAATGTATTCATTAAGACTTAGCATATCTGAACTTTTCTGTTTTCACAAAATTCCGGTTGGCATAATGTTAGGGTGAGACCGTCATTTGTTTTAGCAGATCTGCTTTTGATTTCTTCCTGGTTTCTGCTAATACAAAACAACTTCATTTACCCAGAAATGCATTTGGAATGGTTTCTTGAAAATCCTTCACAGCCAGGACAGCATACATAGAGGAAATTGTATTCCTGAGGGTTAATATAAACCGAATAGATGTTGCCTAAATTAGAAATGAAACAAAGCTTTTGAAATATTTCCTGTTTCATTTCACACCTGAGATTAATACGTTCTAATCTACATTTTTTTTATTTAAAAGGCACATGTGAAATAGCTGTTGAAGAATACCAAGAATTTTCATCATACAATTTGCAATTAATAGTATTGTTCAACTGAGGCTTTTCAGAGCTGCAGATGAAATCCATTTGCATACTGTATCCCAAGTGTGCTTAATTCATACTTTCATTTTAAAAGAGCTCATTTTTGTTCACCTTAGCGCTACCCATTTTAATGTATTCAGAATAGAACAAAGGTCGGTGTTCAAATTTATTTTCATGCCAAGTACGTCCCCTCTTAAATTTAAAGTTACCTAAAAAAAAAAAAGCCTTCAAGTATCACAGCAAGAAATTGAATAACCTCTCTTTTATTTACTCAATTACAAACTCAAGAGCTGGCTGACAATATAAATAATAAAAACATCAGGTATTACATGCAGATGCTACATTTACAACTTACCAGCATGTGCAAAACAAAGCAGATGAGCCACAAAATAAAGTCTCCTGGATGTAATAAATGCTACTTTTTTGAACCTCACATATTCCTAAGAGAAACATGCTATGTATGTAAATATGTTGGACTTAAATGCAGTTTGTAAAAAAAGCCAAAAACCAAACCCCAAAAGGAATTTCTTTTCAAATATTTCTAAAATTATTCTCTTAAATCTATTGTGGAATAAAATTAAATACTCCATGTAGGCACTGATTTCTCGAAGAAATTGAATATTTAAATCAGAAAAAGGAAATTTAGTATTTCCTAATAAACTCCATTTCCCTAAATCCACATAAGTTTTGCATTTGAAATTACATGTACTTATATAAAATTGTTACAGTGGCAAGCATCATACATGTAGATTCATAAATGATAAAAGTGAAAGGAAGATTTCAAGCTCTGTAAAAATCTGCTGAATTACAGAAATTCATGTTTCAGCCTTCAACACTACTGTAAACTTCATAAGAAAGAGGCAGCTAAATTGGCATAAATAATTTAAATGCTCTTTTTACAACACAAACAACAGTGCTCAATGTTCCTATCACTTTTTCCACAAGAGCTTTTTGAAATGATCTTGAGCACTAATTTGTTAATACTTAACAACATGCTTCTAAAATGACCCTCGAAGCAATACAAAGGCTATGCACAAGTATAGTTTATCCAACAAGTGGGCCTTTTGTGAAAAACCACATCACTATAAACAAAGCCTTGCCTCTTTAAGTGGAAGCTTTTCACTTTTTTTCTTTCTTTTTTTTTTTTTTTAAACAAATCCTGCTTTCTTTTAAAAAGGAAAGACCTTATTTTAGATCCTCAGGCTTTTGAGTCCATGCCAACTAGAGCTCTAAACATACACTAAATGAAGGGTTTGGTAAGAATAGTTGCTTTTCCTCTCTCCTCCTTCCCCAGGATTTACCTAAACTAAGTGTTAAAAAACAAATCAAATAGTTCCATATTTTATTTCACCTTTCAGGAGAAAAAACAACTGCAACAAAAGAATGTGTTTCTCCCCCATTCTGGAAGTCAACATGCAGTCTGAATCTAACATTACAGTTCGAGATGCCATTGATGACATCAATACCAACATGTACCAACCACTGTCATATCCATTAAGCTTTCAAGTTTCTCTCACTGGATTTCTGATGTTAGAAATTGTTTTGGGACTTGGCAGCAACCTCACCGTGCTGGTACTTTACTGTATGAAATCCAACTTAATCAATTCTGTCAGTAACATAATTACAATGAACCTTCATGTACTTGATGTAATAATTTGTGTGGGATGTATTCCTCTAACTATAGTTATCCTTCTGCTTTCACTGGAGAGTAACACTGCTCTCATCTGCTGCTTCCACGAGGCTTGTGTCTCTTTTGCAAGCGTCTCAACTGCAATCAATGTCTTTGCTATCACCCTGGACCGATACGACATCTCTGTAAAGCCTGCCAATCGAATTCTGACCATGGGAAGGGCTGTGATATTAATGACATCAATATGGATCATTTCGCTTTTTTCCTTCCTGATTCCTTTCATAGAAGTTAACTTTTTCAGTCTTCGAAGTGCAAGCACTTGGGAAAATAAGACACTTCTGTGTGTGAGTACAAACGAGTACCACACTGAACTAGGAATGTACTACCACATCCTCGTTCAGATTCCCATATTTTTCTTCACTGTTATAGTAATGCTAATTACATACACCAAAATACTCCAGGCCCTAAATATTCGGATTGGTACAAGATTTACAACAGGACAAAAGAAGAAAGCCAGAAAGAAAAAAACTATTTCTCTGACCACCCAGCATGAGACTACGGATGTGTCCCAGGGCCCTGGAGGAAAAAATGTTGTCTTTGGTGTAAGGACTTCCGTGTCTGTCATAATTGCCCTGCGCCGAGCTGTAAAACGGCACCGGGAGCGGCGAGAGCGGCAAAAGAGAGTCTTCAGAATGTCCCTCTTGATTATCTCAACGTTCCTCCTCTGCTGGACACCCATCTCTGTTTTAAACACCACCATCTTATGTTTGGGCCCAAGTGACCTTTTGGTAAAGTTGAGATTATGTTTTCTAGTAATGGCATATGGAACAACTATATTTCACCCTCTACTTTACGCGTTCACGAGGCAAAAGTTTCAGAAAGTTCTGAAAAGTAAGATGAAAAAGCGAGTGGTTTCAATAGTGGAAGCAGATCCCATGCCAAATAATGCTGTAATACACAACTCATGGATAGAGCCCAAAAGGAACAAAAAGATTACTTTTGAAGACAACGAAGTAAGGCAGAAATGTTTAGTACCTCAGGTTGTCACTGACTAGATTTCAGTATTCACCAAAACACAACAAATGGAATATTTGAACAAATTGTAGAAAAATACTGCCAAATAAGAAAAACTTTTTTAACTGTTGGCGAGACTGTATATTTTCAATATGTATGTTAAATAGAGTAGGTCTTGTATATTCAATTTCTTCATTATGTAAGATATATGTTGCATGGCTGTTTGTTAGCGTAACACCATGTGTATATTTGTCAAAAATATTCAAGTACTCTTTTTTTAGAAAATAAATAGCCTTAAAGAAGTGCAAACTTTTAAAAATATTTGTATGGCTCAGTTTCTCTGTAAATATAAAAGAATTTTTAAAGAAAAATTGCACTTTTCTGAAGCACAAATTCAACATTTGGTATGATACGGTATTTTTAAATTTAATTCATAAACAGTAGTGATCAGAGGTATTCTGAATGCTATGCAGCTACAACCTGGATGCATTTTGACCTCCTACTTAGATAGTTACTTTTTTTCAAATTTCTCCAGCGTGTGACTAGCATGTATGTGTAGACAAATCATTTACGTGATACCATTCAGTTAACAGTTCAGAATCAGTTACCTTTGACATGGGGGCAAAAAAATTCATGCTGGTCCAAAAATTGACAGTACTTTTAAGAAAAGTAAAAAGTCTTGTTTATACAATCTCAGATTCACAGTTTTTACATTTGAATAATTACACAGGAGGGACTAGGGCGAAAGACAGGCTAAATGTAGGGAAAAATGATGGACAAGAAAGATACTGGGCTTGGTGACAAAAGACGACAACCAACTGGGCCATTCCTGTGTAAAGCTTAGATTTTCACATTAAAGGGGTTTACCTAGACCTCTAGTGTGATATGAGGACCTTTTATACAGAGATTTTTCATCCACACCATCCATCTACATAGAAAGAGACAGCTGTTAAATGCCACGGCTAAAGTCAACAATAGTTTTTGTTGCCCTTGATAACTTCTTTATTATTTTTACTTCACTTCTCCTTCAGTGATGTTCAGTTCTAGCTATGCAACTACTTTGTCACAAACCAGTCACTAATACTGCTAACTACCCTATTCCTGTATTTTCTGGGTGGCCATGGTATACCATTCTTCTATATTCTCTTTTTCTATTGAATCTTAAACCTGCATTGAGGAATCAGGAAGCCTTAAGAAGTTACCATCAATGTAACACTGTAAGCAAGAATTAAGATATTCATGCAAACAAGTTTGTCAAGTTGTTTGCACCTTGCCATGCTTAGAAATTTCATCATTTTCAATGCACAGCGGCTACGTTCATTGTTACCAGTTATTGGAAAGGGGCTGGGGTGGGGAGGAGGCGGAAACAAAACAAAAAACTGCAAAATCAATGAGTGTGATTTCACTTGTCTTGTTACATAAACTGATCAGTGTGTCACCACCTACCAGTATACTTAAGAGGCTAATTCTCAATAAGCATTAACTTATATAAAAAAAAACAAAAGCAGAGCATTCCCTTGAATATGCAAGCTACCTTGACTAAAAGTATTACACAGAAAATGAGGATTTCTGAAGCTCTTTTCTGAAGTTGCATATAGAAAAGAACTGTTGTTTTAAGGGAACAAAAAACTCTTTTCCATTACATTGTTGAATTATTAATCACATGTGCATTGCCAAAACTGGTTTTGTGGTTAAAAAAATCCCCAATACTTGCAATGTAGCTTAGTTTACTTGGGCTCATGCCTTAGCTTACCACAACATAATACTCAAAAAATAGTATTATAGCTCCATATTCTGCAAAGAATAGCCACTTACAATCAGGCAAATTCTACCTAGAAATTTTAGCTAATTGATAGCCATTGATTAGCTGAAATTACTGTGTAACATATATTCAAACATAATTTCACTGGCTTGTCTGTGAAAACTAGCCGAATTACACCTGCTACTGTACCCATTTACAGTGTTGTTTTCATCTAAGCTAGCCCAGTTTTCTACAAGAATTAAAATCCTATGTCTTATTTTAGAGGTTACAGAGGTTTTATGCAATAAGCTTTTCTTCCATATGCTCCACATTTATCACATTAAAACATTCTTTCAGGAATAAGTTCTGAAAAGAAATGTACCCAAATATCTAAGCAGTATTATTTTTTCTTTTTCTGCAGCTCTTCTTCCCTTTCAAGCCACCCTCTCTATTTTGAGCACCATAATGTGGAGAAAGTGGGATGTTTAGGGTTAATGACATTACATGATTTCACTGATTACTTATCAGTTTATTTCCAGTAAAGCGTTCATATATCAAAAATACTCTTCATTCATTTAAAAATAAGGAAAAGAGAAATCATAATGAACACAAAACAAGTTCACATCATGTTCTTATCTGAAACAAGCACTTAAGAAAAGCTTTCAGACTTGAAAGATTTCTTGACATTATGACTTTCCTTTTTAAAACTAAATAAATCCTCAAAAACTCCACGTTTAGTGCTAAAGCTCATTCATTAGAAAGTCAGATGCAATGAAGAAACACTTCATAGCAAAGAGAAAGAGCAGACTAGGAATTAGTCAAAGAGATTAAGTTCAGTTTTAAAGGCTATGTCGATCTCTAAGAATATAGGCAAGTTTATTTTTACATTTACTATCCTTCACCTTCATTAAATTTTAAAAAATGGATTTATACCATGTTAGAGTACACTTCGAGGGCTGCAGAAGAAAATTCTGCCTACAGCAGGGAGCAATACAAGGATAAGTGCAGACCTATATACACACAGAAGCCATTATAAGCCAGAATCATACATGATCTATACCACGACAGACTTAATGCAAACAACAAAATTAAGTGTAAATAGTGAAGACACACTGCATATCCTACAGACACAGAAGAGGATTTCAGGAGGGATATGAAGGTGTGCCGTGGGTGCTTGACAGATAGACTAAAACAGAATGCAAAGAGGCAGCATCACTGGAGAAAAAAGGGCAAATATATGCCATAGTATCGTACAATCAGAAGCCCACTACATTCTTAAAAATGATCTCACCACAGTGAGTCATTAGTTCAATTACATTTCACACCACTCAGCCTAAGGCAAGCAGAATCGTACAGGACTCCAAAAATACTAATTCCAGCAAACACATCTCAGAAACACAAGCAAGTGCTGCCAATTTCCACATGTTCTCTGTCCCTGAAGTATTAGCTGGTATCTATGTTGTCTTTTAACTGCAAATGCATTTCCACTCAATTTTACACTGCAAAATGAGGTTATTCCACACTGAAGATACACAAGAAAAAAAAGAAAGCAGAGTACAGTGCCAGTATCTATTAGAATATTCGAGAAGTACACCTCCACACAATAGTACATTGCAAACCAGTGCAACAGAAATGCAAATACATCACAAATATCTAGTTTCCAGTAGGCAACAATTTTTATGGATTACAAGGCACTGCCACCTAGTCAGAAGTTCTGTTTACTTATTAGTGTCAGGGAATAGGGATCACTTCAGTGCTTTCTAAATATATTAGATTAAAAATGTATGCATCTGGATACACATCAGATCAATACACCTTTCTTCTGTCATTGTTACATAAATACACACATGTATGTAAAACATAATTACTATATAACCCTACACACCAAAAGTGAAGCTCAACATTAGCATTTATTTCATATTTTTATGAAGGAGTTTTTGGTATGACCATCACTGAACTGGGCAGACAGGCACTATGTCCCACTACACATATACTTAACTATCTTATCTTCCCCACCACCACCTTGTTTGGTTTTTTTCCCTTTTTAAATTAAATAATACACTCAACAAGCTATAGGATTTACCTGGACACAAGATAAAAATTTTCTACTATGTTAACCATTACATATAGCATATTGAAGTCCATATAGTACTTCTATTTCAACATCAACGTATGTGCTAATCATCAAAATTCTTTGATAGCTGAATATTCTAGACATGTTTGTTTCTTCTGAAGAATGTTTAAGTTGACAATTACCACTAACTCTCTTGAAAGGAGAGAATACAGCATTCTTTAGCAAACTTTAAACACAGTATTAAAAAAATCTAGAATACTCTAAATCACCCTTCTGTCACCCATGGTTCAAACAAAATACCTCCAACATGTAGCTAAGGACAATCAGTTTGTTTTAAAACCTTCCAGCTTTGTAGCGGCTGAACTCCACTCCCATTTCACACATTCTGCCATAATATCACTGAATTTATTTGTCTTGCACCAAGAGGAAAAAAGAATCTGACTCTGTAATTACCTTCTCCTTTTTCTACTTCATAAAACATGCGCAATTCAAGACACAAAATTAAATATGGGGTTTGCATTTTGTTTTGCTGGGGAAAGGTTGAAAAAAAGTAAAATGAAAAAACCATGTAATAACTGACTAGCACAAAAATCAAAATCACTCCCAGACAATAAGCGTTAAATGAGAAGGATGAGTAGGTGAAGAGTGCACGTCAAGTGGAAAAGGGCAGAAGGTAAAAGGAACCGCTGTAAGGCAGCTATGGCCATCACAACCACACAAAGGGGGAGGGCAACAAGCACTTGCTGCAAAGAATGCTGAACTTATTTTTTAGATTATAACAGACAAAAATACAAGAGGAACTTATCTTTGAATTGAGTGTGATATGTGGTTGTGCCAAAGTTGTTGGGAGGAGAGGGGAGAATGAGACAAACAGCAACTCTAGAAAAGGCTACTGATTTAAATGACTATATACAGATAACAGGCAAAACAAGGGCATGCATTATTCTACTTTCTCTTTCCCTACAGATAAAGTATGCATTTTACTGAGTACAAATTACATACAGAGTGCATGCATTAAAAGAACAGGTTATTAAGTGTCTGCTCCCAGTGATAAATTTTAAAAAATGCTACTGAATTTTACCCTTTAGCCAGTATTGGTCACATAACTTCGGTTTGTCTGAACGTTTCGAGTGTGTTTCCACTACCACGGTATGTTTTCAGTTACTGCTTCTTTATCTCAATTAAATTATTTTTGTAGAGCAATACATTGAAGGAGAATATCACTAGACATCTTTATGTTTTCGCTAAAATTACACTTCAGTGATTATTCTAAAGTGAGCCAGACTGGAGGAAATATCCTGTATATTTAAGGTATAGATTTCTGTACCAGCTGTTTCCTTATTTTTACAAAGAAACTCTCACACAATAAAAAGGAATTAACTTGGAATGAAAAAAAACCAGATTTACAGTGAGAGTTCTGTGATGGGTACAGAACCTGAAATTACCAAAACATTTTTTTTTTATATGTTGAATGAATTATATCCTTTGAATCCAAGCGATTGTATATCCCCACGCTGATTGCTGACACTGTGCAGTCAGGGAGGCAGGCTAACAGCACAAAGCTGTTGGCAAACAGCACACCCTTGTTTCCTTTCCAAGTCGGATTCTCGGAAATATACTTTTGGTTTCTGTTTCCCTAATATGATCACTAACTTCCTGCCACATATTGTAACAGTTTACCTTGATACTGTATCTGATAAACAAATCAATGTCACTGCTGAAACAACACTTCTGCAAAATCTGTCACTCTGGCTATGTCGGACTGTTATTAACAAAGCAATATTAGTACGGTTTTACTTTTAACTGTCCCAGGATCTCTCACAATCTGTTGTGAGATTTTTGTTCAAATTAAACACCATTTCAAATCAATCAGTGGGGGGGTGGAAGGTCGGGGGGAAGCACAGTAACCTATTGCTACTATGTACCATGGTTTTCTTCCAAATCTTAATTCAAGATATTTTTCATAAATCCCTGTCACAAATAAACAAGAAAGGAAGAAGGGAGAAGTAATAAAAAAAGGCAGCTTCCCACATTAGTAAATTATTACAAATATCAGTGATACTTTGTGTACCAGTCTGCATTTACCATGGGCTGAAAGCACGGACAAGGCAAAAGAAAATGGGAAAGGAACACTATTTGCAGTGTATGTATCATCCCAAAAACAGAGGTGAACATGAGCACTGCTGAAGTAAACACCTTAACAATAACGAGGAAGATCTATTACTCCTGCTTACAGCTCTGATAGCTAATAAGTGAGACCTATCAGTGACTGAGAACAAACAAAACAAAAGATGTGAAAAATGGTTGATGAGAAGCTCAACATGACCTGGCAATCTGTGATCCCAGCTCAGAAAGCCAACTGTATTATTGGCCTCACCAGCATCAAAGGCGTCTGGCCAGCAGATAGAGGCAAGTGATGCTCCCTCTACTTTTCTCTGATGAGATCCCACCTGGAGTACTGCATCCAATTCTGAGGCCTCAGCACAAGAAACATGCTGGCCTGTTGGAGTAAGTCCAGAGGGCCAGGAAGATGCTCAGAGGGCTGGAGCACCTCTCCTATGAAGACAAGCTTGAGAGAGCTGGAGTTGTTCAGCCTAGGGAAAGCTCCAGGAAGACCTTAGAGCATCTTCCAGTACCAATGGGGCCTACAAGAAAGCTGGAGACAGACTTTTTACAAGAGCATGGAGTGATAGGACAAGGGGAAACGTCTTCAAACTGAAAGAGGGAAGGTTTAGACAAGATACCAGGCAGAAATTCTTCCCTGTGAGGGCTCTGAGGCATTGGAACAGGTTGTGCAGAGAAGATGTGAATGTCCCAGCCCCAGCAGTGTTCAAGGCTAGGCTAGATGGGGCTTGGAGCAACCTGTTCTAGTGGAAGATGTCCCTGACCATAGTAGGAGGGTGGAACTAGATGGTCTTTATGGTTGCTTATCACCCAATCCATTCTGTGATTCTATGAAAAGAATCTGTGGGCAAAGGGAAGGTTTTGACACAGTTCTTTGGTCCACTAACAACAATAGCAGCTTCCATACACGACAGCTGGTTCTGCCACATCCATACATAACCCAAAAAAGAATTCTAATGGAAAACTAATTTTTCTGAGTTTTGCCAAAATATCACAAACCTGCACATAATATGGAGCTAAAATAAGATTTAGCATACTTGATGCTACTGCCATCAGTAAGGCATTAAATGAGATTTTTTTTCAGAGACAGTAGACTTTCTGGGAGTATATTTGCATGCAATAGAAACAATGAGTGCTATTTTATTTAAAAATTCATCCTCTGAAAAGTTACCAAGCAAACATCAAATCATAAGAAATTTTCAAATTGAGTGAATCACTTCATTTTCTATGTTTAAACAGAAACAAACATGTAAGATTAATAATCTTGACTGTATGAGGTTATACGTCCATAAATAAAAAGAGCTGTACAGCTCATTTGAGTTACATCAAACACTGATAAAGATAACAAAGCCAGTAGTCAGATTTAATGCCTGTGGATAACTGAAGGTTGGACCTGAACGGTAAACATGTGAGACAACTGGACTACTCTATGTTTCAAACCATAACTGAGAAGATTCCATAAAACTCCTGATCAATATTTGAAAATTACGTGCATGAGTCAGAAGACAAAGAGGAAAAACTATTCCTGTGAAAACAGCCTATTTTTAAAGCTGTTTCCTATGAAGAATGAAATCTTACTTTACACTTCTCATTACTTTGTATTACATACAGTAACACCTTCACTGATCTTTTAGGCAAGACAGAAACAACAGTTACAGGGATACTGGCTCCCATCCAGGACCTGAACAAAGATTGGTCTTCAGTCTTCCTTTCTAGCTATTTGGTTTTTTTTTTTAAACTGAACTGGCTCCCACTTTCCTCAGAAATGAACAAAGTTGGTTATTATGTTTAAGATTTGAACAACCAGTACTTACTAGAGGAATTACAATAAAACTCTGTATATAATCTAATTTTTCAATTATTTTATACTTCTGAATTTGCCAGGCCTCATTTTCCAGTCCTTAGCTCCTATCATTTCCTTCTCTGCTAATCCAAGAGCCCTTCTGTGGCCCTTTATTTTCTCCCCATGAATGCACCTCTACAGTCTTAATCTTCAAGAAAAAGAGCCCATTTAATCTCCTACTGTGATATGTATAATTGCATTTATTCACAGGTAACCACAAAACTATGTTTTTACCTGCAGAGCACAATTTCCTGTGCAATTTTCAGAAGCACAGATTTGCTTGACACAGCAGCATGAATGGGAGAACAGAAACAACACCGGTAAAGCAACCTCAGCAAGGATGCAGTCCAATTCCAGAGCTTTACAGAAGTTTAGCACCTTACTTATCCCTGTTCCTCTCTTCCCTGGTAACAAACTTATCTCCTAGGAACGTAGAACAATTGTGTGGGGAGGAGAAAGGGGCTTATTTAAATACCTACTTAGGGGAGCAATAACTTAATGAAGGTTAAAGTCATCTAAATTGTAGATTATGTACACAAAATGAGTCTATAATGCATCTAAACAATTGCTTTAATCAACTAAGTAAGCAAAATACATAAATTTGTTTGACAACACATAGTTTCCATAAAAAGGTAACTATCATTAGTTCAGCTTGACAGCTCTGAATTCTTTTCAAATGAATTAAACTTGTCTACTACTTTTCTAGAGCAGCATTCTATCTACCTGACCTCAGTTTCAACATAGATATTGAGTTTCTCCTCCTGAATGTTGGAACCAACAACTTTCTCCTTTCCCATTCAGTAAAGTATTACAAACTAATGGCCCTGGGACCTTAATACTTTTGTATAACATCCTCCATAGTTATTGTTGGATTACAAGGTATTCTCACTCTGTGGAAGAACAAATTACCCTGCCTCCAAAGAAGAAGCATTTAATGAAAAATCCCCCTACTCTAAATCTTTATGAACAATAACAAGTATATTAAAAAGTTTATTCCATGATCCGTGTCTTTCTGATTCCAGTCACTCATGGATTTTTCTGCAGGATTTTATTTTTTTATATCTATACTTGTAACGCATTCAATTGTGTTTATACATTGTTTTCCAATGGTGGTTGTTGTCTTTGCTTTGTCACTACACTAGAACAGGCCTTCAGCCAGGACTACCATCTTTCTTGACTGCCAAAAAGCCAATATTTCACAATCTAATATAGTCTTCTCAGCAAGCTTTCAGCTTCCAAGTTTGTCTAAATACTTTTGCCCCAACTACTGAACAGAAGATCCTCTGCACTTGAAAATTAACTCTTTCAAAAACAAAACTAATATTAAACACTGGGTCTACTCTCAGTTTGCCCTGTGCATCAAGACTTGCCACTCTAGCAACCAAATAGCTTCCAAATCCAGTAAATTTGTCTACTAAAAGAGAATCTAAAATAATGTTTCTCCTTGTTGAGAATTCCTGTGTTAGAAATTGATGACCTTTTACCACTGGCTGTAGAGGACATGTAGTCTAGGCTCACAACACCACTCCTCCACACATCTTAGAAACATGCTTTGTCAGCAATGATTCTATTTTTTGGTTTAAGTCAGTGAGTTGTGAAAGTAACATCTTTTGGATTTCGTTAGCTGACTCTCAGATCTATATAAACTTACAGGTATTTCTACTGAAACTTCTCTTTATTTCACCCATTTCTTTTCTTTCATTCTTGCTGTCAAAAAAGACAAAAAACCCTCTGTTTTCGCAGATGTGCAATACTGAAGCATTATCTCTGAACAAACCATATTCTCCTGTACAACTACCAGGTTACACACTAATAAATGCTTCAGTCCCAGCAGAAAGACAAAGATCAATATTATGAACTGATTCTCACTGTTATTTCCTTGACCACTGAACAACTGATTGCACCATTGGCCATAGATAAACAAAAAGAAGCACACATCCTCCCAGCCACCCTCAGCCAACATCCCTAGAAAAAAAATGTGTGACATTTCTCCACACCTTCCCATGGGGAAGTGATCATCTACTGAACTCAAACCACCAAATCCATTCACCTTTAGAGATCATTGTTCTGGTTCTGGGAGGACTAGCCTGCAGTTTACTATTGAATTTCCAGGTATATAAACACTCAGGAAAGGAAGAGGGAAACAGGGAAAGTTATAAATGCCAATTCCTACCAGAGCTTCAGACAGTGCAGATGCAGACCTACCTGAAATATGAAACTGCCATTTTCTTGCAGAACCTCCACCCAAAATAAAACAGACAACTGGATCCACTCTGTTTCAGGTCTATCATTCCATCTGTAAATGGAACTACAGAACTCAATTTTTCCTTACTAGTTCTCAGTGTCACCAGCTAGTTTATAATAGGTACTGAGTCCTGGCTCTTAATTGTTTACTTAACTTTTACAGCTCCTGAAATACAGTAAGAATATGCCAATTTAGAGATGACATGTCTCTGCTTTGTTGATACCCCTGCATTCATTTATTGTTTGAAATTGTCATCCAACTTGTCTTTCTCTTCATAAAGATACACAGACACCTGAGTTTTGTGTTTTGCTTTGTTTATGTAACATGTAAAAGATACTGCAAATCATTTTCGAAGTCTTGCCACCTATTCATACTCTGTACAATGTATTTATAATTCACAAGATGCAAGAGGTAATCTTTCAGAGATTCACCACCACCATCTGTCTCTCTTCCCTTCTCCCAGTCCAAAAGGACATTTGTTAAACTTTTTTCTCATCTTGGGGCTGCTCAGTATTCTGGGGGCTTTTTCGTTTGTTTTTTTTTTTAAACTAATATAGACTTTTTAAAGTCAGTGCAGAAAAAAACAACTAGATTCAAAGGCAGACAGAGCCTGCAGATACCTTTGGGTCTTGATAATCTTTGTATGTTTCCTTTCTACTTTTAATCATGTAGTACTATTTAAAAAGTATGACTGTCCAAGAATAATACTTTGACTCAAAACTCAAAGATGCCCTAAAACCTGTACTAGTTACATAACTAACAGTTTCAAACCCATTAAAAATAATTTTTAAAAAACCCTCTGAATTTGTATTTATCCTATATTTGGCTGAACACAAGTATTCCTAACTACAAGCCTACCTATGATGCTGGTTCCCTCAAACGCTTTCATATCTCCATTCTTATGACACACCCTAGCTAACAAACATAAAAATACTTACTGTTCAAACACTTGAAATTATCCAGCGGTAAAGCAAAAACAAGGTCCAAACCCTGCTGGAATACCATCCTTCTGGTGGGGAACCAATATTCCTTACCAGCAAAACAAAATCAGCTTTGGTATAATTCCTTTCTGCTCTATAGGGATACTTTGAAAAGACAGTAAAAGGACAATTTTGTAATCACAGAAACAGAATATAAGTATAGTTTCCAGATTTTAAAATTACACGTTTAAATTCACTAAATGCAAAATAAACAAAAACTGCAACAAACCTATCTTATGAGACCTGGCCTTTACATTTAAGGCCATTAATGAGAAAAGAGAGGATAGTGTAACTGCCGAGACCTTCCACAACTCCCCTTTTCATCACTCCTTCTATTCATTATTTCCAACCCGTTAATCTTTCAAAATTCCCAACTCCCTCTCCTTCAGCATTACCCAGGTGGGACTACAAACCCCAGATCAATCCTCTAGCTCTCAAAGCCCCAGATCATCTGATACATTACCAAAGCAAATGGAAAATACTGGAGTTTCATAAGAAGTACTGGCTAAATCTCAAACACAGAACTGAATGTACTACCAAGGCAAACACTATTCATGCCTCAGGCACTTGACCATACACAAGAAAGTTTAAATGAATAAGAACTTATCAGCTGCATGATGGTTGCAGCTACTCTGCTGTCCTGACAATAATTCCTCCCTTAACAGAAAACACTGTGGCAGTCCATCACATCCCCCTCCCTTTCCTCAGGTATTGTCCCCTATCATTTCTTTCCCACTGGAGTCTTCTGAACTGTTAGAAGCAAATCAATCAGAGCTGTCAGTCCACTGATTTTATGCTGTACCTGCTGAAACCTGGCTTAATGTAATACTGGCCTAAAACCAGAACTTCTATACATTAGATTATGACAATAACAATCATAACTGATATTAACAATGAAAAGGCAGCAATCACATTCAGCATAATGGAAGTCAAGGAGTTTGAAAGTGCAAAGCTTTCCAGAAACATAAGAAACAAAAGGTGTGGACATCTGTAACTGAGAGCATGAAAAAGCAAAAGATAGAAAAAACTCTTTGCTAGCCTGGATTAAGGATAAAAACTGTTAGAAATACTCCACATGTATGGCAAAGGCAACTGGAACACACCATAATCAACTTCTGACACCGCCTTGCTCATGGGCCATCAATAACACACCTCTCAGGAACAGGTCAACACCAAGATAAAAACGGAGCACTAAATCCATTTTAAAACACCTGAAATACCTCTGACAAGGGCAGTATAGTTGTGATTAAAATTACCAAATACAGTAAATACAATAATACAGCAAAATCAAATTTTTCAAGTAATTATAGTTAAAAGATTAATCTCGTCAAAAGCAGAAATCAGCTTAATTCTAACATGAAAAATAGTTTCACAATTCACTCAATATGGCACACTTGAAACTTGCTTATGGTTGTTTAAAGGAAACTAGACATCAAGAAAACCCACTGTTACAACTACACTTTGATTATTTTTCTAGTACTGTATGCATAAAGAGAATTAAATTTCAATAGATCCAAATAGGCACGACTTTGGAAAACAGTCACACAGAAATAAAACTGCAATTAAATAAAACTACAATGAAGCTATATTAACACAAAATCAAACTATTAAAAATCTTAGGAAATATAAATTCAATCCCCGGTAATTTAAAGGCTATGCTGAAAAACAAAATTGCAACAGAGTATTTTTTTCTTGTATCAATTCAAACTTAAGTCTTTTCTGTCATGTGCCTGTAATTATTTAGTGTTTTATATTGAAAATTGTTAGAAAAAGAATGCATGCCAGAGATTAAGTAAAACATACCACATATTTACATAAAATGCTTTGTCTAACATCAGGTTTCCAAGCTAGGATTCCTAGTCACAGCAAAACAAGTTGATGGTAAAATCTGTATGTCCTGTCTGCCTTGCTCAAAGAGGATAAAGAGGTCTTACACCATTGACTGCTAACTAAAAATGGAAAAACTGTATTAAGTTTTGAAAAAGTAATTTTGTTACATGAACATTCAATGTCTTACAGTCAACAGTTCAAATTAATGAACTTATTACATACTATCAAGATTTTTCTTTATTTCAAAAGCCAAAAAGAAATAAACTAACCTTCCCACCAGAGAGGGGTTTTTTGGCCTGGAATATTACAAATAAAAATTTGCACAACAACTTCTTGCAAAATCTTCCATCTTATGCTAACAGAAGTCTCAGGAGAAACAAAACAAAGCAAAATAAAAAACAACTCAACTGAAAGGAACAACATGAAATTGAAGAACGTGGAGATTACACTCAGCTACAGAAAGACACAGTATTTTTTAGTCCAAACATTTTCAATTTCTGTGAAGATCTGGCAGTGTTACTGCTAACACCACCAGGGACAGAAGAAAAATGTTTTAGCAGGATATTTGCACTTACTGTGGATGCAGATGCACCACCTGAAGCTGTGGCACTCAAAAATAATGCAGATGGCTCTGAGCCAGTAACATAATTCAGTCATTCTCAGCAGGACTAATTACCCCAGGCAAAGAGTCATGCGAGCAAAGCCATGTAATTTCTATTAATCAAATCAGTTCACTTACCCCTACAGAACAATGCACTGTGCTACACAGACATATGCTGTATTATTTTGGAGGACAGTAGGTCTTGCACAAGTAAATTGTAAGGCATCTAGGTCCTCAAGCAAAAGCACCATGAAAGTAACTTTTCCCTCCAGATTGATGCATGTTGATTCTTATGAGAAAACGTGCACTGCAGCATTAGTATCAACAAATCTGTCTGCTCTGTGTACTAGCAGTGAAAGACCACACTGACATGATCATAACCAAGTCCATCCTCACTTTAATAACAGTCAACATAAGAGCTGGCTTGGCAATCATGCACTGTAAATTATTGCTTGGACCAGACAAAAAAAAATTAGGTTCATCACTGAACAGGATACAGGAAGGAGGTGGCAGTGAAAGAGACAAGCCATAGCATCCACAGAGGTGTTCACACAGTTCACCATTGAAAGTTTGGTAATACTTGTTGCGTACAGATACAGACCACATATTTAATGTTACTTCAAAAAGTGCAGCAGTTAAAATGAGACAGCTTTAACACAACAATATTTTACCTGAGGAACAAATATTACAGTCAGCCAATCCGCAATCACTTCAGAATAAGCTTCTCTGTTTTAGTCAAATTACTTATGCTATTTTAATACCCAACTAATAAGGCAGACTGTAGAAACAATAGGTAGAGGAAATCCCACCTTACAATAGATATGGCTAACTGGTACAAAACAAACCACTACAAGCACATACTACTAAAATTGGACCTGTTGTTTCCTGAATACTGACTAGTAGTGCTTAGTATTTTGATAAAACAATATTCATCACTGCTTCCAAATCTTAGAAAACTTACAAAGTAAATTAACATCTTCCTTAAAAACAGTCAGGGAGTTTGCCTCCTGACATTTACATTCACATAGTCAGTATCACCTTCCCTTTTCCTCCTCACTGCATTCTCCTAGACAATATTGACATAATAGCTTTTGAGGGTCATTTTTTGCGGCACTCGAGTAACATGATGAACTGTGTGAAGTTTATGTGAATGTCAGTCAGAAGAGAAGTAATTGTGCCAGAAGGATGAGCTGAAGGTCTTTGAGGATATTTATCTACTATTTCATCTGAAGGAGTGATAAGAAGAGGATGAACTAAAGTGATGGCATGAATTTTCCAGTCACACTGTCCTAATAATATCCAGAAGGTATATGGGCACAGTACCTGAGAAACTTGTGAAACACATTTTATATCGAGCATTTCAATTGGGGGAAAAAAAAAAAAAAAAACCAAAAAAACCCACATACAAACAAAAAAAACAAACAACACCACCAAAAATCCCTAAGTGTCCCTATAGTACATCTTCTGTTAACAGACTTGGAGGTGGGGGGAGCATCTCCTAGAAAAAACAAGACTGGTTACTCAGTCCTCCTACTTCAAGGGAAAACCATTCCTATCTAGACATCCTGCTCATTGAAGGGAGGTTGAACTAGATGGACTCTAAAGCCATTCCAACCCAAGACAGTCCATGACATTATGATTTTATTCCTGGTGCATGCTTTGTCTAAACTGTTTTTAAAAAGGCTTCAAATACTGACTTCACAGATCCCCTGAAATTACCACCACTGGCAGAAACCTTTCCTAACATATAAAAAAGAAACTTTCTTTGCTTCATTTCCACTCTGTTACATACTGTTTCAATCAAAGAAGATATGGAGAGCCATGTAGTCCTTTCCCATGTGAAAAACTTCTATCTGCCTCTCAGACCCCTCGTGTCCAAACCAGAGCCACACGCTTACAGTTCCTCCACCCACTGACCATGTCCAAGCCCTTGATCTCTGCAGAACAGTTATCCACACAGTAATTTCTCCTACTCTTGCTGTTAACTACAACTACTTATTGCTAGGCCTTAACACTTGCCTGGAAGAGAAATTAGATCAGTTCCTCTAAGACATATCTCCAATTCACTGAGAATATTCTTCATTCTAATCCTGTTTCCTGACATACTTTTCATTCTTCTCTTGATTATTGCTTGCAAATTTAATAATCATATATACCACATTACATCACTCAAATCATTAATGGAAACACTAGCCAGCTGCAGAACACATTCCAGCAAAACCCCACTTCATATATTGCTGGGCAGCAGTGAACAACTGACGAAGATTTTTTGGGGTACAGCTTTCTGTGAACTTCTGCATTAATTGCACAACATTTTCATCTGGATGTTATTGCTGTTCCTGCTAGTGTGACATGGTGCCAAGAGTCCTATTTAAATCAATGGTGTCAAGAGCCCTATTTAAATCAAACTACAAGACAGTCATTGATCTCTCTAGTCCCAAGGCCTGTTATGCTGCCAACAAAGAATATACAGTTGGTTAAACAGGATTCGTTCTTGATAAATCTATGTGGCCCACTATTTAATAGCACTTTCATATTACAGACTCCAAAAAATAGTTCATTTGTTCTAGAGCTTCTTTGCTTAAGGAAGTCAAGTTAGTTTGAATAGTCTAAACAAAATAGTTGACAGTAAGCTCTATTTTCCATAAAGCGTTATGACTCTGGAATCTAATCTCTCCCCCAGGAATTCCCAAAGATAACCACTAAGAACAATGAGACCACTCTGAAAAGCAGCTGAGATACATTAGGATAAGAATACATATTGTTTGTATTTATAAATCTTTATCTATATACATATGCTATATATATGCAGGCAAAGGAACATGTTCTCCTTCCTATGGAATAGGTACATGTTTTAACAGCAAGAGAGAACAAGAAGGAGAAAAAAATATCACTTTTTAGATTTAAAATATTTGGAAATATTTTGCTCTAATTAATGTCATTTTCAAAGATGGGGAAAACACAGACCATGTTGTCTCCCTCCATTAAGGATTATTTTGTATTACTGTATGACACAAACTGGGTGATGAGCTGCACTACTATAGATAACTTCACAGTCTTTACAACAGTGTCCCTTTTAAGTGGAAACTCCAAGGTATTAGATGTAGTAGCAATACTAGAAAAGTCACTGAAACAGGCAAACCTGAATACTGTACAAGACAAGGACCCACCAATGCAAACCACATTGAGACAGGCAGATGAGATTGTTTTCCTCTTTCCATTGCCTCTAAATTCTATTCTAGCAGACACATAAGTTGTATTCAGGTTTTCTCTTTTTTAAATCATGCATGACCCATATAGTTTACCCCAGAAAGGTGCTAAGTCCAGTTTATTTCTAGCCTCCACAAGACAATTTTTCAGGACCAAGACCACTGTCACTTTTGTGCAAATATCACTAGTTCTGCAGTGCATTTCAGAAGACCACGCTACCACCACCCACTCACATTATGCCAGCTACGAAGAGGCCTTCCAGGCACAGCCAGATAGCTTCTTCCAAATCATATTTCACCCAGTCTTGTGCATACCCTAATTAATTTGAGTTTTATCCAGCCCAGCTACACCTCTTCACAAGATATATTTCTTTCAATTTCCCTTAAACCTTCTGTTGCCATGTTAAGCCTAAATAACTGCCATATGTAAGATCTGCTACCTCTTTATAAAGAATTGTGCTGGTTTTGGCTGGGGTGGAGTTGATTTTCTTCATAGTAGCTGGTATAGGCTACATTTTAGACTTGAGCTGGAAATAGTGTTGATAACACTGAGATGTTTCTATTACTGCTGAGCAGTGCTTACACAAGAGTCAAGGCTCTTCTGGCCCTCAACTCACCCCAGCAGCAAGGAGGCTGGGGGTGCACAAGGCGTCAGGAGGGGTCACAGCTGGGACCGCTGATGCCAGCTGACTCAAGGGATATTCCAAACCATAAGGCCTCATACTCAGCATATAAAGCTGGGGGAAGAAGAAGGGAGAGGGGGACATTCGGAGTGATGGTGTTTGTGTTCCCATGTGATGGAGCCCTACTTTCTGGGGCATGGCTGAACACTTGCCTGCCCACGGGAAGTTGTGAATTAATGCCTTGCTTTGCTCTCCTCGCGTGCATAGCTTTTGCTTTACCCATTAAACTGTCTTTATCTCTAGCCACGAGTTTTCTCTCTTTATCTTTCAGATTCTTTCTCCCATTCCAGCAGGGATGAGAGAGCAAAAGGCTGCATAGAGTTTGGTTGATGGCTGGTGTTAAACCACAACAGGAACACAGGACATATGTAGGGTTTTCTCCACTTTAGACAGACTTCAGTAACTAACAATATTTTGCTGTTTCTCTAGACTTAATTTAAAGTAAGGTCATAGTCCTATCTTTCCCCATCCCCTCTTACATTACATGGAAGACAATGTTGTCCTGGAGCAACTTCTGTATTGAAAACTGTGTTTTAATAGACCCCTTCTCCTTCATGTCATGGCTGCATAGCTTAGGCACAGATGAAGTCTGAGTTTACAAAAGAGCAAAATAACGGCTGGTGTGGGAGCCCGCCTACAAATATATGCTCACGAGGCCATTCAAACAAACAGATTAACTCGCTGTGACATAAATTATAATACAACCCATATGTAGAGACAAAGAGTTCATTACCATTAAAAGAAATCTAGGCATTTATATGAATAATTATGACATCATTTCTAGGTATTCAACAAGGAAAAGATAGAAATCCTTTGTTGTCCAGAACTACCTCTGTAACTGACAGATGGAATAACAACTTGTTCATGCTTATTCTGGTCATTTTCTGCACAACTCAGAATTTTTTCATTTGGTAAGTTACTGGCTGCTATTAAAGACAGTAATTTCTGTATACCCACATGGAAGACAGCAGATATTTAAATGCCTGCAGAATTTCTTCTGTGAAAGGAACTGTATACAGTGTTCCACTTTCTTGTCACATTCTATTGTTTACTCTTGCTTAGGAATGTTTCTTCTCCACTTTATAAAATATTTGTATTTAAATATCACCAAGAAGCATAGTCAGGGAATATAACTCTCTGCATTAGGTACTGTGTGACATCTCAATACTATTGCTTGTTTTACCTATCCATCCACTGAACTGGATTGTATAATACAAGCAATCATCTTCAGAGAAGCAGCTAATAGCTTGTTCAATGGAGAATCACAACTCTGCTTCTACTTTACTAGAGAACCTGAAGTATATTGGGAAGTAGAAGAGTTGCAGAAGCCTGGGTTTCAATTTTATATATATATATACACACATACACACACAAATCACGTTTAATCTCTAGAATTACATACGAAATTAAGGTTTCCTTCTTACTGTGCCAAAGTGGAAAGTTAATTTCAAAGAATATGAAACTCCAGCATGGAGGAATTTAAGATCTACTTTAGCTTTAAGTAGAGATCTCAGTCAAAATATTACCAAATGCTCTCAGAGAAACTTCCAAATATCATCCACTGAAGCTGGAGATCTGCAGACTACTAGCAACTTAGAGAGTCCAATTAAAAAAAACCTCAGTAAAAGCTAGTTTCTTGCAGTTCCTCTGCTTGACCCATACTTCTATCTAATTCAAAGACTTTATATTTTGACCATAGCTTTTCCTATCACTGTGAAATAAACTTCAAAACACAACTAAGTAAAAGCTGTAAGTGAATTAACATAGATTTGCTGCAGAAATATATATTGAATACATATACCTCAATGGGAACGTGCACATCTGTGTCCCCAAAACATACACACAAATTATAACAGTATGTAAAAATAAATGGGCAGTTATTGCAAGATTCTACCCAGAATAACTTACAAGCAATGAAAGGTATATTACAACCACAGAAAGTGCAAAGCTTTCACAGTAATATCACAGTGCTGCTGATTTTGACAAAGCAGAAATTATACTGCACCACACACAAAACAGACAGGTAATAAACAATGGGATAATTATTTTTCTTTGAATGAGACAAAAGAGATATTCAGAAATACTGGTCTAAAAACAAATCAACATTCATCTTGGCCATGAACCCTAATTCAAAAGAAAGCCTCCACAACAGAGAGGTTCCTACCCAATACCAAGCTCTCACACCACTCTGGTCTACCACCTATTCACTACCATCAGATGTTGTAGTGCTTCCCAAGCCCTCCCAAAGCTTTCGTATCTCACCACAGGATTACCAGTGTCCTGAGTCTGCTCCCCACACTTCCCACCCTCCTGACACCACCAAGCACTGCAACACATTTCCCATCTTTCTAAAGCACAGCATTTCCACAACCTCACACCCCAAGCCACCACAGTCTCCCTGTTCTCCTGCCCCACATCACCACCACCCTCCCACACATCCCAATGCCTTCCAGGTCCAGAAGCACAGCACAAGACTTACCCAGCCATACCCCAAAACCCAGCCTCCCTGCAACACACCACCTTCCTGCTGACAAAAACTTTACTTGGCCATAAACCATCCAGAACTAAGGATTAAGTTCAGGACCACAAGCCTTGGCTACCCCCATGGACCGTAGGATGAAACTCAAAAGGGCTCCCTAAAGGGACACATTTCCCTTCATCTTTAACAATAGTTACTCAGACTTTGCTAAGCTTCAGTAAAAATTCAAGTATGTGAAAACAAGGAACTCAAAAGACTGTGGCACTTTAACAAAAGAAAGTGCAAGTTCTTTTTTGAAACAGTGAAATTAAAAAAAAAAAAGAGGAAAGAGTAGTTAAAGGCATTTTCTTTCCTGGAAAGAAAATTATAAAAAACTACACAAGATACACATCCGATTGGATTTTACCATTAAATTGTACTAATTTTTTTAATAGTATCAAGCACTCAAATTCATCCCACAAGACTTGTAATTCAGGCAGTTAAAAGACAGTATTCCTTTACATATATGCTGAATATGTAATGGAAGACCAAAATGGAAAGAAAATTTTAAAAAAAATCGGAAAATACACTCTATCTTAGAATGCTATTATTGATGCCAAAGTGCTTCAGTCAAACTGATACACTAAATAAATATATAAACTTTTCATTTGCAACACAGCATCTGCCAATTATAAATCTAAGTCATTGTCTAATAATCTTTTGATTACACAGCATAAAAAAGAGCAGTAGTGACAAAAATGCACAATAAACCTCAGTATGATCTGAAGGTTTGATAGTTCAGCCCTCCCACAACCTATTTCTGGAAGCTGAAATTTGAATACCATTAAATCAAAGGAGAAACAGCTGGCAAGACACGATATACACCCCCAAGAGCTATCTCCAAGACTAATGGGATGCTCCTCACTGCATCCTGAAACACAGCGTGGAACTTCCCAAGCTAGCTCAAGTAAGGAAAACAATGTAGCAATGTAACATGCTTCATGAGAATTATCTCATCATTCTTCCGACAAGCCAATAAAATACAGGGTAAATTAGTCACTACTGCAGCAGGATGCTTCCTGTACCTGAATTAGGTTAAGTATCTGTATACCGTATCACCTATTGCTTTCATAAAGGTCCAATAACTTTCTTTAGGATGTAAACTGTAATTCAAACTATGCCTTATCATAGTGCAATGTCTTCCAAAAGCCAAACACATGCCTGCTGCCTCTGAAGGCATTTTATACAAACATAAACCAAAAAGAAATTGCTTCACAAAGAAATTGTTGCCCAATAGAACACAAGTTATTATCACGGAATTTTCTTGTTATTAATTATCTGTATCTGGAGAAGTCACATGGAAAAAAGGAAAGTATTCATAAGTTCTGTTCATGCCATTTCTCAATTTAAATCAAGAAGTAGACAGCAAGAACCATAGTAAAAAGTTTTGGATGTCTCTTTGTTTCTTTAAGTCAAACACCAGTGTGAGTTATGTGAGTGCAAGCTAAAAATGCCTCTAACAATAACTAAGAAGGACTCACCAAGTTCATTGAGACTCTGGGCAGCTTTTGTTATCTCTCTGCTTCCTCCTTGCAGCTGTCCTTGAAGTCTCTTACTGAGATACAGGATGCGTATGATCCTACGCAGCAAGTCACAGGCAGCCTGCAGGGAAATTGTAGCATTCAGGGATACTATCAGTATATTAAGATCACATAATGCTGGGCCACTAATGTGGAAATAGGAAATATGTACGTGAATAAAACTAAAAAAAACTTTTGAACATTGAAATCTCTTTTTTCAGAATTTTTTAACACAATTCTATGTCATAGAGACCAATATTTTCTAAAGCTGGTAATTGCATTTATGGTGCTACTGAGATTATGCTGTCATTAGCTGTGCATAAAACATAGGAAACTCAAACCCCACAACAGAGGCACACTATTTCTAACTAGAAGTGAGCTGGGTTTTACATTGTGCACCTCTCCTCAGTATTCCTCCCCTCTTACAGTTTTAGTACAATTAAGAAGTTGGCCTTGCCAATCAAACATTGATGCATAATAACCAACATGGCAGCACGTATTTCACAGGACAAGAAAACTTAATGGCTAAATTGTTATTACAGCTATTGACTCTGATGGTAGGAATAGACATAAAAACTAATTTTCAGCAAAACTTTCATAAGGCCAGTCACTTTGATTCAACAAACTGTTAGTTCTCATTCCTTCATATGCTTATTAAATACATGGCATTCTTGGTTAAAAATGGAGAGTGGATGTAATAAATAAATTTTTAGAAAACATATTTGTGTATGGTTTCATTAGCACCAAATTAGAAAAAAGGCATTGCTGACATCTGGATCAAACATAATAATTTCATAATTGTTCACTCAAATAAGGTCTTGAAACAGCTTTCCTCCTACACAGCAAAGTAACAGAGACAGAGAAACTGTGAGAGTTACATCAAGCCTAAAGGTCCTCTAGGGCTGGACTGGATCAGTGGGGTTAGGAGGTATATGCTATGGGAACAATGGCATTCTGGAGTGGGCAACATCTAAACTAGAATTCAGAAATATCACTCAGATTTCAGTACAGTCATAAGTTCAGTCCAACATCTGCAATCAGATTAACAAGAATGGTGAGAAATTTGGAACAAGTAAGACATAGTTGTTCTGAGGTATTTTCCCTTGTACTGAAGGCAAAGTCTTCTCAAGTTTTAACCTTTTGGATATCAAAATAAATTTACTATTACTGTAAAAAATATTTAGTACCCAATAGACTTTGAACTTTTCATACTGAAGTTAATTTCTTGAAAACTAATGTTAAAGTGCAAAAAGAAAACATAAAAAAGTGAACTATTTCAACCAATATTCGCAGCAGACAATATAACTTGATAGTCTTTTCCCCATGCCAACACAAGCCAATGAAAACACAAATATTTATAGTTTAATTTCATTAAACATACAGACAGAACAAAATGGAAAAATTAGAAAAACCCCCCTGAGGCAAATCAGTGAAAAGCCCAATTACTCTCGCTGCTTTGGGCTCTCTACCATAGTCTGAAGTGCAAGTTTCCTAAGCATTCTAATACAACTTAACCACATGATTTCTATTACCATCAGTGAAAACTAAGTGGGGCTTATCCTACTTTGAGAGATTAAGGTATTAATTTTTATTAATTCATTTCTTTAATTAGAAAAATCTTAATCCAAATATCACTTTCATATCTGTGAACTAAATTTCTGCAAGATGAATCAAAAATAATTTTTTATATAGTGCACTGCACTTTACCAAATAAGAGGCCATAGTATTACTACTTCGCTTTCAAATTTAATTGCTTTCCAATCCAATTGTGTACCTCCAGCTAATGCTTTTTCCTAGGAATTCAACTTCAGTTATTTTCTGACCACCTTTTACTTTACATGTTGCTCATTATCTCCTGTCCCAAGACGCAGTCTTTTAAAACAACTATCAGACTAAGAGATGGGAAAATTACATTTAGATACAGGAACAAAAAAAAAAGTTTTAACTTCTGGTGCTGTCAATTAGGAGGAGGAGGACAATCCAATGACACTGAAGATGCACTCAACTTCACAATGATTGCTACTGCAATGTGCCCTTGACAAAGATCCTGTTTCGCCCAAGTATTTTCATTCATGTGAGCTGTTCAGCTTAATAAAACTCCTAATCACTGTAAAAGAATGCAATATATAAGGACCATGCCACGGAAATAAAGAATTTTATCTAACAGGGGAGTTGTTCACAGTTGCCAGATCCTCTAACCTGAGCACCTGCATAACAGGAGCCTGAATTAATTCAGGAAACATTCCTTCCTGAGTTGATACAGTATGCTTTTCTAAAGGAGATGCTTTCAACCAAGAAGGAATGAATTCCACTGTTCAAGCAAGAATTGATTTGGAAAAGGCCAGTGGCCCCACTTAGTCCCAGTGCTCTAAGTAAAATTAAAAATCCCCCAACTTTTGGGGAGATTGCATGCTAGCTATCTCCTGAAACTTAATTTATCAACAATAACAGACATTATTGCTACAATTTAAGACATCAAAAAGCCTTGGACTTTTAAACTCAAGTTAATTTTAAGAAAATATTGAAAGAAGACTTGAGAGGGACACTTGAAAATGTGCCAGTGTGTAGCCCATACATGCAAGGTAATTGAATGTGTATATTTTGTTGTTTATGAAGCCTGAAGAAAGAGCAGACAGTCCACTACCTTTAGATTACATTTGCTATTTATTTAGAGTAGCATCAGTATGAAATCTGCTACTGGCAAATATTTTGAAGAGAGAATAACTTTAAAATACAGAATTATTATTCTTTTAAAAATGTTTTAAACACTTGGTTGTTGTAGGTATTTTTAAACACCAAGATATCTGAAACTAAGAGACCATGTGGAAACATTTAGTTAAACAGAGCTGCACAGAAAATAACCCTCTGAAGGACAAACTCTCTGTCTACACATTTCAGCTGTTAACTACCCCCATTTAGCTTGTCATCGACTATGGAAAAAGTCAGAAGAGAACAGTGTGATTTAAAGCAGGAAGTGAGTTTTCTGCGTCTGCTGCTCCCTTGGGATGCCGTGAAGCTCTACGAGAAGAGCAAGACATAATACACCGAATCACACATCAGAGATTTAGAATTCAGGACTAGATTTGAAGTTTTACAATGAACTTCCAGTGAGAATGTTTTACTATATTAAAAACAATTAAGGATGGCAAAATCTAGCTTTATGTAAGTCAAATATTCCTTCAGCTTGTGAATAGTCCCACAGTAATCAATGGCAAGGTACTAAAATAACACAATCACAAGTACAAGAGGCCCTGAAACACCACATATTTCACCAAAACATACCTGCCGACTGTACCGATTTTGGCAGAAGGCAACCTCTTTTACTAGCTATCTATCTTTCTTTACTTATTCTACCAATTGTACATCAGCTGATAACATTACTAAGTTTCAAAATGCTCCCAAATGCAAGGCTTGTGGCTTAGGACAATCTCATGTCCTAAGTCCTACCACTGTCAGGAAGCAAACTGTTCGCTGTGCTGTTCCCCTTCCATCCTCAACAAGAGTCAGACAGATGAAGGACACCACAGCAGTGCATCTTAGGGAAGCAAGTAAGATTTACTATTGACTCAGCTCTCCATAAGTGCAATTTCATTTCATTTCATTTCATAAGCAAAACAACCTGACCCCCAACTCCTCCCAGAAGTGTAGCACAACATAAAGCACTCACTATGTATCTATCAACACAAGGAAGGGACAGCAGCTCTCATGCTGAGGATGGACCCTCCCTGGCAGAGAAGCTGGAATCCTCGTTCCTCCTTATACACTGAGGTACCCATTCAAGTGAATTCGAATGCTAGGAAGGATAGACTAGCAGGCTCCCATTTACTCTGAACCTCTTTTTTCTGATTTACAGCAAGAAAAGCCAGATATCACAAATTCCCTAGCACAGCCTGAGTAATGCTGACCCTGGATGGATGCTGCTTTCACACCAAAGGAAAACTCATGTAAACCTGCTGCAGCCAAGGGAAGCAAAGAACGCTCAAAAAACATTTCCTAAGTTGAGAGGCTCTTTCTTCTCAGACATCTTTCTGCAGTTTGACTTTGTGCAAAGGCAGGTCAAAAATTATCTTCATCTTTAATCCTGAATTTCCACAACCTTTTCCACATATGCAACACACATCAGAGAACAACAAAAATCTGCACCTAACCTACCTGCACCTACACAGAAGTCATGGAACTTTTGCCCAGTGGCAAAAACAGTAACAGCTGGAACTGAAAACAGCAGGAGGATTGGCCAGTCAAACTGGCTGAACAGAACGTTAAGAGTTTTCTAATGAACTTCACTGCTACTGAAAACAATGTAGAAAACAATAGAAGTTCTGCCAAGAGACTAGTGCAGCTGCTCCACCAGCCCCCAGATCAGAAACTGCATGAGTCTGCAGCTTCATCTACCCTACAACAGCAGTCACTTCAGATGGCAATCTACTTGAGTGTATATCCACAGTTCAAAATTCAGCTACAAAAAAGGTAAATTCCTATTTCTGCAAAGCTAAGGTAAATTTGCAAAGACAAACAGTTCAAACAACTCATTAAACACATGTGGAGTTGTGTTGCCTTTCAAATCATAAACTTAATAGAATGCAGACACATGACTCCCGAAGATCTATGCAATAGTTTTCAACTATTATGAAATTATCAATGTAAGTGCTTGACACTTACCTCCCCATTATTGTGATAAGCTCTCTCCCACTGCTATCTTCTAACAGAGATCTACATTCTACATCTACATAAGTAGACTCCACTTATATTTAAAACACAGGGACAACTATACATCTGGGCTTACAAAACTCCAGAATCACAAATGGCTCCTTAAGTTGCACCTGTATTATTTTACAAGATTAATTCCCAAACTCTTTACTAAACTGCAGCCAAGTATGCACTAATTTAGGGGCAAAAAGCATCTTCTACACAACAGCATCAAAACATTAAACACAAAAATTACACATGCAGTAATAAGAATTTAATTCATCTGTACTCAGATAACCTTTCCCTCTTCCCTCTATCTATCAATTAGCTATTGCAAAGGTCAGTTTCCTGCTTTGCAATACAAAACACTTCTCAGTAGTTCATGAAGAGACACACAAATACTGATTTTCTCTGAGAAATACTGACAATGAGCTACAGCCTACTGGACTAGAAAAATACCACCCATGTCTGACAACTGTGAAATAACACAGGTGCAAAAAGGTTTTTTTAAAATATATATTTTAAGGCAACTTACTTGAAGTTTTGCTAGCTGAGCTGTGCGAGACACTATTTTGTTGTAGGGGTCAACAATTTTGACTTTAATTCTAAAAATAAGAGGAGAAGTTTATTTATAGCAGCATTAATAAATAGCATTATAGAACATAAGAATTCATACTTTCCAATTGCATAAGGAATGGCATCATCAGCATCATACCTATCCACAGTACTTTGTAGAGCACCAATTCTAGTCTGCATCATTTGGAGGACACCTGCAAAATAAAGCAGATTTTTTACATGGAATACTCATCAATTATAGAAAGAATTTTTCTTCAAATCACAGTAACTACTGTAGAGTACCTTAGCATAAAAAAAAAATCAAAGCAGTTTTCCTCTTTACAACAAAGCATTCATACAGACTAAAAGTGATAAAATGCAGCATATTAGGAAATAAACTGAGCAGCTAATAGGCCACTTATTGAATGTTACAGAAAATTTATTGGTAGAGAACATAAAGAAGAAATATACAGAAGAAATATCATTCCGAAATCCATTCCGTCTGAAGTTTCAAATAATATTTAGAGGATGTTACTTTCTAAAGGAATGATGATTGGGACTGCAGTTCAGAGGCATATAACATGGTACAAACACCTGAACATAATATACAAAAATGGTATAACTTATTTAAGATGGTAACTAGAAGTTCAGAGAAAACAATGGACAAAGAGGACCGAAAAGATAAAAAATTCTCCTTTAAGGTTTTCTTCCTGTGCATAAGCATCTTTAGCAAAAAGTGAGATATCAATGCCATTGTGAGGTCATCTCATCTAGATTACAAACAGAGCAAACTACCCTAATCATGTTTGTTCCAGATTAGTTTGCCAAAGCAACACAAGGAAAGCCAACAAGCATGCTTGCTTTTTCTTGTTAAATTGCAAACAAAGTAGTCAAGGATGGCAGTCATTTTTGCAACACAGAATCAGCCTGCTGAAAATTTAATTAAGTTACACAAACCCAGGCCTATGAAATTATTCTAGTTCCAGTTGTTAGCATTCTCAAACTTACTACATTTTTGTAAAGCCCTGTTTACAAGCACATCAGCGTTAAATTAGATGAAACTGCAGCATGATACAGTAAGATGGAAGACAAAAAATACTACTGCTAATAGTTACATTCAGGTTGTCCTGCACTGTGACTGTATCTCACTTATTTTGTATAAATATGTAAATTTTCATCTTCTCCATATTTCAGAATTATTAACTTAGCTTAGCAACAGACTCATGGGTTCTCTGGCATTTATACTTGGAATGGCCAGCATGCAATTCTCACACATCAGAGAATGAAGATATGAGACACAGTGGAAAGTGAGCAAACTAGGCTGCATTTTCTACTCTACATTACAAGAACTGGGGAAAGGCCAGTGGCTGAATCTATGGCTGTGATGTTGCTGTTAAGCATACACCAGGCCTCTTCCCAGAGGGCAGAACAAGGAGGGGTGAAAAGGCAATCTACCCCCTCCATCTGCTGTGGAAGATACAGGATGATACCATTTAGCCTATCTTAAGATAACAAGTAGCTCAAGATATCTACTGAACTACCTATCCACAGAAAAGAGTATGTATTCAAAATCAGTGTAACATTAAGAAGGGGGACAGGCCTGAAAAAGAAAGGACTCTCCAAGCTGGGTGCATCAATTTGAAACATTTAATGAGATCCACTTTCACATATCCAAACGACTATGCATGCTGTGAATCAGCATCATGGTCTTCACTAGCTAACTTTCTTGAAAAACGTAACAAGAACTATGCATTTCTAACATCATAATTAAAGAATCTGTTGGCACCCATCTCTTCTTTTTCTTCTTAACCCTGACACAGTACTTCCTCTAAGAGCACAACCCTAAGTAAATGCAAGAATTTCAACAAATTTAAGGTGAATTGGATTTTACTTTTACTTTCGGTTAGCAGTGTAAAACACGCATTATTTACTCCACCTGCCTTACAGAAATGTTTTCTAACTGAGTAGTTATATTTAACTACATGATTCTTTCCTCAGAGCAATTTTAGGGAGGAATGCCTTCAGAAACAACCACAATTTCAAAAAACACAATTCTACTGAGCACAAATTGCTGAAGATTGTGACTGGGAAGTATTTATCAATCACAAGATTGACTACAGATTCCTATCTGCTTCTTATTTGGAGAATGAACACATTTCAGTCTTCTATGTTTGATTCTCCAACTGTTTAACAAATCACTCAAGAGCTACTATCACTAGATTAAATAGTCATTTTTTTTAATTTTACAGCTATATGCACATGCTGACAATCAAATACTGTATCCAAGAAGTTCCAAAGACTAAGGATATACTATAACTTGTTAGTAACCACAAACTGGTTATGCCAAAACCTGAAAACAGATAAAGGAACAAAGATAAATTATTTAGGAAGTTACAGAATGGAAGGAGAACAGGGGACATGCTTGGAGTATATGCAATTTAGCATTTTGCAGAGATAAGTATCTGCCTGCACAAAAAAAAAAGCAAAACAAAACCATGTGAAGTTCCCAGCAAGTGAAAAAGAGCAGAATGGTGGGTTTAATGAGCTCCTGATATGAGAACAATATACTGCAACCATTTTCTATACAGATTGGATGTTTCCTAAGCTAAAATCCAGGTCTCAAACAGTGGAATAAAACAAAGGCATGTATTTAAATTAGTAGCTCCTTACTGGGAAAAAATATCTCAACACAGTTTAGATTATGTGTTAAAGCTTCTTTGGTTAAGATGTGCAAACTATACAACACATGCATATGCAACATAAAGTTGGTGCTTATAGCAACAGATACCTGCTAATGTTGCGACAAAATTGGGCTTATTTAGGAAAATACATTAAGAGACCAAAAAAGACTTAATAGCT
Organism: Campylorhamphus procurvoides; assembly: GCA_013396655.1. Taxonomy (NCBI): domain Eukaryota; kingdom Metazoa; phylum Chordata; class Aves; order Passeriformes; family Dendrocolaptidae; genus Campylorhamphus; species Campylorhamphus procurvoides. Next base: position 193,190 of record WBMV01003899.1, read on the forward strand.
AAAGTTCCCAAGAACTGGGTTATCGAAATACAGTTCCCTATGAAGCAGTTACTCCAGATAAGTCTCAGCCAAATCTTCTCCCTGGAGCTCCATCTACTGACATCAAAAAAAGCCTTCCACATGTTACACCTCAGAAGTCATATCTGTAGTCTTAAAATGAAGTACCAATGTTGGCAGTGAATGATATTCCCTGCACAGATTCTAAAAGCACTTCCTTCACAGTAAGAACAGCAAGCATAATGTAATATCATTTACCTTCCAGGGATTCAATTCCAGTTGCTTGGGCCAAGAGATCTTCATGTCTTGCAACAACCTTAAAAAAGAGAATATAGTCATCAACAGAGAAAAATGGGGATGTGTGCCTAAAAGGAGTATTAAATATATCATTATCATTCCTACTTTAGGCATTTAAGTATCACTACCCCTACATTAGGCAGACACAAGAAAAAGGTGGCATGTCTTAAAGGTGTTTTCAGAACACAAGGGTTTTAATACATAAAAGCAGCAAGCTCAGAATAAGAGGGTCAGTAACTGCAGCACTGCTGACAGCAGGGCAATCACATTTCAGTACACCTTCAAATATAATAATTGTAAATGGGAACTTATTAATCACACAGCAATAAAGTATATTCACTATTTTTTTCTGACATTTAGAAATTAGTTCCCAAAGAACTTATCAATAGGGACAGAGAGAGGGAGGAGGCAGGTTGTGAAACTACACAAAAACTCATTGCAAGGTCCACCATGGATTTGTGGTTTCTGCATAGAAAAAGTCTTCTACTAGCCAAACCCCAAGGCTTTTCTCAAGATATGTTAGTATAGGTTATGTTTCCCTAGCTAAAGGTAAGTCTTAGGGCTTAGGTTACTCTCCAGCACAGGGTGAAAGGGTGCAAGTTCTCCCCATCTCCCCACAGTGTAGTCCCAGTGTTTCTGATAGTTGACGTGATCATTTAGAAAATAGTCAGGGAAAATTCTTACAAAGAGTAGAACAGAGAGAGGCTGTAGAGGTATCTATCTCAGTATACAGAGATAGACTGCAGAAACTAAAATAGTATTATGGCTTCTTGATAGGCGCATTAAGTGTGGGCTTAACTGAGTTATCAGATTCACTACTACTTTAGCTGCAAGTTGTACCTTTAGTTACAGCCTGCAGAGGACACTGGGCAATTTCAAAACTTATAAGATTTTAAGTTTTTGATTAATTTATATCAATCCCCACAGAATAACAGGTAAGCTTTAAACTTACTTGCAAGTGCAGCTCTTTATCCAACTGACTAATACCTTGGGCAAGTTTTGCCAGTTGCTCAGCTATTACAGCCTGATGGATAGACTGGGATGTGTAAGCTTTCACATCAAAGTCTTCTCTGAAGAAGTCAGCATAAGATTCTGAAAAAATATTTAGATTTTATATTCATGCATCAGAATAGTTAAACATTCATGGACCTAGAGTGCAGTTATGTGACCTTCAATTCCTCCAGTGCATGTTGTCTACATCACATAATACAAACCCAAAAAGACACCACAATCAAGAGAAACAGGTTTGGAGCCTCTAAGCAGGGTAGGGGTTTGAGCTTGTTGGGTTTCTTTTTGTAAATTATGATACAGACTCCTGTTTCCTTTAATCCCCACAAGACCAAAGGGAATACACTAAGTATCACTACCTTCTTTCCCAAGCTTTCCAGCGTTCACCGGGGTGAGGTTGCTCAGCTCGCCCCCACACCCAGCCACACGCCAGCCACCTGCAGAGCGCGGGCAAGGGGCACAAGGCACAGCCTGATGAATTCACACCGGGCTCTCCTAGCAGTGCGGGCCCATAAAGCTACTAAGAGATAATACTGCAGTGAATGACCGCTTTGGATCAAGGAACACCCGAGCTCCCGGAGAGCGACCACCACCTCCACGGAGCTCGCTCGGCTCTCCTTCCTGAGCTCGCTGTCCCTCACGGAGCAGGCCGGCCGGGCCGGTCCGCACACACCCCCCGGCCCCTCCGCCGCCCGAACTTCCCGCGGCTCCCGGCGGGGCTTTCACCCCCTCGGGNCCTCCCCGTCCATGCTGGCGGTGCCGGAGCGCGCGCGTCACTCCCGGCACGCGGCGCGCGCCGATGATGGCGAAGGGGCGCGACGGGGCGGGCGGGGGGAGAGCCCGGCGGGGGCGCCGGGGACGGCGG
>WBMV01003899.1:195380-236042 GCA_013396655.1 Campylorhamphus procurvoides
CGGGGCGGGCGCGTGGAGAGCCCGGCGGGATCGCGGGGCACGGCGGGGCCCGGGAGCCACGGGGAACTCCTGATCCCGGGAACTCCTGATCCCGGGAACTCCTGATCCCGGGACACGGAGGGGCCCAGGAGCCACGGGGAACTCCTGATCCCGGGAACTCCTGATCCCGGGACACGGCGGGGCCCGGGAGCCACGGGCAACTCCTGATCCCGGGACACGGATCTGGATCCCGGCTCACCCTTGAAACGCTGCCTGTTTTCCCAGATGCCAGAAGGACTGCTGGTTATACATGGTCGGTGACACCACAGAAACTAAAGAATGCCAGCTAAAAGATCCCATGGATTTGTTTCGTTCCGGGCAGGTGGTGAAAATATGTGCCCCCATGGTCCGCTATTCAAAGTAAGTAATTGTCCTGTCAACTCTTCCAGTGTGTTTTCGCTGAGGGAGTTTATCTTGACTGTAAAAACAGGTGTGATTACCTTTTTCTCATGTAATTATTTAAGACAGAGGCAGAATTGGAATATGTTTTATCTTACGATTATACTTGAACATCCCCACACTACTGTATGTCACAACAGGATTTTAGAACAGCTAATCGGAAAAGTGCCTTTACAATTTACCTCTTAATTTTCATGTGTCTGCAGGTTGGCTTTCAGAACCCTGGTGAGGAAATACAGCTGTGATCTGTGTTACACACCAATGATAGTGGCAGCTGATTTTGTGAGATCTGCAAAAGCTAGAGACAGCGAATTCACAACAAACAAAGGTATTTTTTTAATAAACCATTGTCTTGTCAGAATGTTTTATGTGGTGATGAGCCAAACTGGCCAAGTGAATGAAGTCTGTCATATAACTTGACATCTGTTAACAGTTTTGGTATACTGTGTCTTACGGATTGTAAAACCATAGAAAAATTCTAGGTGAGAGTAAGCACAATAGTGGGTCAAATAAAGTAGTGGAAAACCTTGTCTGAAACCACCTGAAACAAAGGCCTCTAAACTGATGAAGATCTGTGGTGGGTTGACCACACATAGCTGGTCAGCAGCCTTGCACCACACAGCTCGCTGCTCACTCATTCCTCCTCCATCCTCCCAGCTGCACATCCTTCCCGGGGAGTAGAAAGGGCAAACACAAGAAAAATTCATGGGTCGAGAGAAAGACAGCTTTAATATGTGAAGAAAAGAGGAAAAAAACCCAGGTGATGTAAAGGCAGTCACTTCCTACTAGCAGACCAATGCCCAGCCGGTCTCCAAACCACAGCCACACTGGAACACAAATTCCATATCCCAGCCCACTTTCTTCCACTGCCCCTCCAGTTTTGTTGCCGACCTTGACATTACACAGTATGGAATATTCCTGGTACCAGTTTGGGTCAGCTGTCAAAGCTGTGTCCACTGCAAACGTCTTGCCTGCCCCAGTCTCTTTGCTGGGGGAAAGGGGAGGCAGAGTGAAGAAAGGAGAAAGTTTTGACACTGTGCAAGTACTTTGCAGCAACCACCAAAATGTCTGTGAATTATCAACACGGGTTTTGTCACAATATCCAAACCGCAGCACCACACAGGCTGCTATAAGCAAACTTTAAAAAAATTGAAGATTAACTCCATCCCAGCCAGACCAGGTACAAGATGACAGTAAGTTTCTTTTCCCAGCAATTGTTTTGGGTGTGTTTCAGTTACAAACATTTAACTCATTGCTGGGAAAAAATTCTGGTCTCTAGCAAAATCAATAGTGTTGCTAAAGGTGAAAAAATTAATAGACCAGGCATTGAAACATTGGAATCAAAGATTTATAGAAGAAGCAGGGTTTCATATTAGCTGGAGTGGAAAGTGGAAGGGAATGTTGGCAGACAGCTTGAGATACTGAGAGCAAGAAGGCACAAAATGACCAGGAAATTAAAAGCATGGCTGGGGTCAATGTGGAGAAGCAAAGCTTCAGGCATAGTAATGAAACATAACCAGAACACACACAAAAATAAGGAGTTGTACAGTGTCGTGGCTGTAAAGCAAAGAGAAAGTGGTATGAAATATGTGGGAAGAGGTGGTAAGAACGATACAGATCTGCTGGCATGAAGTGACTGCAGTAGAACAATGTAACAAGGAATGCACAAGCATAAGTAAGCTTCAACTGGAAGAATGAAGAGCACTCAATGTGCTAGTAAGTCAGCACGTACAATCTATGAAATGTGATGATCTAATCTATTGAGACCACAGTATCTGTGGTTTCCTGAGTGTAGGAGAAGTACATTTCATTATTTGAAATGCACTGACTACTATGGTGCATTATTCAAATAGAGTAGTTACAGAGAAAAGTCACATTGGGAAATGCAGGTAGACACTTGGTAGTAGAACTCTGCTTCAAAAAACATGAATAATTCTTTGTGTGTAAAAATGAATGAGTAAGAATGTAACTGACAGTATATACGGCTCAAAGCTCCACTGTTACTAGTGTGTCCCCTTTGAATTTACTTAAACTTCTGATCTACTCGAAGTCCAGTGGCATTGAAGTTCCACAGGTTAGAAATGTAGTAGATTCTGAGGGATGCAGGGACAGGGAAAGGAAGTTCTTCTTTATGCTGTACCTTTGCTACTGGATAACAAGGGGTACAAAAGTAAATGTTTTAGAGTTGTAAACAACATCTTTTCCCTCATCACTTCTTTCATGCCGGCTTTAATTTTTTAGGCCTCTAAAGCATTCTGCCTCATGCTTTGCCCAGATTATAGTGTTTACATTATTAGTATTTTTTGTGTGGTTTTATGTTTAACTTCCTGGCTGTTTGGGGATTTTGTCTTCTAATTAGTGGAGTATGTTTGCAATTTCTGTTTTCCATTTTCTTCTGCATTGATATTTGTTGTGTATTTCTCAGAGATAGATATGCTTTGTATCTGCTGCTAAAAAATTTTCCTGTGGCTAGACTCAGTATTAATGCTCAACAAAAAAATCTGTGAGCATGGGATTATCCTAAAATATTAGCTGTAACAATGTAAATCTCTTCAGCTAGAGCAGTGTATTAAATGGACACTGCTTTGAAAATATGCATAGGATTTTTTTTTGCTTGCCGGATTTTTAGGTAACTTCTGGAAGTGCCTCTGCTAGATTGAGGCACTGGCTCTTTCTGACTGGCCTTTCTGACTTAAGCTACATTCCTTCAAGAACTATTTATTTTCCTCTAAAACATAAAAATCTTCAGAAGCACTTGTGGTCTCTTTAATGCTGGAAGTGCACTTGCTTTGTGCATTTGTTGGATCATCTCTTTCCATCAGTGCTCAGATATCCCCCTTCTTCTTAACTGCAGCAATTGTTTATGTGGAAAGTGAGTGCTAAGGCTGCTTGAGATATTTTTAGATGCCTCTAATGTAATGCAGTAGCTGTAAAAGAGGAGAGCATGTTCCAAATGGCCATCTGGCTCTCTGCAGGGGCTTAGTAAATCACAAGTAGTTCAGCAGACCCAGGCTGAGGAGCACTGACACTCTGGTTTCTCACTTGAGACAAAGCTGCTAAAGCTGCCTCTGCGTGTGTGTTCATTCCTACTCTGCATATCACACTGGGGGTAAAAAACAGCCATGCTGGCACAGAAGAGGAAAAAGATGGGCTGGGATGAGGAAGGGCAAAGCTTTTGGGTGGTTCAGCTCCTTTCTGAAGGTCTGGTTCTGTAAGGAAGTTTCTCACCTGACAAGAGAGAGTGCCAAACAGGCAGCATGCAGACAAGAAGGGGCAGGCTGGGAGGGGAAGCATGAAGGCTACTGAAATGTAAAGAATACTTAGTTTCATAGATGGTCTTTGTGGCAGGTAGGCAACTGACCGGTTTCAGTCAGAAAAAGTGTATATTGAGCCAGGAACTGTGTAGGACACATATGTTTGTCTGAATTCCCACCTTGTTTAATAGATACTCATTTAGTAGCCCCTGGTAAGCTACCATTGAAAATTTAGAATTTGTGCTTTTTATTTTCTGGGAATGTATAAATCTCTAAATATCTTCTCACTGGAGCAGGTGATCATCCACTGATTGTTCAGTTCGCTGCTAAAGAAGCACAGGTTTTGTGTGATGCTGCTAGTATCATCTGTCCTTTTGCAGATGGAATAGACCTAAACTGTGGCTGTCCTCAGAGGTAAAGTCTTGATAAAGATGGGTAAATATGATGAAATAATTTGACATTATAGAATGCTGGTCCTCATTTTCATAGTAATTTCTTTCTTAATCTAAAAATAGACTTCAAGAGAGAAACAGCTTTTTAACCTGTCAGAGATGTCTGTGTGGCAAGACACTGTTCTGAGTGTTCTGAGATGCCTGTCACCATGGTGAGACTGGGAAAAGAAGATGTATTTGCCAACTTGCCTTTTTTCATTTCTGAGATATTGAGTGCTGGCTTAGAAGTGAAGTGTCCATTGCTTCTCAACAGCTGTTAAATATGCATTACCAAAAAGAGCTTGCCACAAATAATTTGGAGAGTGTTTTGAGAAATGATTTGACAATTCCCATAATAATGAGACAAGTCCCTGATGTCTCAAGTTTCTGCAAGTGAAGGATAGTTTCTAAAATAAAATTATGCACATTATATTATTCAGGAAGTGCTGAAAAGAATTTCTTCCATCTTTTACTAGATTTGTAAGTATATAGTGAATTAGTGATCTTCTGCTTTCTTAAATCGATAAAGATTTTGTCTTAATGGTGAAACAGAGTAGTAATGCACAAATGAAGATTCTTGCTAACTGGTTCAATTGAGAAACATCTATTACATGTTTCTCAGGCAGTCTTTTCCTAAATGAAGACCTGAAAAATAAGATAAAAGATAATACTAGGGTGCAAATATTTAATTTGTCTATTCTAATTAGGTTGTCTTGACTTAAATTATAGTATTTGAGAAAACTCTTCTCTGTAGAGATCTGAGGCTCGGGAATGGAAGTGTATTTTTTTTCCTAAGCTAACTACAGTTAAGTATCTCAGACTAAGTTCCTTTTAGGCCAAAACTACATCCTTACATTTGAATCTCTTGTTTCTTCTGCATATTGGTGTCAAAATAACAAAAGTTTGTGCACTTTCTCTGCCTTTACAAGACAAACTGTTCAAGAAAAAAAATGCTGCTCTGAACTGGAAGCAAAGGGTAGTTCCAGCCGATCAAAATAGTGTTTTGCAATTGAGAGAGAACAGAGTATTAATATCCTCACTTGCACTTCAAAAATCTTCCTTTTCAATCCAAAGTCGTTTTCTGTTTAGAAGAAATCCATGACTCAATGGAAGGGGAAACATCAAACTATTTATTTTATGTGTGATCTAAACCATTGTTGATTAAATTTTAATTTATCTTCCTTGTGAGTCCATTTTTTTGGACAGAAAATTTAACTGCAAAAGATTATTATCTTGTCCAAAGTTCTAATAGCACAATGGAGACAGGACCAGGATCTTCATGCTGGTATCAAACTGCAAACAAATAATTTGATCTACAGCCAGTACTCTCTCTGTTTGCTCAACCATGAGTTCTAAAGGTCATAAGGAAAGAAACTGGTGTTTTTGACTGAAATTGATCTGCATTTTTTCAAATGTAGAATACAAATCTTCTTTTTCTTTTAAAGATGGGCCATGGCAGAAGGTTATGGGGCCTGCTTAATAAATAAACCAGAGCTCGTTAAAGATATGGTGAGACATGTACGAAATCAGATTGACAACCCTAAATTTTCAGTATCTATTAAAATAAGGTAGGTCTAACTTAAGTGCTGTTTGTGGTACATGGAAGAATCATTTTTTGTTTTTTTCTAAGAAACAATCTAGTGTACTAGTTATAATACTCTGTTAATGTAGTATTACATATTATAGTAATTTCCTTATATGTGAACATCTGGGGCAAGTAATCCCAAACTTATATAGCAGAACCAGCACAGCCTTAGACTACTTACCCAGATAACATCCTATATGCTAGAATTTTCTTGCAATCCAAACAACATGAAGGTACAAGTTAAAAGATAAAAGGTTCCATAATAGAAAAGCAACACACAGTCTGTATCATCACAAAGATTTACTTTGTGAGTTATTGGAGGCCAGAGCCACAGTTGCTGGTGGCTATAAAGGGATGGATAACAAAACTGGGAAGTGGTCCCACAGCTCCTGTAAGGAATACATTCTGCTTCCCTTCATCAGTTTCTAAACTTGTGTAGATTTCTTTTGCATTGCTTTGTATGCAGCCCAGAGAAGAGAAGGCTCCAGGGATATCTTAGAGCACCTTCCAGTACCTAAAGGGGGCTACAAGAGAGCTGGAAAGGGACTTTCTACAAAAACATGGAACTATAGGACATGGGGAAATGGCGTCAAACCGAAAGAGACCAGGTTTAGGTTAGATATTAGGAAAAAATTCTTCACTGTGAGGGTGTGAGGCACTGGAACAAGTTGCCCAGAGAAGCTGTGGATGCCCCATCCATTGGAAATGTTCAAGGCCAGGTTGGACAGGGCTCTCAGAGATTTGGTCTAGTGGAAGATGTCCCTGACTAAGGCAGTGGGGTTGGAACTAGGTGATCTGTTAAGTTCCTTCCAACCCAAACCATTCTATTATTATATGACCATTCCATGATTCATTATTTAACCACATATCCTATGTGGCTTTTGCATATTTGTCAGTTAAGTTTCAAATCAGTTTCTAGTCCTTCAGGAAAGGGGAACTATTAGAAGTTGGATTTTATTTTCCAGAATATGCAAAATTGTGGTCGTTTTTTAGAATTTTTGGATACCCTTGCTCCATCTCTATAAAATTTACTATGTATATTACAGAGATGGGATATAATTGCGAAATGCTAAATTACATAGCAGTTTCCATACATTTATGGTGGTTTAGTTTTCTTAGTTTTGGTCTGGGCCTTCCTTGGTAGCAAGGTTGTAACTAAGGAAGTATTCCACACTGTTCCTTCCCGTAATCAGGTGTATATAAAGACAGGAGGAAGATTTCCTCCCTCTCTTTTGCTCTCTCTTCCTTTTGTGTGCTGGAAGGACATCAGCTCTCTGTGCCAGCCTAGCTCTTATCTCTGTGAGCTGAGGCCTCTCGGAGCAGCTGCTGTCCCAGCCATACAGAGGGGAAGGACCTGCTTTCTCTTAAGGGGAGTGTTGGTGAGAATTGATTGTATTAGTTCTTATTGAGCTTTTCCCTGAGTTTATGAGTGTATGTATTTGCTTGGTTTGGTTTTACCCATTTTTGTCCCATTTCCCTTTCCCTTTTGGGGGGTTGTTCTGGGATCTGTTCTGTAGATTCATAGTGTTTGATTGTATATAATTGTAATATATGTAATATTACTTTTACTAAAATTGTCTTTTTGGGTACTTTTTTTCCCTTCTCTCTTGGGGGGGGAAAAATCCATGTGGCCAGCAGTTGGGCTTGGCAGGGAGCCAACCCAAACCTCCACAACATTAAACTCATATTTCTTAAAAAAAGACAACAAACACTGTCTTCCAACAGTAGTATTGTCTTTATACTTTTATTTGTACAAATCTGTGATAACTTCCCCTTAGGGAGAAGGACTTTTTATATAGTCCAGGTAACTTACTACTTATGGCTTTTCTTGGAATTTTAGGATCCATGAGGACGTAAAAAGAACAGTTGACCTGTGTCAAAAAGCTGAAGCAGCTGGAGTTTCATGGATTACAGTACATGGGAGAAGTATAGAAGAAAGGCATCAGCCTGTACATTATGATGCAATTAAAACAATTAAACAAAGCATGTCTATACCTATTGTGGCTAATGGAGACATCAAAACTTTAAAAGATGCTGAAAATGTTCATCATTTGACAGAAGCAGACGGTAAGATTAAACATACTGTAAGTAAATTTACAAATCAGATTTCAAAGTATTTATTTTGGCTGGAAATAGGACATGATTTGAGTGATTTTCACTCTTTGAGGAGACAAATGAAAGAGGATGTTTTAGATGCCTTATAAACTCATAAACAGAATCACTTATAATCATCAGAGCACTAGAGCACTGCTATTCAAAGCCACAAATAACGATTTCCAAGGCAAATTACAAAAGCTCTTTGCTTAATTACGCTATCTCATCACTCATTAGTGGAGTTCAGGAGGACCTTCAGACACTCATTCTGTCTCTTTATGGAACTGGATCATCTTGTAAAGAACTGTAAACTTCCACTTGGAAATCTCTACTTCCTGAACATGGGTGCAGATTTCTTGCAGTAAGAATAGAGTGAAAAAAGAAATACTGTTAAGCCAGATACTTAACAGTTAGGATAGTTAACTTCAAGGACAGAGTGAGGCATTGCACTCTCATTTCAGTGGTAAAATTTATGGATTTTTTGCAGGATTGCCCTGCAGTTATTTAGTCACCATAGATTCCTGCAACTGTCTGTGGTTCCAAGACAATATGGAAATCTGGTATATGTTTTGAAGAGGTGATCTATATCTGCATACCTTGCATCTTTCAGCTATAGAGAGAAACAGGACAGAGAACAGCAGCAGAAGAAGTGGAGTTCACGTGGAAGGTTTCTGCTGACACTGGTGCTGTTTATTAGCAACAACAAAAAACAGTTGAACAAAACTGCAGTGCCACTTTCCCGAAAAACAAAGCAGGAAGGAAATGCATAACACAAAAGAATGTTCTCAGAGTCCAGCTGACATTCTTCAAAAGCAGAAATATATAGCATTAAGTTTTTTTTTCTGTCATGTACAGTGGCAAAAGAAATTCTTCATTTTGTTCATCCTATTTTTTAAGAAAAGACTAAGTGATTATAAGTTGGAAGTACAGAAAAACAACCCCTTAATCACAGAAAAATTATGACAGAAATTATCTGACAATATGCGATTACAGCTGGCTTGTTCAGAAAGATTTACTACAGATCAAGGGTCCTGAAATTTACTTAATTGAGCCATTGAGCTCTTACTGGAAGAAGGACTCTAGGTCAGTGAATAGACTTGAGTTGCACAAAAAAGTAACAAAATATAGCATATTGATGTCCTTCCATCGTAATTTTATGTTGTAAGGGCAGGCTTGTATGTGTGTAACAAACAAAATACTGTTCAAGTGCAGTTTCAAAAGTAGGGAAGAAAAGGCTCTGTGTCCTGTGTTTTGTTTCAAAATTTCTGGAACGTGGAATGTGTTGATAGGTGTTGTAGATTCTCTGAAGTCAGCCTTTTTAAATGGATTTCTCTGACACAGCTGTAATACCAATCCCCATTGTGCCCCAGTTACTTGTCTGTGAGCTTCAGGTGGTTGTCCTTAAGGGATGCTATACAAAATCTACAGGAAGATTTAACATAAAATTTAAACTAGAATGTAACTTTCTGCTTTAATTTCCAATTTGAAGGTGTAATGGTGGCTAGAGGACTCTTGGCAAATCCGGCTTTGTTTGCAGGATATGAAGAGACACCTTTTAAGTGCATCCAGGACTGGGTTGACATTGCTCTTGAGCACGGAACTCCTTTTACGTGTTTCCACCACCACTTAATGTACATGATGGAACGGATAACTTCAAAACAGGAAAAAAAAGTTTTTAATGTTTTATCAAGTACCTCAGCAGTACTAGATTACCTGAACACCCATTATGGTGTGTGATAAATGAAAGTATTTTAGTTCTGTGTAAACTTGTATTTTGCAATTGTTGATATGTTGTTAAAGTTTTAATTGGGTTCCTACTTTTTAGTGGCATTTACCTATTGTGTAAGTATTTTCAATACAGCATAACATCATTAGGATGATACTTTTATATTTTTAGTATTTTTATGTCTGCATTTTTCCCTCTAGAAAATATTCTAGATTCCACAAATGTGGACTTCTGTTTACAATACACTGCTACACTGAGGGTAGATTATTATAAGGCTCTGGTAATTTAATTTTTCACCAGACAATTGCTTACAGCAATATTATTGCAAAACTAGGGCCTTTCTTACATGAAACCTCCTAAAATCAGAAGGACTACTTACAAATAATGCCAGTAATTTCAGACCAAAAGAATACAAAGGGAGCAGTTACAGTTTTTGTTTTAACTGACATAAGCTGAATTTTAAATTTGAGTAGATTTGCAGACTTAAAGACAGTGAGGCCTTGAAGCCCAGCACACTATCCTCTTAAATCAGATGTTCTTTTTGCAGACTAAAACTTTTTAAACTTAACTTGCAGCTTAGAAAAATTCCATACTTCATATAGCAGAAGAAATATGGAATAGATAAATAGTGATGAAAAGAAGGAAAAAGTAAAATTAAGAGAGAGTTTAAGTACAAACTTAGCTGAATCTACAATACAGGAGTTGAAAGTTCAATCTAACAAAATAGAGTTTTGTTTATCTACTGTAAAATAAATGTCTACAAGATTAAATCCCTATCATCTACCACACCAGAACTTTTTAGGTCAAAGAAAAGCTGACAGAGTCTCTCAATAGGGCTCTTGAAGTCCTTTCTGCCCACTGGCACGTTGCTTCTCAAAGCATGACAGCCACTTGGCTTCGAATCGTTGTATAGGAGTGCAATAGTGAAAATTAGAACAGGATGATAACATTACACACCAGCTGCATTTGTTCTGCAAGGGAAATTTCACAACACTGCAGTACAATTATTTGTAATCAAATAATTTGTTTTCTTTATGTGTTTACACAGAAATTCATACCAAAAATTGCCTAGTTTTCTGACTGTGATTGTTCTATGAATATACTTGTGAATAGTTCCAAATTTTCTAAATAAATTACTTGGGTTTGTATACAACTGTAAATTTTTTTTATTATGCAACAATCTAGAGGAGGGAAGGTTGCTTTTGATGCTTCTCTCCAAATATTTTGATAGTTTAAATATCTTAAATTCTCACTTTTTTTAAATGCAATAGCATAAAATATTTGATCATTTTACATAAGGAATGTGTCTGATTTAGACTTATGAATGAAAGTTTGGAAGGCATGACCCAAGTCTTAGTTCACTATATAAGACAGTGAAGTTACAAAACTGTTCTGATATGATTACCTTCCTGATTTGTTCAAATGGAAGACCACAGACAAACCTTGCTATCCAAGGCTAATTGAGACAGTCTCTGCAACCCTTTTGTTGAGATCGTTCCATTCTTTCAGACAACTATTTTTTCACTCTTCTGGATTATGATATTTTCTTGACATGAGATGAGCACAGCTTTGTATAGCATTCCAGGTAAACACCCAGCACTATCTTCTGCAGGTAATACTACTTCTAATGCCTCACTTTTCGTCATATTCATCATGCAAATTATGAGCTTCCAGTTTTACAGCAAAAGTTCTTACTTCCCAACTGCATAACTTTGTATTTTGTACTGCCAAATTTCCAGTCTGAAGTCCATCCAATTATTGTGTAACTCAGTTCTCCTCAGTTCTGAAAATGCCTCCAGCCCTCTGCCACAAAATTAAAAAATAAAACTATACAACGGAATTGTAGAAGAAGAGGATTTGTGAAAGTATTAACTAAGCCCTTTGTTAGTATTTTCTTAAGATTTTTATGATGTTGGCTACCAACTGTTATATGCTGGAAACTGTCCCATTAGGCACAAGGAGCAGAGAAGAAAAAACTATTATAGTCAACAGAAATTAAAGGCTCGCCTTTTTTTTTTCCTCTAGGAATGGGAAAATTGAATTTTAGAGGACTTGAAATACCCTGACCTATTTAGGAACTGAATACTTGATGATTTTGAAGGCAGCAGTTGTTGAGCCTGTGTGAGATCAATCACAGACATTTCTGCCTGAAGTACAAGAATTAGGTTGCTGTTAATACTGGTAATAATTAAGGAGTACTTGATCTGGTCTTTTATGCATCAGAAAAGTCAATGGATGTTTATCATCCCTTTTTGAGGGTGAAATGAATTGTATGCCTTCCCTTGTGAATTTTGTGTGCATCTGAACACACTTCTCTGTATTGCTGTCGAATAAAATGCAAAATTGAAGCCTTAAGCCATACTCTGAACAAAAATACTGTTCAAATATACATAAATTGCTAAAGATGGGAGTTAGTTATTTAATTCCCAATGTTGTTTTAGAACATGGTCATATTTCTCATTATAAACCATATGAACATGGAAAAATTTTAATTTCCGGTTTAAAACCACCAGATGTATTCTTTCCCTGTATGTGTTTCTTGTAACATCACCAGGTGCTCAGTCTGTTTTCTGATTTTCAAGTTACTCTGCAAGTAACCTAAATACAAAGCATAGATTCCTGTTTTAGGTCCTTTGCCTCTTGTAACTGATCCCACTCTTTATGTTAAGCCACCCTGCACAACCATGCCATATTATCATAATACCTGTTCTTTCTTGCAACTTTTACCCTGCTGCAATAACACAAGCTCCCTCACACAGCCTATGCAATCCCATTTTCTCTATTCCCTATTGTTAAATCTCTTAGGGCACTTCTCTGTCTTGGGTTGTTAGTTGGGCAAAAGTCGTATGTGATGACAGAACAGCTATCACACAAGCCAAAGGAGAACAGTACAACTTTAAACTTTGCCATTGTTTCAATAGTGAATTAGTCAGACTTCAGTCCTCTAATCAGATACTAATACACAGGCATTTCCTATTTCTGCTTCTGAATACTTTGTCACCTTATTGGTAGGAGAGGAAGGTATTCCGTATCACTATAAAGTTTTAAGGTTTGCAAGTTTTTTTCCCTAAAGCAACCAGCCATTATATATATTGTCTGGTATCATATTCATCGCACAGTGGTTCGCTGTAAGACAAGCAGGTTTACATTAACCACACAGACTTCTACAGCTTCAGCGAGAATTCCTTCCAGGAGTGGCAGAGCATACTCAACAGGAGAAGGGAGGTCTCACAGATGTTTGCAGGGGGCTTCTCTCTGTTCCTCAGATCTCATTCCAGCTTGCTGGGGAACACACATCAATTGCAGTGGAAATGCACAGCAGTCACTGCACAGTGAGTTTTTTTGAGGTCTTATGATGCCCCTGAAGTGGCAAAGACTCTGAATCTCTGGCAGTGGGGATGAGCCAATATACTCCTATCAGTATGAGGCTGGGCTACTGGGAGGGCAGCTCAGAAACAGAAACTGTTCTGGAATTAGAGGAGAGAAAGTCTGTATTAACGTTTTGACAGCTCCAGTAAAGTATAATGGCTGCAGGCCAATAGCTAAAACATAGTAACTAGGATATTCTAAGAGGGTATGTTTTGTCTATGCTGCTGATCAAATATGTTTATGAAAACATATTAGAAATATTACTTAAACCCCAGCCTTTTCCTACTGCATAGATTGGATTGAAATGGCTGGTTATATCGCTGTCCAATATTTGTTATGCACAGACAATTATTTGGGATGTAACCTTTCATCCAGACGTTGCTTGGCAGATGCTAGGAAAATGTTAACACACTGGCTCCATCCCCAGGCTGCAGACTTGGGAAATTTTAAGTAAACAATTTCAGATTGTGAGCAGCTGCAAACAGCTCTGCTCAAAACTGCTTATGCTAGAACTTCCTACCTCATGTCAGTTCCAATGGATTAGAGTAACAAAGAACTACTATTCACCCCATTTAATCTGTCTAATTCTGATGGAAATTAATTGGGAAAGAATTCCCCCAAACAGGTAGTCGTGTCAAGAGTGCTGGTGGCTGATGATGCCCAGGTAGACAAAGTAACCTCTTCCTCTGGCAGCACCTCAGCACCTCTTAGGACCAACAGTAAAAAGTGATCAGGGGGTGCCCTTCTTATGCAGGGGCAAAGAAGGAGGGTTGCATGGGTGGTAAAAGAATTGGTCAAGAAGTGGGAAAATGGGTACCAAGGTATTGAAATAATACCTTGAGAGCCTTGGTATGCTGATAAAAAACATTGCACAGGACAGTAGGATAGAACAGGGTTTCCTGAAGGAATATAGTTTTATTCATGAGGTCCAAACAGGCCTGTTGGACACAGACACTGTTGTTATTGATATCTTTATGAATACTGGGCCTATTTTTCTTGACAAAAAAGATTTACTGGGTCTTGCTATATTAGCGTTAGGCATAGAGGAGGCATGGACAGACACAGGCATTATTCTTAACTGAACTTCAGAAACTGAGGGGAAAGCTAGAAAAGCAGAGTTGAAGTCCCAAGTCGAGTTTGCGGCGGGGCCGTGGGATGATCCCAGCAGGACCCCTCAGCAAAATGCTCACAACCATCCCCTAACCTGGGGAGAAAAAACAAAAGAACAAAACCAAAACAACAACAAAAAAAGAACCAAACAAGGTACTGTGCATGTCATCCTTTCTCAGCGTGTAGATCCACGTTTCCCAGCAGAGGTGCGGCCCCTCGGTAGGTCCTTGGCTGCCGGCGGACCCGGCTCACCCGGCACCGCAGGCCGGGCCGGGGGGAGGCGGCAGAGGCTGGGGCAGGGCCAGGGGCTGGGGCTAGGGCAGGGGAAGGAGCACCGCAGGGCAGGGACAGCGGCACCGCAGGGCAGAAGCAGGAGCACCGGCCCCCTCGGTCCCTGGGCCGGCCGCAGCCCCTCTCCGCCCCCGCAGTGTCCCTCAGCGCCGCCCCAGCCCACAGCTCCACAGCCGCCGGGCAGGGCGCAGGCGGCCGCGGCATCCCCACCATCCCGTCCTCCCTCCGTCCCTCCTTCCTTCNTTCCCCTTCCCCGCAGGCCGCCGGGACGATGACTTTCCAGTGGACAGCAGTGGCCGGCTTCTTGTATGGCGAAATCGCAGTGATCCTGCTGCTGTGCCTACCCTTCATCTCGCCGCTGAGGTAGGGGGGCTTCGGCGCGCTGGGCAGCCCGGCTTGTGCTTCTCACCGGCTTGGGTTTGTTTAAACACCCCCGTTGTTGTGAACACTCAGCTTTGCTGCGTCTTTAATTAGTTGTGCACAGAGCTGAAGGAGTGCTGTTCGGGACTTTGGAGGTGCACGAATCGCGGGGCTCCCTGAGGAGCTTCATGATGTCTGCGCACTGCTGATTCATCCGGGCAGCGGTCGGGGTGCCCAGGGCAAACCCAAAACTTCGCTTCAGCAGGTGGGACGGCTTCTCCCAGGGCTCCCAAGGAGCCAGGCGAAAAGGGAGGCACCCGGCAGTAATAAGTGAGAGGAGGATGTGTCTTTCTCATTAGTTCCTTGTGGAATTTGTGAGGAGCAACTTTCTGTTGTGGTGTACACCAGGCATTGTGGGTGCTGGATGGATAAGAGACGTCGGATACTCAGAGCAGGCTGCAGGAAATTTGTGAGACTTGAGTAAAAACCTGAACTTGAGTTTGATGCAAAAAGTTCAGGGCTACTGAAATAAAAGCTTCTATAAGCTTATACGTAGATGAACAAAATGGTAATAGCTCTGGAACACAAACAAACATGAAGGAAATAATAAATTCTTGTAAAGTAAATGCACATAGTAAGGGACAAAAACCAAAATATGCTGATTAGCCTTACTCTCTAAAGGCCTGGCTTACAGCATTATCTTGTTTCCTGTATGTAGATCTTCAGATTTTGTAATGTTAATTTCTTTACAGGAAATAAAGCTAGCTTCTTTACAAGATGCAAGAGAAGCAGACTTATAATTTCTTTTCAGAATATCCTGACTTCTTAAAAAGCCAGAAACCACAAAAAACCCACCAACTCCCCGAAAAACAAGTAGGATGAAACCTTAAAACTTCGCCCCAAAAAAATTCTGCTGTCTCAGTGTTTTGTAAAAACTGTTGCATATTTGCTTTCTGCATCTTTAAGTGTATTTAGAATGAAGAATGCAACTTTTACTGTAGTATCTTAATAAAACCTGCTGTGTGGAGAGTCTGAATTTAACTTCTTAAATGTGCATGAGAGTCTTGAAAATGACTGGCTTCTCCACAGGAGATACCAACTCCAGAAGCTGAAACTGTTCTAAAAATCTAACTTCCCATTTTTGCAGGTTGGTTTCTGGGGAGTTCCGCATTTCAGCACAGATTATTGAGTTCTCGTACTTTGTTTTCTAATGGAAAATGCAACTGTAAGAGGGTAGAAGTATTACAGCAGTCATAATCAGATTATTAATAGTTTGTATGAGGAAACTTGCTGCAAGAATTTCTGCAGGCTGATGACACAAGCAGAGTACTTTGAGTATATTGAAATGTATTTCACTTGTGACACAAACAGGGCTTGAATCCAGTGTGGCTGAAAGGCTTTTAATTATTTCAAAAAGATGGATTCTTGTGCTTTGTTTGAAATTCAGCTATTCCTCTGAACAGTAATTTCTGAAAGAGTGAAATAGCTTTCTCCCTTATGTGATTTGTGCCAATTATCTTCTTAACAAAATTTGCAGGAATCTTGTGGGGTTAAAGCTTAGATTTAGCTGCTGTGGCAGTACCAGGGGGCAGCAGCTCTGCCTTTCTCATCTTGGTGACCTCAGAACTGGCTCTGTCAGAGCAGTAAAGCATGCATGGTTACTGACAGGTGTGAAACTGCCATTCTTTAAAGTTTGATTTATTCACTTCTCAGTCATCAAGTGGATTCTTTGTCTCTTCTGTGCCTACACTTTTTTTTTTGGGTCATTTTTCAAATTTGCTAACAAACTTAAAAGTTCCTGGGGAACAAGTAAATTGACTGAAAAAATGCAAGTATGCAAAAGCACAGATCTGTACTATTAAGTGTAGTATGTCTACAATGGTGGCCAGTGTTATAGTTTGGAAGGATTATGTGACTTTTGTCACTGAAAGGAAATGGAGCATTACTAAATGTGAATGTCAATACTTGTTAAGGAAAAGTGA
The DNA here is from genome assembly GCA_013396655.1 of Campylorhamphus procurvoides. Taxonomy (NCBI): domain Eukaryota; kingdom Metazoa; phylum Chordata; class Aves; order Passeriformes; family Dendrocolaptidae; genus Campylorhamphus; species Campylorhamphus procurvoides. The sequence goes on from WBMV01003899.1 coordinate 212,021, forward strand.
GTGTGAAAAAAACACAAGAAGACTTTGCAGTAAAGAGATCTAATGTTTAACCTGATTATAACTTGTCAGTGTAGTTGATCTAAGGTCATATCTCAGAGAATTGCTTCTTAAGTGGAGGTTAGTATGGAGCTTGGAGAATTGTATGTTTGAAGAGTTAGCAAGTTGGCTTTGTTTGAGTTGTAGCTTAAAGTAAGTTTTTGTTTGATACAGACTGTGGCTGTCTGCTACAAAGAACTCAGATTATACTAAAACACAAAAATAAGCTTTTGGCACAGTCTAATTTAAGTTAAATTCAGAGTAGGTTGAAAACTGCTTTGTTAGAGGGCAAATTTTAAGGATCTCTGGGAAATGTAAATAGTCTAAACAAAAGTTGGAAATATTACCTCATATAATCAAACCGTGAGTAGCATGTCTGTGTTGCATCTCTAATGGTGTGGGTAGGTATTATTTAATTTGTGCAGTAGCACTGGTTCTAACCTGCAGCCAAGGACACGTAGGTCCTCTGTTATCACTTGTTGCAATTCGTTTGAGCACATCAGATGTTCCTCATTTGTGCTACAAGTGTGAATTCTTACAGAGCCCTCCATGCAGTACTATCAAATAGACAACTGATTATTTTTAGAAAGTAATAATAAGTGTCTTCACCACCACTGGGCCTCTGAAGTTCCTGTAGCCAGCAAATTTATGCTAGGTAAATGGATTTTAGCCTTTGACAGAATATAAACGTAAGACCTGTCTTTTTGTTGTCATTACAAGTCAGAATGCTGTAACAGTCCTTGTACCTCATAATTATACGGACTCATCAGTGTAAAAGATAAGCTCTCTGAAGAAGGATGGTAGAGATGATCCTAATTTGTGGAAGGTTTTAATTTTATTTGGCAACAAGGGGTAAAAGTTGATAGAAATAGAAATGATGGAATGGATTTTACAGTCTTTACCCCGTCCCTGAGTTCGTTGTAGTCAAGACTGCACACAAAATAATTCTAGACAAAGTAAAAGCTGAAATAAAACACATCTGTGGAGTACCTGCTATCATGCAGAAAGTTTGCAAGTTGAACCAACTGTCTTTGCCTGTATGGACAACAAATAAAAAATGAGACAAGCAAGTTGGATTGTTGGAAAAGTTAATTTCAATATAATTTAGGCATACACTAAAGCAGCTATTTAGAGACCTTACACAAGTCTCTTGTCAATAACAAGACTCTTCTATGAGACTGTTATGCTCTGCTTTTAGTGCTTAATTATTTTTGAATAACACAATACTGTTTTACAGATGGCAGAAGATTTTTATGATTCCTCTATGGAGCAAAATGGCAGTATTTTGGAACAAGATGTTCCTCACAATAATAGTTTTACTGATCGTCTTGTTTCTTGGTAAGTGTTAAATAATTTCGTAAAAAATGGGGATAAAACCTGCTTCATGGAGTTCATGTCAATAACTTAATTGAAAGGATTCAAGCCTAATGTAAATCAGCTAATTTATTGAAAAGTTATACAAGGGAATGAAAGAGGAGAGGGCTTATACTACATCCACATTGAGAAGCCAAATGCAGTAGTAATACAGTGGTGAATGAGAAGGAAAGGTGGGGCTCAGTCTGGGCTGCCGCTTAGTTTCACTTTCTCATACAGGTGAATGAACTTGTTCCACACAAGAATTTGGCTGACCTGTGCACTAGGCAGTAGATGGCACTCTTTCTCTTGCTTGCTGCTGAAATAGAAGACCAGAATAATGTATCAAAACACTGGGCTGTTTGTCTACTTTTCCTCAGCACAGATACGAAACAGCTGTTGGCTACCTTTGTTATAAGTAGATCCCAAGGTCTATGAAGTAGGAGTAAAGCTTTAACGGTGACCATATGCTTGACTGATTTCATTTAATGTCTACCTTGACTGCTCTGTGTGGTAAACATCTCTTGTATTCCAGTGATTAAAATAGTTCTCCTGTGTTTCAAGGATAGAAGTAGTTCTCCATGTATAGAAGTGTTTCTAACACCTTAGAATGAACATGCTATTTAATTCCAAACTGCTTGAAATAGAAATAAAGAATGCATGGTCTCATTTTCTGCTGAGGGAAATACACAGATGCAGTACATGTATAGCCATGTCGGGCCAGACTGCAATACTATTTTCTTAATATTAAAAATGTACCAAAAATATAAATAAACTTTAAGAATTATTATCTAACATTACATTTAGTATTATCCTTAGAAGTCGATCTTCAGTAAATGGCTTAAGATTGAAAACTGACAGATTTCACTTAGTGTCTTGAACTCCTGTCAAATTTTGACCAAAGTTTGCTTTTGAGTTGGTTGGTGATAGTCATTGATTTTGCAGAAAGATAGAGTTGGGCTAAAGTAAAGCTGTGCTGAGATGCTTGCCCTGTAGCATAAGGGGATAGGTTATTGCAGGTCTACACTCTTCCTATAGTACAGGAACATGCATTTGTTTACTCCTAGTTTTTGATGCATTGTTTTAAGGTTTGTTTTTTTTCCTTCTGAATAACTTAGGCATATGAAAGAAACAGTCACATGTGTTTTTCTTTGAAATTGATTTTGCCTGCTTAGACAAATGCAGCAACAATTTAATAATATGTGGCCAAAATATTCTGCAGGAACTGATGATGTCCTGAAATGTGTATATTTGTTGATGTGCAGGAGGAGATTTAAGGTGCTGTATTGGTCATAGGAATGTATGATGACCTTAAGTGTAGATATTTTAATATGAACTCTTAAGTGGGTTAGGTTTTGGGTTAATGGGGATGTAAGTCCTAATTAATTACTTTGTCCTTTGAAAAGTGTTTGCAGCGTATTGGCCCTTCTGCAGAACTGTCAGCAGTATATGGTGGATGACAATAAGCTGAAAGATGTATGAAACACAGATGAAAGAAAGCTGAGGTGTAGCTTAGTTCCTCCATTCTGTTTATGGTGTCATTACACCTAGTAGTTACTACTGCTGTTACTGTATTACTACAGTCTTCCTATTATGATGGATGTTGCAGAAATAATTTTCTCCCTCTGTAATTCAAGCATAAAGTATTGACACTTAAGTAATGCATAAGGTAATGCCACTTATGTCATTACTAAAACACATGCTTATCTAACAAACTCTATATGGAATACTTGAGAAAATAATAATTCTTTTCCCTTCTCTTCCTGTTTTCTCAGTATTTGTCCCTGGGGGATTTTGACTGCGTTGTCAGCATGACATTTTGACACTGTAGGGTCTTTGGTAACATTTGTAGAGTGTGTTGCTTTGGCCTGATCCCTGGGGATTGGGCGCAAGTGTTGGAAATGGCTGTTCAACCATGGTTTGGACAATGGTTTGCCATAATTCTTGAAATGTGCTATAGTGCTTCGGTGATTTATCCAGACCAGTCTTTAAAAAGTATGGATAGCATAAGCAATGTCAGTGTTTGCCATACTCCTGTTTGCTGAGCAGAAAGTCCAAACACGTATTTCTAGTACCTAAGTCTGGTTTAGCATGCATGCACACCCACAGATGTAAGAATAGACTGTTTTTGTTTGCAGATGCTTTCAGAGAAGTCAGGAAGTACTCATCCGTTCACGTGAATGAAAAGGCTGCAAATATCAATAGCAGTGCCTTTGATCACATTCAGATGAAACTCTTCCGATCGCAAAGAAACCTCTATCTCTCAGGTTTTTCCTTATTTCTTTGGCTGTAAGTATAACATTTTTATAATATCGACACAGTATGTTTATTATAGGAACTATTGCACAAAGTAATGGTAAAGTAAAGATTCAGGAAGGTCACTTTCAAGAGATTAAAGAATTAAGTGTGACCAGGTTGGATACAAGGCAAGTAAGATCGGGAGAAATAATACCTTATGAATATTTGAAGATTGGAAGGATGTGTGAGTGACAGATGGGAAAAAACCCAACATTTTAAATCCTGGAGAAAAGAGAAAACATGTATTTTGCAGAATTTTCTTCAGGGAGTACTCATTTCCTTCCTTAAAATTACACCCTTTGTTTGGAACATGGAAAACTGAAATAAAAAACCTTCAAAAACTAAAAAGCTGTTAAAATAATGTTAACATCTTGCAAACTGGTATTACTGCATCCTGCTGTGTTAAGAAGCAAAACTTGAGCCTTACTTCAATGACTTCATCTCAAGCTCAAAGGTAAGAACTGTAGGATAATATTCCGGCTTTCAAGGAAAGTTTCAAATATATTTTAGATCAAGCACTTTGTGGCAACTTGCCTACAATAGTGTTATGATCTTAAGCCTGGTATCCCTTTCAGGATGTTTAAATACAGCTAATACAAAGGAAAGGACAGTTCTTTACTGCTCTACAATAGCAGCCAGCACTAGCTGTGAATCAGTAGCCACAACCACCTGCAGATCTCAACAGTGGGCAGGGAACACATGAGCTCATTGGACACAGATAATGTAAATGAATGGAAACAGACATGTTGGTCAGATGATTTCCTATTTGTACATTTTTGCGGTGACTGGACAAAGAATGCTGGTCCTCTTATGAATTCCTTCAGTGAGCTGCTTGACATTGCCTAGATATGCAAGAAGAACACAGAACAAGAAAATCACAGAGACTTCTGACAGACTTCTTCCCCTTAAAGTAATGTATGGCCATTTTAGCAGATCATTGAGGTGCACTGAACTTAAGAGTCAGGGTAAAATTAATACAAAACTTGAGCAGGAAAACATTAGAAAAAACAAAGGTGTTTCCTAGCCTTGCACAACAGTGATAGGAATGTAAAAGTTTGAATAAATATGCCCAAATATGTTTTTGATCTCTGCTCCAAGAGGAATAGCTGGATTGTGTCCTACACAAGAGTTGGAAGCTGGTCCCCCAGGATCCTACTCCCACTCAGCTTTCAAGGAAGAAAACTTCTCAAGTGGCCCCAGTAGATTTTATTGTGCATAAACGTTCTGCTGTTGAAGAGGTTTTGCTTGAAGTGTTTTTTGGGCTATTGGCCTTACACCAAAATTTAGAAGAAATGAGTACTCCTACTGTAGGGGTTAGATCAAAGGACTTTTTGTAACAGCTATTTTGCTTATCCATTAAACAGGCAAAATGTCAAGAGAAGGTGGGTAAAGTGTTCCTTGGATCGTCTTATCCTGCATTGCCACTACCATTACCCAGCCAAGTTCAGACCACATTTAGGTGTGAATGGGTACTTGGATGCCCCCAGTTTATCCTTTCAATCAGTTTTCGTTCTTCTTAGCATATCAGCCAGTAGGAAGATTCCAGGAGAGTGGTAGATGGAGAGTCACAAAATGGAGGAGGCTGGGAGCTTGATTCAGCAACATACTGCTTTGAAAGACTCCAAGATGAATAATGAAAGTAGTGATGCAAAGAGGCAATCGCTAGATCAAATTAAGGGAGATAGTTACAAAACTTAGATTTGAGGTGTCATATGACTGCTCTTGATTTAACTGTATTGACAGAGTACTTTGAAGATTAATATGCTCACATTGCTAATTTTATTCTTGCTACGCCTTTTATAAAAAGTTCTGAGATTTAATTTTTTGGCACTATACTCCTTACCATAAGGTCTTGAATTTGAAGACCCATCCTGTTTAAAACAGTGGGTCATGTAAGAGTAATTCACCCTTTAAGGAAGCACATCTATGACCCCTCAGTGGTTGTGGGTATTTAGGAGGAGGGAGGGTCTGCATCAAGTGAAAATCAGAATATTTTACTGCTGCCACTGATGAACCCGGATGTTTCCCTTCAGGTGCTTAAAGCAGTTCTCGTCTGGCTTTGGTTTTACATCCAGTGCAGGGAGAGAAAAGGGGTTGTTTTGGTTTTCTAGCTTGTTTGGTTTGGTTTAGTGTTGTGTGTTTGTTTGTTTTTTAAATTTGTGCCGTGAATTACACTTTTGTTCACTGTATTTCTTCACCAGTGTATTGAGACGTACCATTACCCTTCTTACTCAGTTGGCAAAAGAGATGACATCTCATGCAGCTCTGGAAACTCAAGTAAATGATGCTACTGAAGCAGCCAAAAAATACATGGCCGAGAACGAAAGGCTGCAGGAGGTATCTTGGAGCTTGTTTAGTTATTTTCTTATTCAGCAAGTATATAGTACAAAGTGCTCTGGGGATGATTTGCTACTGAATCATTGATCATCTTTTTCCCTCTGGTGGAAAAAGGAAGAACAATGTTCTTACAATATATAATTCAGAATACTGAAAACAAATTTCACTAGCATTTTACTAACAGAGGAACCTTAAGTAATCCAAATAAATGTAGTTCTGTTTTACCAGTACAAATTTCATCAAAGCACTAAAAGAGTCTTAAAATATCTCTCTGAATTTAATCATAACAAAGTAGAGTGAGAGACTAATTGTATTCTTTTTATCTTGAACAATTGGCTGTTAAGGTCAAGGATGAAAAAGCCTACAAAACAGCTGTTCTTATGCTGGCTGGTTCCTCTTAATAGGATTTTCTCCAGTCTTGAAACATACTTTCTAACTTGTAAAAATGATCTTTTGTAGTTACTCTATTTTGTATTCTTGTATCTTTTTATGGTGGGTTAGCCAATTTCCTGATACTTTCCTTGCTTAGTAGGACACTGCTGCAGTATTAATGATTGCAAAAATTTCTCACTTAAAAGAACCACCAGTGGATTACAGAGATGTCATTTTTATGAGAAGAATGGAGAAAATTAAGCTATGATTTTTCTGTTGTGGTTCAGTACACAATTGTATGCAGAAAGGGAAGTAATCAAAGATAATCAAGATTAATATAGGAAATCTTTTCTTGATTATTTTGACCTCTCTTTGAAGAAACTGAACCATAAGCTAGAGAGCAGATACCTGGGGTATGAAGACTTTTCGAGCATTCTTCAGTCTGGCACACTGTCAGAACAAAAAGCACTGCAGGTGTGTACAGGTTTCCTTCGAGTTTGTCTGACGCAGTGTCTGTGGTTACCAGCACTGTATTTTTTCGTAATGAATCTTCAGACAGAGAGAACAGACTCTGGACTAAAAGTACTAGAAGGGATGTAAAAAAATCCAGTTGTTTGAGAGCTGTTGTAAAACAAGCATCATTAGAATGTGTTAGGTGTATCCCAAGTATGAAGTTACTGCAAAATTTTGGGATTTGGTGGTTTGTCAAAATGATCCAGACTCCCTCCCTCAGCCATGGGATTTGTCTCTTTACTGCATACTGGTACTTTTTTTTCTTCTCTGTCTTGTTGGTATTTGGCCAAAAGTCCTCTTTTTTGTTCTGTTTTCACATTCCCTTAGCAACACATTCTCATAGCCACTTGTAAGCAATAGCCAGAAACTGGAAACTGTATTCCTGTCTGTTTCTGTTTGTTTGATTGTGTGGTTTGCAGAAACACTGGTAGCCACAGGTACAGGCAACATTCTGTGGCTGGACCTCCATTGTGATGGACATGCAAAGTGTTCAGAAATTGAGTATTTTAACTTTATAGACACATTATGACTTAGGTTTCTCTCATCCAGTGGATTGCATTTGTGTTTATTTACAAGCATGGTTCATTCTGCCATCAGAGGGAGGTGAGAGTAATTGCACAGAGGGCACTGGCTGCAAGTATAAATACTGTAAGTTTGCTCTGGTGTGCAAGGTCTACACTGTCTCCTGTTCAGAGGTTCCGTGGAGCACAGGACTTAAGTTTGCAGAAATAACTATTTGCATATTTATAGAAACAGGTGAACACTAATTAAAGAAGATAGTTGGCTACGGTTTTCTTACCAGCAGTCCAGTGTAATCTGCACTCCGATTAAATAGCTTCTGGAAAATTTTCTTCCTCTCTTTTCTGTGGATTGGTTACCAGTCTTTATAAATGGTTCTTTTTCTTCACTCTTTTTCTTCTTCCCAAAGCAGTTTTTTCCCTTTGCTCCCACCTGTGCCTGGTAACCTCTGATACTACAAGCTTACCTAACAGCTGTTTATCTCAGTTGTTTCACTTTTTTCCATTAAGCATTTACCACTTTTTTGTCATTTTCATAACAGAGATGACGTGTGGTTGACAGTAGAGGCTTTATGAGCAAAGGGTCTTATTATGGGGTCTAATCTTGTGTTTTAATAGCACACATAAGTACAGTAGTGTCAACATTTTTAAGAGTACAGAGAATATATTGCTCTTGTGCCTAGGGCTTACAGGGCTCCTCTCCTAGGTCTTTTACTTGAATTTCACTGGAAATCAAATCTAGATGTTGAGGTATTCTGAAGACTGAAGAAGTAGCTGCAAATCTACAAGGAGAGAAATCACAACAAATTATTAGGACCAATGGCACATAAACATGGCAGTGTTCTGTCACTGGCAGTCACAGTGTGTATCTTCTGAAAAATTCATTTATAATGTAAATGAAAATTGTACACTCAATGCAGACACACAAGAGTACTCTTCCACAGGAGATAAAGCCATTCTATTACAAGTATGGCATTACTATCAACCTAAAACATTGAGCTTTTTTTTTTTTTATTTCAGGGGGACTTTTTTCTAGAATGACTGAATATTTGCCTATATCATGTTGACATTTGATAAAACTTATTGCTTTGCAAGGTCAAAGTTGACATTCTTTGGGTGTTTTGCAATGTCAAACTAATGAAAATAAAAATAATTGTAGCAACTGTCATTTTTAATAGGCCTTGAGTGGAAAAGGAAGTGGTAAAAAGAATGAGTCAACAGAAGCAAGTCAGGAAAAGCTGAAGGAGGAAGTTGAACGTTTGAAAGAAGAACTACAGAAGACATCAACGGGTAAGTATTAGTTAGGACTTCTTTGCAATTAAGAAAATGATGATTTCAACACTGAATGTCAAAAATGTATTCTAGGTATAGCATTAACTAACTTCATCCATTTCCAAAACACTTGGCATGGGGTTTCTTTACATTTGACTAGGAACTGGAAAACATATCACTGCTATCCCTCTGTTTTAGTCAATGTTTCCATCATGAAATGTGTACAGTTTAATTGGAACACCTTAGCTAAATCATAATTACTAACAAATTGAATGAATATATTTAAGTGGTGTTGACTTGTCTTCATCAGTGACATAACCAGGATATGGAATCAATTGCAAGTTGCTTGTAGGCATCAGTTTGATGTTTCATGTCATACATAGCTGCCACTCTCCCTGTGGAAAATGGGGAAGTATGTGGTTGAGGGTTTTTACTATAATGTAAGGTTTCTGTCAGATAGCAGAAGTCCTTGAATAGTATTCTGAATTTATGTATGTTCTGCAGCAGAGGTGTTAAGGTGTTAGCTTTTTTAAATTTTAAATTTTTTTTGTCTACAAAGAAACATACCTTGCAATTTGTAACATAATACTTTTGGTAGCAGCTTCCATGTTTAAGGTCTAGGTTGTCAAAACTGCTTTACGGGCAATCCAGATTGAGATAGAAGCAGATTTTTCCTGTTTGATTCTGTCTTACTGGGATGTGTCAAGGTGTGTGATGCTTGTGAATACCTGCTCACCTGAGATCAGTGTTTTTAAGATAACACTGCCTGTGATTTTGTAAACATTAATCAGATGTTCAGAATGTAACAAAATACAGATTTTCATGGTACCAGATAGCATGTTGTCATCAAAACATAGCCCTGCTTTGGTATTGCATGGCACTGCAACAAAGCTGTAAGAATAACAGCAAATATTTCATGAATCCTTTTTCATTGCCCTTTTTCGCTGGGAATTCAAACAAGAACTGTAGAACAGCTGTTTTCAGCTGGGCTTGAGGCAACAATGGTCTTTAAATAGAGAGTCTCATTAGTTCACATTCTCAGGCAGGTTTGATGGTGAGTTTTCCCTCTCCTGCTGTTTTCTTGAAGGAAGGGGGGGAAACTGCCTTTGAAGTGACAGGATCAATGGAAAATTTAAATTCATATGTTTTATTTAAACTAACTGGTGGTATGTAACACTAATATAATGTAAGCTTTTCAGTCAGGAATGCTAGAGAAAGCTAAGGAATAAATAGATTTACCTCATGCTGCTTCAGCTGCATTCTCCCTGTGAGCTGTTGTCCATCCAAAAGATGTATAAATTAAGGCATGCTTGAGTCTTTTGTTAGGGCAAAAGTGGGGGAGAGAGTCTTTCTTAGGAATGAATAGAATATTTACAGCCCTTCCCCTGATGCCATCCCCCTCCTTGCCAAAAACCCCATGGGAGGTATGGGAATTACCATTAGCAGCTAGGTGGTGGTAAGGTATGTCTGTCTTCCTTCTTGTAAGTTTTCTTCTGTGTTGTTTTGAGCAAACTGATATCCCAAAGGCTTAAAGTACTTGATAATAACCATATCTGCAAACACTGTTTCTATGGAGTGTTAGAGAAAGTGAATCAGATTTACTGTTTTCTTTTGAAATTCCTGCACATGAGCTGGTGAATGTTGAGTTTCATGCTTGCTAAGTGTGAGCAATGCATTACACAAAACAAAAGTTGAGATTGAAAAGCTTGTTTTACCTCTTTTAGACTACTTTTTTCATTCTTCTGAGCTCACATGACTAAAGTAACTTTTCCTTTGTGTCCACGAAGTCCAATCCATGAAATTCTGGGGAGGAGTAAAGAGTGTCATCCAGTAATGAAACAGGGCAAAACTCATAAACTCATATACAAATGTAAAGTTTACTGGATTTGATTTTGGTAGTTTTCTTTTTGTTTGTTTATTTTGCAGCTGTAGTATCAGTAAGAGTCATAAATTTGGATTTTGTTATTGTTTGCTTGGAGTTTTGCATTTGGGGGGGGGGTTTTGCCACTTGGAAGAAAAAACAAGTATAATCTTTTTTCACAGAGCAGTTTCAAATATCCATTATTTTGGTCTGGGACATTTGTTAAGCTACTGATGCATGGTGATTTAGTGGGCCAGATGTTGAAAGGTGAGTTAACTCAACACAGTGGTACCCAGAGGGAGTCCCAAATGTAAGCCTGCTTCACATTTAAGAACATAGTTTCGTATCAGGTCAGTGCTTTGACTTCAGAGGAAATTCAAATTTTCTGTGAGGTTTTGAGGCAGTATTTACAACTGGCAGAGGAAATAGTGTGTTTTCTCCTTCTGAAATTAAAATTACAGTGTACACAGAAATTTTTACAGACTTTTGGGAAATTAATCTCTAGCTCTTCAGTTTTTACAGGAAACACAGTCAATTTTTTCCCAGTTAATTGTAAGTGAAATCCTAAGTTAAGAAGGCATTTTTCCACCTCTTGTGCTTTGAAAATACAATATGAAGATTGAGTGGTGAAATTACAAAAATCTGAGGAAAGGTTGGAAGTGAATGGCAAGGATGTCAGCCAAATTAGTTTTCTTTTCAGACTTGACTTTCCTAGTCCTCTTGATGCCTTTTTTTGCTTTATTTCAGAAATGAAGGAAAGAGGACTAGTTCCTCAATGCTTTATTGCAGACCTGCATATTGTTGTCAGCACTTTATAAGCACCCAGCAGTGGGGTTAGCACTTTCAGGGCCTAAATCCATTTTTAGCATACCTAAACATGTAATAACATGACTGTTTAGAAACCTTTGAGATGGTAAGGTATTGATAAACCTGTATATGACGGAAAACGTCTCATTGATACCTAGAAGTAAATATACACACTCATAGGAGCGCACAGTACAGATGTTAGAATGTTTCTCCTGCTACACAATAGACATATTTTTAACAAAATGTTGATTCAAATAATTAAAGGCTCTCAGTATGGCAGCTGGTCTTGGACTTATAGGAATTTTCTGGGGAAAGAAGAGATTCTGGGATATTGTTTCATTTTGATGGGTTTGAAAACTATCCCAAAAACTACAAAACAAATCATCTGCAATTGAACATGAGGTTAGAGCTGAGACAAGTTTCATAAAGCAGCTGTACTTGCAGTCCTTACATTGGGGGCAGTAACAGGGCTATTGGTGCCTCAGTTTTGTTTTCTTGCTCACAGATCCCACACTGTGGAAATGCTGATGTGTGAAATGTCAGTTTCAAAATCCAAAGACCATTTATTTGTCCGTTTCATTAGGATTACACTTTGTGAAATATGTACTGGCTCACCAAAGTAATTTAGATGCTTTTGAAGTTTAATTCAGCTTTTTCTGAAAATACTCTCTATTTATATATTGTCATAGGCATACAGTGTGGCAGGAGGAAATTCTGATGAAACATCCATGCATCCTTTGAGGTTTGTTTTGTGTACAGAATATGTCACCAGTGTTTTTCATTTCGTGGTTGCATAGTGTTGTAGGAGACAGGAAGAGAGCAGCAATTCATATGAAGGGCTAGTTTTGAAACAGCTTTTAGTTGTTGACTGTTCTAGAAGGTATGCATGTGCAGATGTACATCACTCACTTAAATGTGAAGATTATTAGGTGTTAGAAAGATAAGTAAACAATACAGATGCTGGGAATACATTTCATAAAACTCTGGCTGCAAGGGAGATTTCAGCTTGGCCTTTGTGTTGCCAGGCAGGCTAGTGCCATGTATGAAAAATATATTTATGTTAATCTCTACTGATGCACTCCAGTTCTTAAAAACAAACAAGTTAAAAGAATTGGCCACCATCTCGTTATTTAGCCAATGGCAGAGGGAGGTTTAGAAACAAAGCCAGTCTTACTTTAACCTTACCTTCTACCTGTGAGATAAAAACCTTGATGGGAGCCATTGCACAATGTCACATGGAGCAGGAGTTTATTGGAAGGGATGGTGCTGCATACAGAAGCATGGTTTTGTTATTCAAGGCTGTTTATGCCTTCAGAAGATTCTCTTAATATCCCTTTTGTAGCAAAATTTCATTTGAGGGTATGAAAGGTACTTGAAGCAAATTATGTGTGTGATTTTTTTGGCCCTGCCTTCTTGTTTTAAACTCTTATATGACCATTATATCTTATGAAGAGAATTCAGAATTAGTATGGAATTACTTGACTGGAGTTGTGTTCCCAGCCTTACAGCATATTTGTTGGCAAATGTTTTCTGCCATCAGCGCCTAAATTCTTAAATGTGAATAGCTCTTTCTCAGCTTGAAAACTCTTAAAAGAGAGGGCTCTTTCTTTAACTAGTCCAAATCATTTGGGTTGTAGGCTTGTATTGTGAGAATGCTAATGTAAGTTCCAGATCGTTTCCTTAGTAGCAAGCACTGTAAGTCAAGTGATTTAGTCAGACCAGGACTAGTACTTGTGCAAGAAAATGTCCAGAGAATCATCTGTTTAGTTTTGTGTTAGTGTTTGGTTCTCCATCCCTTGTTGAATGAGAAGATCGTAGGAATGCTACAGCTACTGCACTGTGGTAACCTCCTTTGGAGCAGTTTTATTTCTCATCCTCCTTCGAGCTCAGAGCAATCTGAAGTAAACTATCTATCCTGGAATAGGATACAGAGAATGTGGTGGGAGAAGGACAAGTTCTCTACTTCTCCCAGACTGTGCATGTTTATGAACCTCCAGTCACACATGTGACACAAGTGTAAAGGGATAAAGTTTTCCATGAATGTCTTCCATTGAAGCACTGCCCTAAGAATATTTTGTTGATTTTTATTTGAAGGGAAGGCAAAGGAATGAAAAAGGATAACCTACCTCTCACAGTACTGAAGCTGGATTCCAATTTTGGGACTTACTCCTTGACTGTCATTAGTTGCATTAATGTAGGAGCCGCGTCCTCACCTCCCACCTGCTCATGCATTTTCTTGGTAGGAACAGTCAGCTATTGGGATTTGCTTGCTGCCAGTGCAGCTGTTCTGTCTCCTGTGAGGCAAAGCAAAAGGCCAGATCAAAGGCAGAAATAATAACTGTGTTGTGCACACAGAGGAACTTCTGTTTTCTTCTGGATCCATGTTCACATGATGCAATCCATATGACAGACAATATACACGTGTGATCGACTCAGCTGCACTGCTGTGTTGGTGCAGTGGCAGGAGAGGTGAGCAGTGATGATGTATGGACAGGCTCCATTGCTTGGCAAGAAGGCACTGAGGAATTCACATTGTCAAAGATGTGATGCTCCTTGTAATTGTGTGGCCCCAACAGGAATGAGTCCGGGTTTAGTGGTTTGTTGATGTTTTTTTGTCCGTAGCCAACACAGGTGGAAAGGACAATCTGTTCCTTGCTTTTTCTTCATCTAGGGTTAGATGAGGTATTCCTGTCATCCATCTGTTTTGGTCAAAATATTAAAACAATGCAGTAGCTTGTTCGCTTTCTTGATTTGTAGATGCTTTTAGATATTTTGTTCATATTTTAAAGATAAAGTAGTTTTTAGTTGCAACTAAAGTACTGTGCTGCTGCTTATAAATAACTACATATTATTAAGTCAATAGCATTGACTTACTACTTCAGAAATAAGTTATCATTAATTTTTACTGTAACTATGTACAAGAATGTTCAAGCAAAAGCAAAATTTATCTTTCTAATTAAATTTTTTGAAGACGTGAAATGGCATGTGCATATGGCTTTTTGTCTATGACTTAAAATTCAGAAGTTTATCAAATTGTCACAAATTTATTGATTTCCAAATTTTACTATTAAAATTATTATTTTACACAGTAGCAAGATCAGAGAAACAGTAAATACAGTGGAGTTTGACTTGTCAGATATGTGGAAATCATACTTATTCCAAATACCAAAGCCTTTAGAAAATTTGTATTGGTGCTGTCAGGAATGCCTTAAGGGATGAAGAATAACTGTGTGAGAGTGTGGAAATAAAAGAAAGGATGTTAAGTGAAGGGATGGATTTTTTATCATGTTGGAATCAACAGAGGAAGTGTTAAGGTCAGTAAATCAGAATTTCAGGCTATGTAAAAGTCTTACTACTGGAAAACCACTTGCAGACTTCTGAAATGAGAATTATTTTTCACATATTCAAATTAATTAAAAATAGCAGAAATGGGGAGGGAGTTTTCCTTTTTGCATGTAGGAGAATGCTCAAATCTTGTTTCTGATGTTTCAGGAACTAGCATCCAGAGAGAAATCTGGTTCAGACCAGACTGTAGCACATCTTGCTCCTCATCTTGGGAACAGGCTCTTAGAGGTGCTGCAATCCTGACTGTCTTGGAGGTCTCTGGGAAAGAAGACTCTGTCTCAGGGAGTTCACAGTCAAAGGATAGATCCACATTTTTGGAACAAGGAAATTTGCAAATGTTCTTTTTTTATTTGTACTGTCAGATTTGGTTGTTTGGAGTTTTTTTAAGTGGCTATGGGAGCCAGCCTTATTAGGTCATTAACAGCATTTCTTTGTTTTAGCCTGAATAAGTCAAGTTTTAGAGTATGCCTGTGCTGTCCAGCCGAGACATATAATGATGCCTGAGATAGCTATAGCAGAGGAATATGAAAATGTCTAAATGACCTTACTTGACCTTACATAAGAGCTTAGGAGTAATGGGTTTATGACACTTTGTGCTGATTTACCCTGCATGGTACTGCTTGATACTGCACTGTAGACACACTCTTAGTTTATTGTGTTGAGATTGAGTAGAGTAATAATTACTTTTTCTGATGTTAAAAACCTGTTCATGGTTGTCTGTCCTCCCACCACAATTTCTACCTTCTCATCCATAAACTGATGCTTGTAATCAATTAAATCATGCATGGTAAAATACAGAACAGGATGAAAAGAAGGGGTCTGTGCTCCTATTTCTCTCCCTTCCTTCTCTGTGTTCTGTAAGTGGTCTCAGTTGGTTTGTGAAAATCTTGCCCAGTGTTCAAGTTCCCTTTTTATTTTAAGAGGGCTGACAGTTTTGATATTGGAGTTGTGGAGTTCTGTTTTTCTAGAACTATCTCCTATGATGTTACAGAATACTGTAGCCATCACTAACTTGTCACCTCTTTGAACAGTTTATTGGTCTCGCCCTTACCTTTCTTACAGACCCTTCCTGTTCCTTGTGCTGATCTTCCTGAACACAGGTCATTCTTTTTCCCTGTCCTGGACATCTCTTCCTGTGTACTTCTGTGATGCTGTGTTTTAAATTTGAGCATTTTTAGGGGAAGGAATGCCTACTGCAGTGAAGCCCTAATAGCCATGTAGGCCTCTGAGGAACTGCAGGAATGCAAGTAATAATTAAAACACCAATTCTGATATTTTACAGCTTTCCACAAAGCAAAAACTGAAGTGGCTGCAGTTAAAAAGCAGTCGGACAGTGTTAGAAGAGAATATGATCATCTGATGAAAGAATATGAACGGCTTCAGGTAGGTGCCTCTGCATTGCTATACAAGCACTGTGTTTTGAAACTGTATCAGCAAAATTCTGCTTGTTTGGTATGTATTGTGCAGGAGAATTTACCAAAATTTTTAGTACAGCCTAAGGTTACAATGGACAGCACTCCTTAAACTTTATTAAAATAGTAGAATTTTGTTTTACAAGAACAGCAAAGTTACTAGCATTTTCTTTTTTGCACTTCAGGTGAGAAAGCTCAGGTCATTGTTAGATTCAGTTTTGCTGTCACTTGGGAAATAAGATTCAGATAGTTTTGCATGTTATGATCAAATTGAAATATAAGAAAATTATGGAAGTGGTGTGTGTAGTGGGGAGAGTATATACATAATTTATAAAAGTAATTTTATTTTCTTTGCTCTTTAAACATGCTTTTGCAATACTGGATTATAAATACTGCAATACTATTGGTGTGTAAGAACAATAAACTTAACAAACAGCCTAGGCTAAAAACAGGCTACTATAAAATTCAAACTGAAGTACAAAATAATTAAAAAAAGCCAAAACACATAAGCAAAAGGTTCAGTTAGCTGTTTGATTGAGTTTGCATATGTGCATGGTTATAATACCCATAAAATACACAGTAATTATTTCCGGTAGAACTGGCAGCCCTCTCTCTTCTTTAAGTTGTCTGAAAGATGTTTGTATGCTCCATGCCTAATATCTGTCTCAACCAAAATTTAATAAAAATGAAAGTTACCCTTTTTACAAGTAATGGGCTTGCCAGAAAATAAAAGATTGATGTTAAAATTATGGTGAACTGCTTTTCAAGAAGAGCTGTTTGGTCCTGTATTAATGAAAAAAGGCAAATTTGAGCTGGTTACAATCTTTTTTTTTCTGTAGTCTGTGAAACTGATTCCCAGCCTCACCCTGTACTCCTTCAAAGATTGCTCAGCTGATCTCTGTATTCAAATCAAGACCACCATGCATGGCCTGTCCTTGTTGTGCTTCCCTGTGCAATGAGCCATAGTAGTCCCGCTGCATTTCTAACAGGCTTGTGGTCTAGAACACACATCCTCACTGTTGCTGTGTTTACCTCTGAATGGAAAGAACAGAAGGTGCTGAGCACACAGAGGATGCAGCTCCCAAGAATGAATCAGTGTTTTCTGCTGAGTTTGCTGCACAGTTCAGATGTAACATGAATGGGAGCAGAACAGGGCTGCATAGCCATGACTGTGCTGGGAGCAGAAGCACAAGTGTTAGTTATGTGGGGTAGTATTGATGGGAACTTTGAAAGGTGCATGGTGAACAAATCAGGTGTGGCTGCAAGGGGGCAAACTGTGGCATCTGGAGTCAGTGATTTCTGATCTTGCCAAACTTATTTTTTATCTGTCTCTTTTCAGCAAAGTGTAAATAAAGCAGAAGATAAGAAAGACCTGTAAGTACAGCTGAGACGGATGACACTGGTGTATGATTGCCTCAATGCGAAAAGCCTTGTGCTGTTTATGTTCTGATGTATATCTAAAGTAAAACTCAATTTCTCTGAAAAGCACGTGCATTGCAGGTCACTATTCAGATTCCTCTAATACATCTTGGTTGCCAAAAAGTTGCAAATAAAATGTTAAGTGGCTTACCGGATTTACCATGGAGTTTGTCACTGCTCTCCTGAGGAGAAATGTAAAAATCCACCTGGAACAACTTGACTGTTTTCCAAGCTTTTGCCTCCTATAAGGGTAACAGATCATGCACCATTTGCTTGTAGCATTTGAGTGAGGTTGTATATCACACATCATAAAAACACAGTTATCTGAACCTCCTTTCCAACACCTGTTAGTAGTCTTTAAAATTCAGTTACCAGTGGGTTGAAGAAGCTTTTCATCAGCCATTCCACTTCAGTGGAAAATTGAACGACAATCAGTCTAAGGAAAATAAAGAAAGGAAAAACTGCATTTCTAAACCCATCTCACTAGCTTTTGACTTTCATTTAGCCACATGGATTTGAGTGTAATTTGACAAACAATATTTTGCATGTCTCTGGTTTATTTTTCTTTAATATATTGGATTATTTTGGATTTGGGTTGTCTGGTACTAGAAGTCTGTATTTTTACACTGTTTACATCTGTTTACACCGTAGATAACACCTAACTTCTTTTGCCTTGCTAAGTAAAAAATCTTTTTAAATGTAGATAGTTTGGTTTGTTTTGTTTTGTTTTCATGGATACGATACCTCAAATAAATGTGCACTGTTTTGCATAAGACCTTTTTGGTATTCAGAAAGTTATTTTGAGTTTCTTATTTGCTAGTTTGTTCCACTTTATATTTGAAAGTTGGATATGTTTGTTTTATTAAAGGGATTGTTTAACTTCATGAGTTTCTGGGTTTATTCTTAACAAATCTGTCCCAATATACTGTTTCATTAGAGTTAATAGGTATGTACACTAGGAATAAAATATGCTTCTAGGCTGGTGTTGTTTAACTCTTCTTGAGAAAAGTATAGTACCCCTTCATAGGGGTAGTTTTGGGAGTAGGATTTGTTTAGCTTAGAATTTAAACACAGCTTATGAAGTAGGATAAAGCATAATAATACAGCATATTAAATAAGAATGCATATGTTTTTAAAATATACTTTTATCTTTGCCAAAGTAGTACAGAATGTGTTTTCAGAGATTCTGTGACACTCAGACTTTTTATTAATATAAAAACTTTCAGGAAGTTACAGATTTTCATACCTGCTTACACACGTTTTGGAGATGTAGTTGAATGCATCTTTGTTTTTTTTCCCCAACCCCTGTCTGAAATATTTAAACTTGTGTTGGAATGTTATCTCAGTCAAATCCAAAGGCTGCTGTTGGAGGCCTTGGAGGTATAACAGCAAGTGCTGATTTTAATAACAGAACAGAAAAACTTCACATCTGTTTCTTACTTTAAGACACTGAACAAAAGCAAATACTACTTATCTATTATTCACTGTTGTCTACTCATTAGATTTCAAACATTTCTTCCTGTAGTACAAGTAAATAATTGTATAGGAAATTAGCAGCTTACACTGAAAAATGTCATGCACTGTGCTCTTCATCCTTAAAAATTTATCTGAGGAAAAAATAAAATGGAATATAAAATGAATAGTTGTGAACACACTGATAGTACCCAGCTTCTTGAGAAATAAATCCAAGTGCTTTACACAGCTTTTTGCTATAGATCATGACTGAAGTGTGAAGGAGAGTGGGGTGGTATGCACTGCTCCCTCAGAAGCTCAGGGGAGCCTGAGTGGTTTCAGATGGGCAGCAGGCATTCAACACATGGTACTTACACACTGCCCTCTGTAATACATCGATCACCTCAGCCTTACAGTTTCCTTCTGGCTGCTTGGCAGTTGTGGATACACTTACTGAGGAGACAACAGCTTAACACAGAAAACCCTTGTATATCAGGCCATAGAGAATGTTCCCTTAATTAGAGATTGCTTAAAACACACACACTTTCTATTTTGCCTCCAGTCAGTTCTCCTGTCGTGTCGATTACCTGTGTTGTTAGATTTCCCTGTCACAGAGTAGGGTATGACTGTTATAATTCTTATACTTGCCTGTTGTGGATGGTCACACATGTTTGATTGAGTTGCACTGTCACGTGCTCAGCACTACGAAATCCCAGATTTGTTCACAGAAAAATAACCTTTTGATACTCAGATTAAAATTATTTTGTAATATCTGCTATGTAGAACTCTATTCTTGGAAAAAATATGGTTTCTTTTGTAAAATTAGAAGTCTAAATAGCATGTCTGGAAATTCTAGTATGTGATAAATCCTTGCAAATATTTTTGGATTTGCGTGGTTTTGCATGACTTTATATACTTTCAGAACCTGTGGGAGTCTGGGCTAATCAACTTTAAGTACAGTTCTCTCAGTGGTCATGTTTTAAGTTATGCTTGATATACAAGGAGAGAGAATCAAATTTTCATGCTCTTAGCTCCTGGGCTGTTGGGTCAGATTTTGGTCACTGTGCCTGTTGTGTAGGAAAGAGCTGAAAAAAAGCTAAATCTTCACTAATACTGATGGACTCAAAATTACTTTTGTACTCATGTTGGACAGTTGATTTATTCTGGGTATGCCTCCAGAAGTCAGAATTTAATGCTCTTTAAATAATGTCAAAGTAATTGGTTATTTTGGAGCTATTTTCCCCCCTCTTTACAAAAACAGGAATGTGCATTTTCCATACTTGGGTGGGGAAGCATAGGAGAGTGTTCTAAAAATATTTGCACAGGTTTAGCTGATAGTAGCTTTCAAAAAAATATTGAGGGGTGGGAATCCATCTTTTTTTATTCCATCTTTTTTTCATAAACCCCTTTTTCTGATGAGTCAAGAAAGCAGTGAGGTCATGGTGGGTGCAGAAGAACTGACCTGAATATTAATAGACCTAACTGCATGCCTTGGTGTTTCCTTAAATGAAAGCACCTGTAGCGAGGCAGGAGTTTTTTTCCCTTTCTCTATTTTTGCAACAAACATCTGATAATATATCTTCTTTAATAACATAAGTTCTGCCTAGTCGTCTCTGAAACTGTACCCTTGCATTAACGCTCCCTGTGTTCGCTGCCACAGTAGTCCCTGGCTACGTAGCCTCATTGAAAAGACACTGCTTTCCTAGCTTGTTGTAAAGGGTGAAAGCTCAGCTTTTATCTCAACATTGAAATAACATTTCTTTTTCCAAATGTGAAGCTGTTGTAGAAGTATTGCATGACTGCCTCAGTTCTTGAGTGTTCCTTGAAGTTCTGAATTTGCTCTCTGGTACAGGAAGCCTCATTTTGCCATGCCTTTGGACAGTGCTTATCCCACTGGCAGCTGTAATCAGGGTCCTCATGCAACCTGATACAAGTAATTTTACAGATAATTTGGAAAATCAGCGCTCAGTTATGTCATGCCAGTCCTCCAGTACAATTGCTGTGTGTGTTAATTATGAGACATCTGAATTCATAGGTCTAGAACTGGGCATTCACTGTTCAGGAATAATGTGGAATATTTTATTTTCTATCATAAAATGTCATGTTTTGCTCATGAGGTAATGTGCAAACAGGGACAGGCATTGCAAGGTGTATTTGTGAGGGTGTATTCCCTCTGGTTTTGTGTCTGTCCTGAAAGGATGTTGCTATTTCGTCTCCAGCTTTGGGAGAGCTGAGTGGAGCAGGGAGCAGGCTATACAGTCCAGGACTACACATGCTAAAGGATTCCCTGCTAGACTCTGCCAAGGTGGTCTCAGTCTGCATGAATCACGTTTGGGATGTTCAGATTCCCAAACACACGTGGGTGCCCCAGGGCTTAGTGAGGGGGAACCTACCCCTATGTTCAGTGGCTAGGGGGAGTTAGGCACCGGAACTAGCATGTCTTCTGGAAATGAGGAGTTACCAAACCTAGCTCCTAGGCAAAATGAAAGTGGGAAACATCTCGCAAAGCTCACTTCTCTGAAAGTTGGATACCAATTACTGCTGTGATAAAAGCAAGCCTGCAAGACTCGCAGTTTAAATAGTTGTAACTTAAACCCTTTATCCTGCAGCCTGAGATCAGACTGCATGTAGTCGGATTGGGTTTGCTTTCCTCTTTGAAAATACAGCCAGAAGAGGCAGTAGCTGTGGTGATAATTGTGTCTTACCTGGGTGGTGAGACCTTATTCTACATCTTGCTTAGCCTGAGGTTTAAATCCATATTCCTGCAACTATGGAAGAAGAAACTAAATTGGGTGGGAAGCTGCTAAACTACTCCTTTTAAGTTTAAGACATGGTACGGAAGAGAGAATGTAAGAGGAGGGAAGAGAGTAACTGTTATTCTTGGCCAATAAGGACAAAATTTTAGGCTTTGATTCTTCTCCAGACATGACTTAGGCATTAGAGGTAAGGTCTTGGGAACAGAGCATACAGTGAAGCAGGAAAAACAGGGAAACAGAGTGTCTATCCTAGGTTGTTTATCTCATACCAAGTACAAAATGCATTAATTAGGAAATAGTAGCAAATAATAAGGTGAACAAAAGGATTCAGAAGACTGATGCAGAGCTCAGGCTAACAAAAGGGGGGAAAAAACAAACAACCCCAAAAAAACCTCCAAAAACCACCAACCAAACAGAAAAGCTAAAGTCCAAAAATTAAGGAAGAGCTTTCTAGGTTGAGGAATTAGTGTTCCAGCGGAAGAGAATGCATCCTGAGTCGGGTCAACAATATCGCAGTTTAGAAACATGTTGTGTCTGATTTAACACAGATCAACCTCTGTGTATGGGATCCATTCTGAGCTAGAGTTTGCATTCTTAAGCCTCTCCCTCAAATAATTGTCTTTTCAGATTCTGGTAGATGCATTCTGTTACACAGAGGGAGATGTTTTTCTTGAGATCTCTTGTCCTCAAACTTGCATACTTCTCTCCTGGCCAATACGCATGGTCCTGCAGAGTTCTCATCTGTACAGTACCTGCAGATGCTCCTACAGCGTCTCATCATGGGAGGTTATGAAGCCTAGAGTTCTGCTCAGGCAGATACATGCTGCAGGAAACAAATTTGCAAGGAGTGGGTGTTACTTCAGGTTCTTCTGACTGTGGTCTTCCTGTGCTAATTACTTGTTCACTACTACTTTTCTTCTTGATATCAACCAGTTCTCTTCTAAAGCCCTAGTTATATGGGTAATAGGGTAATTATAGTTTTGTGGGTATTCTAGGAGAAAATAATACACAACCAGTCCTGAAAACTGAGTTTATTTGTTAAGTGTAGGGCATCTGCATTGGGTTCCTGCAAATGTTTTTACTCTTATTCTTTGCTTTAATGATTAACCTAGAAGCCATTATTGTCTTTGCATTAATTTTAGAACTAAGAAGATGTTACCACAACAGCTTTTCAAAGTTAGATTTCAAATCTGCTTTTTATGATGTTCCATTTTTATCTGGAGTGGATTCTAACCTAGTAGATTACTCAGTTTTGATGCCAGCTCAGTTTTCTCTATGTGCTTTAGTATATGTCTAACTCTGTTTTCCAATGTTAATTCCATTTCCCAGTAGCATTATCTGCTAATGAAAAACTCTGAATGCTTTCCCACTTTGGATTGAGTAACATTTACCTAAGGCCACAAATTTGTACCTCTAAACATTAACTCTCAGCTTTTGCTCACTCCGGTGCCATGCTTACAGGTTTCTGCAAAATGCTGGGGCTCATTTTGGGATACAACATTGGTCAGATCAAACCAGTTCAGCCTTTTACCCAGATGTTCCTTGCAATGCAGCAAAGAGGAAGCTACTTGCAGAAGTAGAAAACCTGAATTGTTTTAACGCTACAAAACATACACTCAGTAAATAGCTTCTTTACAGCTTAGTAACATTGGCCTGAACATATCTGAAGTTAGGACTACACTAAACTGCTTTGAAACCAGGGCTGTCAAGAACATTAATGCCTGAGTATCTTATTGAAGAAACACTTTGCTTGATGCAGTACCTTCAGTGTGTGCCCTCAGCACCTCCTTGGTGTTAGCTGAAACACTGGCACTGATTGCAATTTCAAAGTCTCCCAGATGAGTAGGACACAGCCTTTGCTTCACTCCTCCAAGACCTTTGCTAGCTGTCTTCCATACACAACATGGAGAGCTGCAATGTGACCAGCAGTATTCAGCGTGCAGGACTGGCTTTTTCAGCCCCATTCCTATCTCTGATCCGAAATTACAGCAGGGCTGCTAAGGAGTGCATTCCCTACGAGCGCACCTTGGGCAAACCAGCAGCCCCGGGCGCCTTCTGTGGTGTCAGGTGTGACACAAAGAGCCCGCAGGCTCCAAACCTCTTCTCCCCTGCTTCGGCCGGGGTGGTTCGTGCAGCAGGTGCTGTTTGCGAGGCGTTTGTATCTCTCAGGCTGGCCCGGGGAGGGGACCGGCCATCCTCCTCCATCACCACCACCTCCTGCGGGGCCGGTGTGCGTGCGGCCAGCCCCGCTCCCCGGGCTCCCTCCCACAC
>WBMV01003901.1:0-27163 GCA_013396655.1 Campylorhamphus procurvoides
GGCCCTTTGGGAAATTGGCATTTCGCCAGTTTCAACCGGTTACAACTGGAGATTGTCATGTGAACAGACGGATATAAGGCATTGCCTCATTCAGACTGATACAATATTTATAAGTTTCTGCTGAAATGGTCTGTGATGAATGCATAATACTAGACCTGCCAAGCATTTTAGCCGGAAAACCAGTGCATTACTCCAAATGTGTTTGTATCCAAGTCTGGCTCTGCTTCTCAGTTCCCTTCATAAGGTCATAATAACTTGCTTGTCTGCTGACACTAATCATCATCATCTCTAAGTAACATTGATCTTTTCATGTCTGCCAGTCATCTTTATGTGGCATGTACTGTCACCACAAAGACTTCTGTTAGAAAGTTTTACCTGAAAAATGAAGCTGTTAGTCGGTTTTAAATTCCATCAAAGTCTAGTTCTTACTTCCTAATGCATAGTCTTTCATATAATGAATTTCATAGAATTTCATATAATGAAGGTCAAATAATTTCATGAAGTGCCAACAACCCGAAAACATATCCAGAGAAGGGAAAAATAAAGTAAAAATGAAAAAGAAACTCTAAAAATTCTTTTCTTCACTGTATGATTTTCTGTTTGTTATGATTCTTCAACAGTCTTCAGTGAGGGAATATGTACTCTTAAGTGGAAGCTGAAAGGGAAAAGAAACTAGCTTGAAGTTCTTCTTTGTCTCATAAACCTGAAAATCTTCCCATTTTTACCCTACAGATAGTGAGTTTGGAAGATTTATTTATTATGGAGATACATTTTGGATACCACTCTCTCTCTAAAGATCTACATTTTTAATGTTGTGATTACATTCTTCTACCCATAGTCTGAAATCTGAAAGCAACCCATGACCTATACAAGCCCAGAAGATAAGGGGCTAATATGTATGTCTCAAACACTGATAACTGGATAGCCATAGCCAACAGAAGACTGTTGGTAAGAACAGGCTGTGAGAAAGAACAGGATGTGGCAGGATAAGGGGGCCATATAGAGGTAGGTCAGAATTTTTCTGGGACAAATGTCATTGATCTGGCTCCTGAAGATGAGCACAACACAGTGCAGCACAAGCGCAGAAATGAGGTTGAGAAGTGAGCATGGACTACTGAGCAAAGGTTGGCCCAGTTGTGGGGGCAATAAGAGTACTAACAAAACCTGAAGCCCTCAGATTCATTTCCAGAAAGGTCTAGAAGAAAAAGCTGTGCATGATAACTCATTTGCTTGTTAAAGTTAGTGAGAAACTTAGATCCAGGGCAGGGAAACATATATAAATGGTACTCCCCCGAAGCCACGGTGGTAACCCTCAGGACCCTGAACACAAGCTGGAGCCAGGACTGGTGATCTTTCTCTGTTTCTTCCTATATTCCTACTTTTCTGTCTCTCTCTCCTCTTTCACCCTACCTCTTATACAAAATCTGACATCTGTTTATACTATAAGACAAGGGACTAACATACCAATTTCTTTGCTATGTGTATAATTTACTAGTAAAACTTTGTAAGCTTTTGCAAACCCTCTGACTTGCATCCTTCTTTTGTGACCATAAGCATTTCCACATCTGTGTCTTTCCTTTCTTTTTTTTTTCCTTTTCCTTTTCCTCTTTTGGGTTGGGACTCCACAGCCCAAACTTAAATTTTTGTGGAGTTTAATCACAAATGAATTTTTTTAGTTCACTCTCTTAGTGGAAATCTTTAAATAGCACTAGAAACAGTCCACACAATCTGTCAAATAAACATTTCTGAAGGAACTAATTCTGAAGAATTTTCTTATATAGTCAATCAAAGTAGTGCTGTCAAAGCCACAGAAAGAGTATATATTGGATCTCAATTTCATTTGAAACTTTTCAATTATAACACTTTGATTAGGAAACAAAGCACATGTCTTATTCTATAGCAAAGATTTAGACCACTTTGTCTGAAATGAAATTTTCTGAAACACAAGGGCTATATCTCTGACTTGGAATTCAGCTGGAAGCTTATCCATCCTCTGCACTTATGTTTGTATGCTGGGAAAACCCACCAGCTATTGCTGATTTTCAAGCAGAGAGTGTTCTCAGGAAACTAAGATAGAGCTGTGATGTCTGGAGAGTATGGGTAACACAAATGTACGATAAGGTCCCATTTTCGACCTCAGGTCAGTGAGTTGTTTGCTGCGTTATTGAACACCTCCATCTAAAGTGACAGATGATCTGATTGATTCATCACCTCTGATTTTGTGAGGCTTGCAGCATAGTGGTCCTACACCAACTCTTAGCTGGGAAATGCATGTTACCTCATGAAATTGTGGGCATCGTAGAGAGCACATGGATTGTATAGCTTGGATTTGAAGCCAGAGTGATCAGAATAAGATCCATAGTCTGGTAATGTAAATGTGACAACTAATATCTTTTAATACTGCAATGTAGCAAAGGAAAATACAGTGAAAAAATAATTACATTCAACCAGATAGAAACTGGAAGGGAAAATGCAAAAATTCTCTGTGAGTCTTGAGAAGACATGTATTGGGAAAGTAAAATTCTGCTTTCTTCTATATCTCGTTCCATGATTATTATGAGGAAGAACTTTATTTTGCAAGTGACTGTGCACTAGAACAGATTGCCCAGAGAGGCTGCGTAGTCTCCCTCACTGGAGATATTCAAGAACTGTCTGGACACAATGTTGTGCCATGTGGTCCGGGATGATCCTGTTTGAGAAAGAAGTTTGGACTAGATGACCTACTGTGGTCCCTTACAACCTGACTGATTCCATGATTCTGTGATTATGACATGCCAAATACAAATAATTTCTTCATAGCTTTCGGGTTATTCCCACCTAACTAATCTTCCATTTTAGATTTAGGTCAAGAGCTACTTTTAACTAAGACCCATATCTTTGTGTGTTTCTGAGTCAAGGCTGAAAGTATTTAGCAGCTGTGATCATTACAGATCAGTCTCCAAGGCCATTAAGAGCATACCAATATCAATATAAGAACAAAGTAAAAGAAAGAACTGCTGCTGTAATTTGGAAACATGGAGCTTTGCTGAATCAAATCACCAGTTTGCTCTCAGACCATTCCACAGCCTTCCTGGGGTGAGTGACTGCATCTGCGCACAGGCATGTTCACCAGGGAAAGGCAAAGAGGCACAGGAGGCCCTGAGGTGGAAATCTAATAATTGAAAAGGTCTTATGTGATCTAAGATACCAGGCCCATTTGCAAAGCCTGGTGAACAGATTTTGTGTGCTGCCTCAGGTTATCTGGGTAGACAGTGACAGATCATTTTATGAGGTCTGAAGGGAGCCAGATCAGTCTGCTTAGAAAAACAAATAAATCCAGGCCTGAGACCGAGTTTAAAAAAAAGATTTACAAGGCTCACTTGTGCATGTGGCTCTCTCAGAGAGAATTTTGGCTGCTGGCCCTGTATGGGTACCCTATTTCACAATTGCTCCTATCTGCAAAGCAAGTGAATTACTTTCTTCTCATTGCAGAAAGTTTCTTTTATTTTTATTTTTGTTTATTTTGTTTTCTTACTAACATCTACACTGTAAATGGACAATGAAACACATATATAAAGAAGAGAAAGATCTATTACAAAACAATCACATAAAAGAAAACATAAATCTTTTGATGTGTGACCTTTTAGTTATAGATTTCCAAGGATAGATTGAATAAAACAAAACTCATCAAATTGTTAAAAGACTTATGTCTTCCATTCCACATAGAAACAAAAAACAATTGCTCTTCTAAGTAATATAGAAAAGAATACACACAGAACCATTTTTTTTTAAATAGACTCTTGAAATCTACTTAATGTATTAGAAATTAAGGTGTATTTTTTCATTATTAAAAGAGTTTTTAGCTTAGTCTTAAGCAATAATGGTCATCTCCTGGAATAAGTTGAATTGTTGAAAAAGGTCACATGAAAGGTCTAATTATTCTTGTTCTCTTTAAACCTGTGTGAGATTCTTACAATGTGCTTAAGTATTGCAGAAAGAACTTCAGATTCGAATATTTTCCCCAACAAAATTAAAACTCAAACCAAATTATCCGTTGATTTCAAAACCAGATTTTTTTAATTGCTAAAAGATGCAGAGAGAGAGCGAAGAAAGAAAGATAGGAAAAATGCCAAGATTAAGTTTTAGAAGCAGAGAGAAAGAATACCACCACAAAACTAACATTTTTATCAGGATATCGGTGTATGTGTGTGTGTGTGTGTAGGGAAAAAAAGCCATTTTACCCTTTTCTTTTTTCTGTCTCGGTTGTTTTCTTCAACTTTCTCTTAGCAGCAGTGGGTCTGAGCTTTCTGGAATGCAGGCAGGGTGCTCGGCTCTGCAGCTGACGCCGAGACACACTGCTGGGATCTGTGCAGAGCTGGGCCTTCCTGGCCTTGAGAAATATGGAAAGCCAGAGAGATGAGGCAGACTCATGTAACACAGTGGATCTCAGTTCTCTCCAGGCCTGCACAGTCTCAGTCTCCACTGGCAGTTGGGCAGCATATGGTGGCAAAGAGAAAAGGTGAGGAGAGGTTGGGGAGCGATTTCCAGCTGAAGTAACCTCTTTCTCCCTTCCTTGCTCCTAATTTCCCAAAATTTGTCTTCAGCTTTTATAGCATCCAAAAGAGGGTTGCACGTGATTCCTTGACATGTAGCGTTGTTCAGATGTTCAAAAAGATAAGATATTCTATACAATGACAGGATTTTCTGGCAGGATGTTTGTTTGTAGGATTTGTCTTAGTTAGAAGTTTTGTTTTGTGAGAATCTTCACATGTAGGATGTAGAGCTTTGCTGACATTATGATAGGATGTTTTTTGACAGGGACTGGGTGTTGGATAATGGAGGAATATTATTTATTACCTTTTGTCTGTGTTGTCTGTATACAACAGAGATCCAGGGAAAAAAAGCAACAAAAAATCAGGCATTAGTGATAGAACATGTAGGATGATGTGGTGGGCTGCATAAGGTTTAATTTGTGATATTTTCCTTTTGGATGCAATTCTTATATGATTCATAAGCATCAGAGAAACACAGTCTGCATTTTATATCCATACAGTCCCACTCATTAGTCAGTAGAAACCTGGTAGCCATCATCCCTGATTAGAATGAAGACTAAATGAAAATGTGTGGGGAAATTATAAGGAAAAAAACAACAAAAAAGATTGCATGTGAGAAGCAATATCTGTATTTTCCATCTCATCAATTCATAGAATGCTTGTGAACACCAGTGATGTTTTATTATCAGAAATGGGGAGTTCTTTTCTAGAGATGCATGCAGTGCTGTGTCTCAGGTGTAATTGCCCTTTCACCATAGAGAACAAATATGTTCAACTATGAACACCTGCTCACTTTTCTGTGTTACTGAATAGCCTTTCAGTTTTCTGGTGGATTTACATCTATGTTTGGTTCAAATAAGTGAACATGGGATGGTTTAGCCCATAGAATCAGATAAGATTTATCAAGCTGTGTGCAAAAGATAAGATCTGAGGAAAACTCTCCTGTTGAAATATTGTTCTTCTGAATGATTACTTACTTCCTTGTTTTCCTAAGTTCTCATACTGTTTCCTTCTAACTGGAAGGAATTTTAAGAAGGAAAATTATTAAGAGATAAAAGGCAAGCACAGAACTAAGCTCTTTAGAAAGGGACTCTCAGTTCTCTGAATAGAGAAAGAAAATAAGCAGGGACCTAACATCCAGACATAGCTAAAATTCACACAATATTAGATAACAACAATCTACTGTTATAAAAGGAAGAAAAGAGCTTCAGAATACCGATGTTTGCTTTTGGAAGCATAAATTATTTGAGTCATAAATAGTTTTCTCCCTTCTCTTTCCTCTTCCACTCCCCTTTCATCATCTTTGGGCTCTTTGCTCTACTATAGAGTTGGTCTGATGAAAAGAATGACACTTCTAAGGTGCATACATTTAGAAACAAATACAGCAAAGTCTCAAGTATGTTTTGCAGAAACAGCATTTAAAGGGGCATATTCTACTGATTATGGTTTGGATACTATCTAAGAACATTTACTTTAGAAAAAGCTGTCTCTAAGATCAGAGCTTGTTGTGCTCATCCATCGCCAGAAGGCAAATCGTGTACATGGTTTGATAGTCTCTTGAACAGGCTTCTCAGTCCTCTTCACAAACTGAAACAGGAGCAAAATAACTGGCCGTAATAAACAGATTAATTGATCCTCCAGTGACTGAACTAAAGAACTAGATGATTGAGATGCTTCAGTCCCATATGATATGCCTGATGATTAATCTTTTATTATGAAAATATTGGTGAATATACCAAGTGATAATGTCTTCCAATGGCGATTTCTGTTTATCTGTTGTCAGATATATATGTCTGGTCAAATCTAAACTAAACCTACTGAAGTAAATAAAATTATCCTCTCTGTAGAATTTAAAACATAGTGTCTATATATGCCTTAACAAGGCTTCTATTTGGAAACATTCTAATAAGTTACTCAAAATAAATTCCATTGCATATAAAAATCACCGTAACACAGACCTAATTTATAGACTATGCATTTAACAGACATGCAATGCACTCACTGAAAGGTAATTTGTGTATCTTTAACTTGCTTGAATAAAAATCTGAGTTATCATGTTTAATCCACACTATTTCTTAAAAATACAGCTTTTTGGTTCCCATATACAAGACACACTTTTAAAGGCCAAAAGTAGAGAGCTATTAATGCATTCCTGAGAGGCTAAAATTATCTATTAAATAACTTAAATAATATATAAATAAAAGTTGTGCAATCTTATATTTCCCTAGATGTTTCTGAATATTTAAGTAATATATACTCCTTCAGAAAATGATCATGAGATTAATCTGATAGTGCAAGAATATTATGAATTCTCTGTAAGAGATATTTATAAACTAAACATATTTTTTTTCCTGTAGCATCAAAACTTCAAAAAGTTGAGAAGCTGATTTAAGTAATTATGTATTTGCCAAGCAGGTAGGGTACAGTAGTTAACACTGAATACAAAAGGATAATTGCACTTACATTTAGAGTATCACAGTGCTTTCCAGACAAACCTTCCCAGCCTCCCAGGAGGTGGTGGGAGTATGTCCATATTTAAAGAAACAGATATCTTCTATTGCTACCTTTTACCAATGGTGGAATTCATCTTTTAACTGCTTCTAAGGTGTTAATATTTTCAAAGCTTCTTGATTCTCTCTTTCTTTGTCATAAAACTGCACTCCACAATATATCTAGCTATATAGTGTGATGTAGAAATTATTGTGAAGTTACCTGCTGATTAATGTTACTAATATGTTCATTCCAAAGTGAGAAGGAAGAGTAGCTAGTGACAGTTACTGTGGCACTACAAATAGAAAAGGTAAATGTAAATGCAGTAAATTATTTCAAAAGTACATGGCTTCTTAATAAAAACTGCTGAATACTATCTCCTTTAATGAAATGTTTTCCTGTAGCATTTAGGGAAATTCTGAAAAATTTGCTTTTGTTTTGATAGAGCTGGAAAACACTTCAAATGTTATTGCTTACTGCTGTCCTACCTTCAAATACAGTTTTTTAATTCTACACCTAAGGTCAATGATGTCAGGTAGGAGACACTTCAGCAAAGCATGAGCAAATTCATCAAATTTCCCTCTGAGGAGGCTTCATACAGTGATTTCAGCAGACGGTCAGCTCCTTTTTTATCTCTTCTATTTTAATGTTCATGGTGATTTCTTTTTTAGTCCTTCCCTCCTACACTTCCCCATCTAATAATTTGCTTCAAAATCTGCCAGTCATTTTACATGGAGCCCTCCGTTCTATGGTAGCAGAACCTCTCCTCTTCGCTCTTTTATTTACAAAAATACCCTATTAATTCCCAGTGTGTAGAGCTAGAGATAATGAATTGAGTTTTTAAAAAAATCCAAAAAAATTTCTGAATTGTCTAGGGGAACAAGCTAGCTCAAAACCTAATGTGAATTCAGACAATGGATACTTATATCCTCTGTGCCATTAAACCAGTCCTTCTGTTTGTGAAGGTCTCAGAGATAAGTTACTGTATAATAAAAGCTTGGCACTTGGGTTGGTCTGAATGTCAACAGAGTATTTTGGTTTCTGAAGAGAAAATATAGTCACTGTTCTGTTAATTTCCCCAGTGACAGTGTCTACTTCAGGCTGAAGACAGACCTGGACTTCAACAAGCAAATGAGAGAAAGTAAATGTTGGAGTAGCAGAAAAAACCTAGTAAGACCCTTGTGCTGCGTGAGCATTTTAGAAAAATAGCGTTCATCACTCAAACCTTCCTCTGTACATTGTCAGTGTGAATTTTTTTAATGCATTCATTGCACTTGCTCATTCAGGCACATCATTTATGTGGCATAGTTGGCAAGGTTTTACAAGCTAATGCAATTTGCATTAAAAAGAGCTGAAAATGGTAATAGTCATTATAATGCCTATTTGACCAAGAACAAGTAATGGCTTGCGATTAATCAGTTGTAAAAATTGGTAATTGTTGCACCCTCTTAATCTTTTTCTCTCTCAACCAGAATGATTACACCTCGTTAAAATCTGAATAAAACATCATTATCCTGTATCATTAGGAACCCTCAGCTTCCCTTGCATAGTAATTTGTACTCAGCCTGAGCAAATGAATGGCCTGTGAGAAATGTTATTCTAATTCCAATTAGCTCTCAAACCTTGGCAAGGAGCCAACTCACAAAACAAAATAGCTGTTAATGTTATAGAAGGAGCATCCTCACAGCAAACTGAAGTGCAATTAGGGATTCCTTTTAAATTCCACATCATAAATTGTTCCCTTATTAGCTATTTTAGATACTGTAATTTAACTAGTGTTTATTCAAAGCCCCTAACAATTTATCACAATCAAGGACTTCAGTTTTTTAAAAAGAGAAGAAGCATGTTGTCAAGACCCCTGGGATATGTTAGGGCAAAAGCTTGCAAAATAATGAGAATAGCAATTAAACTGAAGCTTTGAAAAGAAAGCCCTGTGTTAATGTCAGGAGGTTATTGTAACGAAATCTACATCTTAAAGGCAAAACTTACCCTGCCTTATAAGTATAAGGAAGCTTAAATATATGAACTGCAAACAGCAGCTGCTCCATCAGATTATTTTGATATCCTACAGAAGAAACAGATTTCACTCTCTAATATACTTCTTTTCCTTTTTTTTTTTTNATCAGCTTTATATTATGAATAAAGAAAGTTTTGTGGTGAAAGGATTAACCTGGAGTCATTAGCTAATAAGCCAATTCAGATATGTGTGTGTCTGTATCTATGAGTATAAAGTAAATGTATGTA
Source organism: Campylorhamphus procurvoides (assembly GCA_013396655.1). NCBI lineage: Eukaryota > Metazoa > Chordata > Aves > Passeriformes > Dendrocolaptidae > Campylorhamphus > Campylorhamphus procurvoides. The sequence goes on from WBMV01003901.1 coordinate 9,267, forward strand.
CTGGGGTGACAACTGAAGGGTGTAGATTTCTTCAGCTTTACCCAATTATGAAAACACCATACTGGGTGAGTTTCCTTTTGGTCATTTATTCACATAACCAATAGCACGTTAAATTGTGTTAATAAACAACAATATAATTATGGTTATAGTCGGTCTAACTGTATGTCAAAAAAATTTGAAAACTAATGTACTCTTACATTGCATTTCAGCCAGAAGAGATACAATATAGAAAACATAAAAATATGGCATATTAGAAATACAATAATCGTATTATAATTTGCTTGTTACAATAATTCACGTGCTACAGTGTTTGAGGTTTACACTTAGCCAGCTCAATGACTGAATTAAGAATGTGGTAAATGTAAAGCAGCCTAAGACTGTAAAGGCACTTGCTGGCAATTGCCTGTCTCTTTTTACTTTCTTTGTTGACACCAAAGATTGTAAAGCTGGATCAGTTTTTTTCTCTGGCTAAAACCACATCATTCTTATCTCAAAGATAGTTTTCACTTGGCTTAGAGAATTTTGTGAATTTACACCGATTGAGAAATGGAATTTCTATGAACAGAATCAAGCTCCTGTAGGTAATTCCATTTTTCATGTCCCCCAGGTCCATGCTAATACAGAATGCAAGTACATGTGTGAAGGCAGAAAAGTAAAAGAGAGATGAATGGACAGATTAACAATGCTTTCACATGTTTATTCATTTTTGTTCACCAAAGTCACACTATTTGAATCCTCTACTGATTTGAAGATGCTGTCCATGAGGACTCATTGTTTTTGCAACATTTACTATTCTTTATTACATTTATATGAAATTAAGAAGAATACAATATCCATATACTGAATCTTGAGTTCCACTCCCTCCTCCAGAAGTGATTCTTGTATTTTATCCACCAATCTCCCTTCCTTACTGAATGCACCAGCTTTTAGGTTTCAGAGTCATTCTTTTTACAGCTTTACAAATCTGACATGCCCTTCTGTGCAGCACCCTAACCTCAGCAAGTGGTGTGGAAAATACTGCTACCTAATCAACTACTAAATTAGTCTCTATGACACGTCTCTGAACTCCTTCAGAGGAAGGCATAAAATCTATCTCTCTACCCTGGGTAAGCATTGAAAGCATCCTTTTGCTATTATCTTAATTTTGACTTGCTTTCATGGGAGTAAATATCTACTGAGATGAAGACTGATATGGGTTTTTACAGAAGCAATAATTAGGAAATTTTTTAGTAAAACCAGAAGATGCCTTCAGCTTTTAGTTCTGCTAAAGAAGATCATGATTTTTTTAACAATATTCTGCCTCTAATTTGAAATGAAAGCCTTAGTTAAGGGCTCAGTGTTTACTAATTTCATATTACTGAGGAAGAAGATAGAGTTAGGAAGGTCAATCTCCTCTTTTGTTACCTTCCAGGTAGTCAGGTGTTGTGTCAGCAGGTACACAGGAGAAAAATGGTATTTAGAGAACTTTTGAAAAAATGCAAGAAACTCTGGAAAAAAAAAACAACAAAAAAGATTTGAATGAGGAACCATGTGAAAATAGTCACTACCCTGGAAAGGGGAAAATAACAATTTTATGCTTTCTATGTACTATATTCTTGAGTGTGAGAAAAGGAGAAGGATGGAGAAGTTCAGACATGCATGGAGGCTCCAAGTTGGGGAGGAAAGAGGGTCTTGAAATTATGTTCAAACATTTGAGAATTGGTTTAAGGAACGAAAGGAAGAGAGAAAATGAGAGGGTAAGGAAGCTATAGGTAGAAGACTTGAGGTTTTGAAAGAAAAACTGTGAAAGAGACCTTGTATGATGAAATAATGTTATAAGGACATTGCTGCTCAGACCTTCGTCTGAAATATGGTGGATAAGTGTTATCTGAGGAAGTGGAAAGAAACCTTACCTAACTGACAAAGTGAACAACAGAAAAGAACAGGGCACCATAGTAGCTGGAGTAGCAGTATATAGGAGCAGATGGGTAAAAAAGCCCACTGGGCCTGATGTGTTAGATGGATGACGAAGCACCCCTTTTATATTTGTTATTACACATAACTTAGCATAGTCAATTACAGCTTTTGTGTTGATGTCTGCCAAGGTGAATTCTCCAATGAGGTTGTTAATTTTGGCTTGTAATCATAACTAATAATTGACCTGAATAATGGGTAAAGACAATTATCGTTCTTATTCCATTCCCCCACCTCCTCTGAGATGCCCATCTCTTCATCTATGGTGTAGCCTTACAGATATTTGAAGCGGCAATTATTGTGTTTGAATGATCAGAAATATTCTGAAGGACAACAAAATTTTATGATGATGTAATAGAAATATTCTGGGTGACAGATTCATCAGGAAAATGGATACTCCTTTACTTCTTCATGCCTCTTGTGCACTGATGTGCCTCTGTCTCCTTCAAAGAAAGGAAAGCCCCACTTATCCAACCTGATTTCCTTTTATGGCATGGTAACTCAGGTGAGCAAGGCAAGACTGTTGTTGCAATCTTCTTGGATTTCAGTAAAGTTCGAAACCATGTCTCACATGATCCTTCTGTAAAATGTCCAACACAAAGCTGGATAAACACATCATGTGCTAGGTGAACAATTGGCTCATGGGTCAAGCACAAAGGGTTGTTTTCACAAACTGGGAATGAGATGCTGGAAAGCAGAGCCATGGAAAGGGCCCTGGGGGTCCTGGTGGATGGCAAGCTGAATCTGAGTCAGCAGTGCCCTGACAGCCAGGAGGGCCAACTGTGTCCTGGGGAGCATCAGGCAAAGCATTGCCAGCCAGTTGAGGGAGGGGATTGTCCTGCTCTGCTCTGCACTGCGGTGGCCTCATCTTGGGTGCTTTGTGTAGTTGTGGGTGTCACAATATAAGAATATAAAGCTGTTAAGAGTGTCCAAAGGAGGGTAATAAAGACGGTGAAGAACCTTGAGGGGAAGCCCTATGAGGATCAGCTGAGATCACTTGATCTGTTCAATCTGGAGAAGAGGAGACTGAAGGGAGACCTCACTGCACTCTGCAACTTCATCATGAGGGGCAGAGCAGGGGCAGGCACCGACCTCTTCCCTGTGGTGACCAGTGACAGGACGTAAGGAAATGGCCTGAAGTTGGTTGGAAGAGGTTTAGGTTAGTTCTTCTCCTCAACAATGGTTGGGCATTGGAACAGGCTCCCCAGGGAAGTGGTCACAGCACAAAGCATGACAGAGTTCAAGAAGCATGTGGATGGTACTCTTGGGCACATGGTGTGACTCTTGGGAATGATCCTGTACAGGGCCAGGATTTGGACTCAGTGACGCTTGTGGGTGCCTTCTAACTCTGAATATTCTGTGATTCTGTGTGATTCAGTGTGGGAGCTACTTGATTAAGTCAAATGTGACTGTTGCTTTACCTGATCAAAGGGAGAATCCTGTGTTAGAGAGTGGCTACAATCCACTGGAAATATGAAGATGGGAGACGACCCTTGTTAATGACTAAAAAGTGACACCTGTTTTTGTGTCTGAAAATAATCAAGACATTGTTACTTTTGAAAATAATAAAGAGGAAAACCAATCGCAATATGACAGCTGCACTGGCACTTGAGAGAAATGTGACAAGCTCTGTTCTAAAATCTTAGCTCTGTCTACTTAAAGAGGTGATGTCCCACCATTAACAATCCCTCAACTTTTCCATGTGTATTGAGTTTACATGGCCAGGTTTCAGTAGCAGAGAGGCCACACAGTAGGCTTCTGTGAGAAGCTGCCAGAAGCTTCCCCCATATTCAGCAGAGACAATGCCAGCCTGCTCCAGAATGGACCTGCCACTGGCCAGAGCTGAGCCAATCAAGAATGATAGTAATGCTTCTGTGATATTTAAGAAGGAATAAAAAGCTATTGTGCAGATGAAAATTATGACCAGTGAGAACATGTGAACACTCTGTAGATGCCAAAGTCAGTGGAGAAGGAGGGGGAGGAGGTGCTGCAAGCAGAAGAGCTGAGGTTCCTCTGCAGCTCATGGTGAAAATCATGGGGAAGCAGTTGTGCCCCTGTAGCCAGTGGACGATGATAGGGGTGCAGGAATCCACTTGCAGCCCATGGAAGAGGCCTATGCCAGAGCAGATGAATAGCCAAAGGATGTTGTGACCCCATGGCCAGCCCATGCTGGAGCAGGTTTTCCTGGTAGGACCTGTGGCCCTGTGGGGTATCCACACTGGAGCAGGCTGTGCCTGAAGGACTGCACCCTGTGGAGCAGTGACCCATGTTGTAGCAGTTCATGAAGAATTGTCTCCTGTGAGACGGTCTCACACTGGAAAAGTTCAGAGGGGGTTGTTTCCCGTGGGACGAACTCCACATTGGAAGAAGGAAAAGACCCTTCTCTGAGCAGTGGCAGAAAACCACCTCTGATGAACTGACCTTAACTCCCAGTCACCATCTCTCTGCAGCACTGTGAGGAGATAGACCTTGGAAAAGAGGGAGGGATAGGGAAAGATGTTTGGTGTTTTTAAGATGTACTTTACTTTTCGTTGTCCTGCTCTTATTTAGTTAGCATTGAATTAATTAATTCCCCTACTTTGAGTCTCTTTTGTCCGTGATGGTAATTGGTGAGTGACATCTACCGATTGTGAGACACTGGATTATTATACTAATTATTGGCTCAGATTAACTCAAGTGTGTCTGTGTTTGTGTGTGTAGGAAGGGATAGCCCCATCTGGGAGGGGCAATCAAAGCAAATTAAAACAGCAGCATGTGCCCTTCATGTTGTTGGCAACCTATCACCTGGGCATGTGAAAGCTGAGTTTGCACAGGACTCTTGGGTAGTAGTCAATTTTCCTCTCTTTTCCTCTTTATATACTTCTTCCCTTAATCTCTTTTTTTCTACTGTTTTAGGTAGCTTGAGACTGGATGGGTTGGTTTGCTAAGTTTTATAGGTCAACATGTGCTAAGTCAATGCTTTGTGGAACGCTTTATTTTTGTTGTTATCTTTCAAACTTTTGGCAAGTAGTCTTATTTCCTAAAATTTACCAGTAAAAGTAGCCCCTGAAAAAATGTACGAAGCTTTTCTCCTACATGCTCTCTCTTAAGGTGTTTAAAGAACTGAAGACTCTTCTAAAAATTTGGTGGGCATATTTTTGGAGTCTTGTATAGTTTTTACAGTAAAATTCCTTGAGTGAGCTCATAGCTTGAGACTTAGGGTCTTACAATGGTCCTTATCTCAACTAATCAACCCGTTGATGTATTTTCTCTCCTCTGTCCACTTGCAGAGAGGACTGATAGAGAGGCTTTAGAGGGTTCCAGGTGTCCAGCAAGGGTCATCCCACTACAATAAGCCACACTTGCTACTTCAGTAGTTAAATATACAGATAATTGTGATTGATTTTCTTCTTCCTTCTTGTTTGTTTCAGATGATTTAACTATTTGACCTCTTGATGTCATTGTTCATGGGGGAAAAAAATAGTTGATTCTCAATACCACTTTTAATTATGCATTAGAAAATCCATCTTCACTGAGTTATCAACTTGTAAGACTTACCTGTGCTCTAATCTAACATTTTACAAAGAAATGAAGTCTGACTTTGCACATGGTGCTGCTTTACACTTTCTGCAGGACAACTTATTGTAAAAGATTAAATTAGAGGTGATTCTACACAGAAACATTTAGACTTGATATTGTTTATTTGTTTAGCCATGACTAACTCATTAAAATCTGTTTTCTAGTGTTAAAATTTCCTTTCACCTTTAAAAAAATGCATATAATCTTTGTTCTACCTCTTTCCTAGTCTTGCCACTGGGTGTAGTAGAATCACACAGCTTAGGCACAATTAGAGTGTGACTCAGGGAGGATGAACATTAATCAGATTCAAAAATTTATAGATTCTCCTTTTTTAATATAGGTATAGAAGTAGATAAATAATCCTCACAATCAGTGTTTTTTGGTATTTTTTTCCTTTAGTCTGTACATTTAGGGGTAGGCATAAACATAATTCTGCTGCTGATACATCTCCGGTTATTACTAGGTTTGCAATTCAATTACCCAAAGAGCCTCAAGTACCATTGATTATTCATGGGATTCTTGGGTTGGCCTGGCTACAAAACTACTCATTAATCCCTTGAGTGCCCCTGGGCAGTCAGTATGCATTTAGCATAGCAAATCTGCTTCAGCTGTAGAATATAACAGGCTTTGGATAGTGAAGTGGCTAGAGTGAGATTAGGTCTTCAGTCAGGCCACAGCCACCAGTGGCTGGTACTCTTCAGAATGACTCAGGCTCCCCACGGAAATGGGCATGGCACCAAGCCTGCCAGACTTCAAGAATCATATGAGTGATAATCTTAGGCATGTGGTGTGACTCTTGGGGGTGGCGCAGAGCTAAGGGTGATCCTTATGGGTCCCTTCCAAGTCAGCATATTCTGTGATTCTGTAACAATACTGTTCAAAACCAGGTAGCTGTGGGCTTTCTGAAAAGAAAGTGCCCAAGGAGTTAAGCTAGCCAAAATCAGGTAGCTCATTTGACAGCTACACAACTCTGTGATTAATTAAGAAAATGGAGGAAAAATTCCCTCTCTCATGGCTCACATTTCCAAGAGGCTATCAAGTTAATTTAACAACAGTTTGAAGGTATTTTAATCTATTTTTATGAGTATTTTAATCTATTTTGATGATGTTTAGCACTCATATAAATACCTGTGTCAGAGCAATACAAAATCTGTGATTGCAGTTAATTGATGTCCAAACCAGATTAACAGCAACAGTCAGTGTAAAGTCTGCACTTGTCATTTACTGCTTCCAAATACAATCACACTGCAGTTGGTTGACATGAAAATAAGTCTCTGATCCTTTCTCTTCTCTCCTGGTTCTGTTTTATTAGATGTGCATTCCACAGAAAATTTCTTTTATTTCTTCTCCATATTTATATACTTCTGCACATGTTGTATTTTCCTGTTTGAGAAGCTGAGGTTTAGCTTTTATATTCATTATTTTGTAAATGACAAAGCCCTTGGAGACCAGTGCAGACCAGGTTGTGTAGTCCACATAGTCCAGTTTTCTACAGAAAAATACTGAAGATGTATTGTAGGTCAGTGTCTTAGTTCAAGAGAGAACTAAGATATTTTGCTGGCCAAGAAATAATCCCTCTCCTTAAATTTAGGAAAACAGAACTTTAATTAGGGAAAAAAAAATAAATATATATATAAAGGGATAACAGTTCTTAACCACAACTATATATATACCCAGAAAAGAACCAAACAACAACAGTCTGNTGTGTAGAAAATAACAGGCTTATGATGTGAGAGTAATCTCTACAGTTTTTACAGCTTAATGACAAAATAATCCATTCAAAAACATGGTCCACAATCATCAGCCCCTTAACTGCATGTTAAGGACAAACTATAATGAGCAATCCAAATCCAATTTGACAGCTGAAGGTTTTACCACCTATATGAATCAGGGCTGATTTTGCTTTTTTTTTAGGTTGTTATATAGGCAGATTATTTTTAATATGCTAGTAGCTAAATACTAGCTGCCTGCCGTGTGCCGGGAGGAAGGAAAGGAAGGAGACGGTCCCAGCCGATGGTGGGATGAGGGCTGGAACTGATTTATTCATGGGAGCATGGGACTTATATAGGGTCAGGGAGGAGCTTGGAAAGTGGGAGGAGTTTGGGGGCGGATCGCGGCAAGAGGGGAAGGGCTTACAGGGAAGGAGGGGAATACATATGGGGCGTGGCCAGCCTCACATGAGGAATGCAGATTAACATAGCAGCCAGACAGTAAAAGATTAGGGGAATACACAATCAACAGGAAACCGATAGTTGGAAAATCACCACCCAAAAAACATACAAAGGAATGTCTGTCTAACTAATACAATCAATTACTAACTATACCACAAAACAGCTTTTAAAACATGAGCTTCTGAGTTCTGAGGTAGTTGTCCGTTTGTGATATTGTTCACTTGATAGAAACTGTTCATGCTGGCTGTTCTGGCAGCCTTTGAGACACTGTTCTCCAACAGCATTTACTTGAATTCCTTTCCCAGGTGAGACATAAAAACAAAGCAAATTAAACCACCAGTGGACTCAGATTTTTTCACTGGGCCTATCTTTTTGCAGGTATACTTTTGTGTCCACACATGCATTTGTGTTCATCTACACACAGCAGTATAATTTTGTACTGTATATGTATATAAATATATAGTGGGGAGAAAGAGAGAAATGAAAGAGGGAGAAGGATATGAAGCTGGTGCAGCAAAAAATTTTTCTGATCAGTATCTTACTGTCATATATCAACTCTTGTATCTTTCTTCAGGATGCTGTCATGGTTTAAGCCCACCTGGAAATTAAGCACCACACAGCTGCTCTCTCAACCCTCCTCTCTCCACACTCCAGTGCAATGGGGAGAAGAATCAAAAGTAAAACTTCTAGGTTGAGAATAAGAACAGTTTAATAATTGCAAATAAAGTAAAATACAATAATAATAGTGAATAATAATACTAAGAATAATAAAAAAGGAAGGGAAAAGGACCCCTAACAAGTGATACACAATACAGTTTCTCACCACCTGCTGACTGATGCCAGACCCCATTCCCGAAACCAGTTCAGCCTCACTTCTTGTCTATATACTAGGGAGTATATACACTGTGTCATGGAATATCTCTCTGGCCAGTTCAGGTCTCTTGTCCCATTCCAGTTTTATTTTGCATACCTCATCAGTGACAGAGCATGAGACAATAAAGAAAAGTTCTTGACTTAGGGTAAACATGACTTAGCAGAAACCAAAATATCATTATGCTATCAACATTATTCTCATTTTGAATCCAAAACCCAACACTGCAACAGCTACTGAGAAGCAGTTAACTGATTTACATTTAGAGATATAAGAGACTTTACTTCAGCATGCTTAACTTAGTGTGGGACCTCCTGAGTTCCTGTACTGTAGAGGTATAATTTTAATAGTATGCATCTGGCTAAACACCACAGTTCTGATATGACCAACATACAGTGAGGATGTGTTAGAGATTTCTAAAAACTAATTGAGGATTTGACAGTATATCACAAGAGAAACAGTTTTCATGGGTGAGATTAGTTCTATCAGGACCATCAGAACCTAGCAGGTCAGATAATCAGACAAAATGGCTGAATTAGCAGTGTCTGCTCCTTCTGCCTTTAGCCAGTGCTTCAATTCCCTCTTCTCCTGAGCATTTTATTGCAGCTGTTCTGTTTAGAGTATACTAACTGATTCAGAGGAATTTTAACCTGTCTGAGGTCCAGGCTCACTGGGTATTTCAATTGTCCAACCCAATTTTTACCTATTATTTCGTGTGACAATCTAGGAGTCAATGTTTTGAAATATGGATAGAAATAGTTTCTAGAAGTATTCACCATCTCCTGGCATACTTTTTGGTGTGGTGTTTTATTTTTGTCTGTTTGTTTGTTTATTTTGGGGAGGTTGGATTTTTTTTTGAGAGGTTTTTTCTTTCTTTTTTTTTTGCTTTTCGGGTGAAGGTGTGTTGGGTTTTTTGTGTTTTTGTTTTGTTTTTTAATTTAGAAGAGCTGAATTTCAGTAGTTATTGGACTTTGTTCTCCTACAGGGAACTAAAATTTTAACATCTCAGACAGTTGTGGTCAAGTGCATTGTTTTGTGTGTTATTTCTACAACTGGATATGGAAAATCCAGTAGTGTGTTAAAAATAATCTATATAATTAAATAGTTAAAAAAAAGGCCTAGTAGATGTTGCTGGGTGTACATCACTGTACTAGAAATTGTCATTTTAAAGAGTTTCTAGGGGGCAGAAGTGTGTCTTTCAGTTTGTGTGATTAATGGGAAGTGTAGCTTTACTTTTTAGCTCTGCTCTTCAATCTTGGTGATTTTTTTGCCTCAGGGTTGCTCCAAAATAATTTTAACTGAGTTCACTTGTCTCATTTTTGTCACTGCTATAGGCTAGACTGGAAATCAAGTATAATTTCATTCTTCTGTTTTATTTGCTTTCAAATGCAGAAAAAGACAGCTCTTGCTTCCTGTTAAAACTTGACAAGAGTCATCACAGCAGTGTAGCTAGTGCTTGTTTGATAATGATTAGCAGATCTTGAATGTGTAAGAGAATTCTGTACTGTGTATATGGGTTGTGTTTTTCAGCCTCTGTGTAGATTGCTGTCTTCTTTCAGAGTCAAGGTGGAGAAGTGTTTTATTCTTTTAATTTCACTGTTTGCATCAAACCCTTGAAGGAGATAAAACACTGACATTTTCCTCTCTTCATATTTGGAAGAACACAACTCACAAGGCAAAAAGACCTTGCCACACTCTGGCAAAATTGCACTGTCACTAGAAAACAATTGTGAGGAGAACAGCTAAGGGAAGGAAACTTTGGTTCTTCCATTGTGTTACTGTCCAGCAAGATGTATTTGAGAGCACTTTCCTTTGGCTACATTTAAAAGAATAATAATAAAAAAATATTAGTACTCAGGTCTAATTTTTGAAGCATCATTCATAAAATTTTACGGTACAATTACAATCCTCTCCATAACGTGCCATATTATGTAGTGTTATCCAGTGCTTGCACTAAAGTCAGCATCCTTATTTAAACTGTGATGTCAGACCTTAAGTATGGAAATAAAATGTTAGTATTTCATCCTTTCATGAAAATAGAATATTGGTATTTCACCCTTCCATTCTTCCTTTCCCCCACCTGTTCCCTCCTCTCCCCTTTTTTTTAACCTACCTAATAATTAGAAAATAGAAAAAAAATGTTTTCAATAGCTGCAAATCCAGATAACCAATACACAGTCAAATAGCTGTAGCAATGAAAGAAAGTTTCTTCATCCCTTCAGGGTGACTCATTGGGCCAGAAAAACTGAGTTGTGTTAAAACTGGCCTAGGAATGGGTTTTTGTAACTCAGGGTGTCTCTCTTGAGTTTCCTCTAACAAACTATTTCCAGGGGTAGGGATCAACATCTGCTGCAAGGGGAATTGTGAAATAGCAGGTATACCTCTTGAGATGTTTGGGCAAACCTTTCTTTCTCACACAAAAATTAAATTGTTCCTGCATTAAATTCAGAAGCAATTTATGCAGGAGAAGTTATTGAATGACTAGCAAACTGTAGGCCACATAAAGTGCTGTGGCTTGACATTTGTGTATGTGAATGTAGAAACTGATAGCTTATTGTGTTATTTCAGTATAAATAGCAGAGGCAGCTAAAACTATTGTACAGATTTGATTGGTGTGGTGTGAAAAATAAGGTCACCCCTCACAGTGTGAGGACAGACACTTAGACAGCAAACTGCTGAGAGCTAGAGGTGTAAGAAAGCACTGGTGTGATAATCCATGAAACTTCTCATTGCCTGAAATAGTTCTGGAGTATACTGAGATTATTTATGGAGGTGTTAGAGTTTCAAATGTCAGTTTGGAATTCCTTCCAAAAAGCTTGGAGCCAATAGTGTCGATAAAGATGTTTAACAAAAGACACAGAGGATGTGCATATCCTGATGTTATCTACCATAGGCACAGCCTTTTGTTCTGATCTCTCCCCAGTCTGGGAGGAGGAGACAGGCTCGGATGGGGGAAAGGATTGGTGTTTCTGGTTTTCTGTGCAAGTCAGGAGTTCAGCGGCTTGGCGTAGAGGAGGGAGGACAGGACACACCGGGTCCGATATTGCTGTGGGACCAGGATTGTGTCTTTTTGCTTTCTGGCTTCGCCGATCACCCTAGAACACCATGGAGACTGCTGTGAGGAAGAGAAACATGCCTGTTTTCTACACTGCAGATCGCTGGGTTTCTGCTGCTCTTACCACCGATCCCACCAATCGGTGGTAAGAGCAGCATCGATCCCACCGATTCTCCTGCTATTCCCCTGAGACAGAGGCCAGCCGGCCGGGCACGACATTGCCACTTGCTGTCCGTAAATATAACTGCAACCCCTGAGAGAGCGAGCAGCAAGCGGCGGAGGTGCCACGGCGCCACCTGCTGTCCATAGATATTATTGCATTTCCCCTTTTTAGGGGGTAGCCAAAAAGACCTTTTGACTGTTTGTCTTGTCGTTTGGGGGTGGAGGGGTTTATTACAAACTGTTGTTGTTTGGTTATTTTCTGGAGATATATACATATGTGTGTGTGTGTGTTGTGGTTAAGAACTGTTATCCTTTTCTTCATATATATATTTTCCTAATTAAAGTTCTGTTTTCTAAATTTAAAGGAGAGGGATTATTTCTTGACCAACATAGATATCTTAGTTCTCCCTCAAACTAAGAGAGGAGGTTACATGGGATAAGTAAATTTCATACTCAGCACAGCCCACCTGCTCACAACACCTTTTCAAGAGGAAAAATGGTTTATATTCTGTACCTGAGCCCAAACTGGATTCAAGAGGATTTTTATCCTGATACCTGAAAGTCCATCACCTTGAAAAGGACTGACCAACACAACACCCTTCTGCTCCTATCCATGCTGCTGTCTGAGGATAAGTGACAAAACCTGTCTGTCCTTGGTGGCTCAGTGATGTGGAGACACCTGATGCATTTCTGAGGAGCCAGCTCATTTTGACACAGGATTTAGTGGAGCAGAGACGATTAACTTTCTGAAAATGAAAAGGACAAATAGAAGAAGAGGAACTGCTTATCAAACATTCACATTTCAGATGGAACTTTACACTCTATGAAAAGATCTTAGATTTTTGTAAACTCTCTGGACAGCTCCTGACAATGTGCTATCAGGTCATGTTTGCATGACAGCTGCAGCCCATGCAGGAAACATTAAATCACATGACTTCTAAGATGGAATCTATCAAGCGAACAGTTCAGATCCTGAAAACTAGTTTCACCTTAGTCAGGTCTGGTTATCTGTATGTCAGACATACAGTGTGTCAATCCTATTTCAGTCTGACCAAATTCAGTGCCACATTGAGAATTTTAATGAACCACTATTCTAATACATATGAAAGATGTCACTGATATGATTTCATGAAAGTCACCATGAAATATGAACTATTATTGAAGGCTTCACCCTACATTTAGCTCACATAAAATGCCCATTTAAAAGGCCTTTGTCTTGTTAATCTTTACAAGTTTGTGTAAAACTTTCCATTATCCTTAAGCAACGTTAGAACTGCAAATGAAGGGATGACACCAACAGTTCAGATTTTTTTATGACATCAAGGTAACAAAATCATGCTAAATACAGAGATCAATATTCCCAGGACTCTTCTTACTGTCACACAATTATTACCTCATAGTCATTGAGTTTATTCAGGAAACATGAGCAGACCTCAAGGTGAGTTAACTTTCCTGTCACTGCTGTGAACAGTGAATTTATTTTCACAGAATCACAGAATCACAAAATTGGTAAGGTTGCAGGGACTACTGGAGGTCATATAGTCCAACCTTCTTGCTCAAGTAGGATGTCCTAGAGCATATCACTCAGGGTTGTGTCCAGACGGTTCTTTAATATCTCTATAGTCTTTCCAGCTGAGGAATAACTGAAAACAGACATACTATGCCACCTGCTTTCAGTCAAAATTTTTCTCTCAGTTTTGCTCCCAGGTTGAGAAAGTGTCTGGAATCAAATTAGAGGGCTGTCAGTTAATTTTGTGTACTCTGCTAGCAAAACACCTGTTTTCCAAATAAAATTGTGTAACACTACCTTTTTTTGAAGGCTGCTATCTCAAAGGAGTTTGAGAAATAGTCTCAGTCCATGCAATGGGCCCTGGGAATAGCAACAGAATAACTCTGGATGTACAATTCCAGGTCTTGAGAAGGTTGTAGTGAGTGGCTTTTAAGCTCTTAGATAGACACTTAACATGATTTTATTTAGTGAAATAATCATTCTGATCATCTTGTTATTGCAAGTGTCATTTCAAATGTGTAGATATTCTTAAGCTCATTTTTAACCATGATTGCAATAATGCCTTTATCTGTTATAGCATCCACTAAGTAGAATATTGTATGATACATCTCTCTGGTTTAGGATACTAAACTTAATATCAATGCCCATGCTACTGTGTGGCAGTTATTCTTCCTGTTAAAAAGAAACATCAGCCTCCTATGGTTCTGATGGACAATTAATCTACATTTCACTCTCCTATATGAGTACAAAGGTTTGTCAGTTCCCTCACTTTCATACGCTCTTTGTTGAAAAAAAAGGAATTACAAAAAGGGGGAAGAGGTAACTTAAAATACTTGAGATGTTCGAACATATAAAGAGGAACAGATATTTTAAAATATCTTTGTATGCTTTTTAATACCTATTTGTGAAATGCTGGATTTCATTTTGAAGTTGATTTTTCCTAATTCACATCTATGCTTTAATCAATTTTTTGTCAAAGTCTTTTCCTTTTTTTTTTTTTTTTTTTTTAAGTTGCAGGTATTGTATTGTTCAGAGACACTGCAGAAAAAAAAGTCACTATTCAAAGGTACCAGCCTTCTTTAAAGACATGTTCCTTTATGTTCTGCAACATACCAGGCATTGTGTTTTATCAACTGTGCTGGTTTAGAGGTAAACCAGCAGGAGAAATGGACCCACCACAAGAGAGATTTTAAGTCAGAGTTACAATTTANACATAGCCAGCCTATTAACTTTTAATGATTAAAGAAGTACTGTCAGTTGAATATTGTTTAGACAACCATTTTACCTTGTGAAAGTGTGTTTGAAACCTGAATCAGGCACCACACCTTTTATGTGTGGCAGAAAAATAAAACAGTTTTGAGGCAAGGCATTATACCAACATATACATAACTACCTTTCAGTATTGCAGTGAATGGTGACTCAAATATCCTTTTCGCCTTGCTCACATGTATCATTCGCATGCTGAAAAGGTTATCTTAAACCAAAAGTTTAAATAGCTGTATGTGATTTTGAGACCAAGAAGACTTTCACTTTGAAATAATGTTTTTACATTCCTCATTCCTTATTCCATGATTTTTTTTTGCAATGAAAATGAAAATAGATGTTGCTTTTTAAGGTAAACTTAAAATGGCCTTGAGAAATGAAGGTAATTTAAATAGTTCCTCTCCAGCTATGTTTTCCTGGGTGTGAGGCTAATAGTCATTGGGACCACATTGTACAGTGGCTAACAGAATAAATGCAAATTAAAAAAAAAAAAAGAAAACAAACCCAAAGCAAAACACATAAACCCCCACAAAATTACAAAACAACTCTCTTAAGCTCCACTCCCCAAGACCCTCGAAAACAAAACAAGCAACAAAAAAAACCCCAACCAATCAATCAAAACCAACCAACAAAAAAAGCCCAAAGCCTAAAAAACCAAAACAAAACACAAAAAACCCCAAACGGACCAACTAAAAAATAACCCCAAAAAGAAACAAACAAAAAAAACCCCACCCAAAACCAAACCACAAAACCCCAACCCCCACAAATGAACAAAAAAGAAACAGGATTAGTCTTTGGTAGGACAGAAACATCTTTTTGCATCTTAGAATTACAGTTTAAGTTAATGCCAGTTATTGGCACTATAATTAAGACTAAGTGATCAATTTGTTCGGTTAATTGGAGGAAGTCTGCACACCAGTTGTGTTTGATGCAGCTGCAATCTTACATTTAAAATTTATATTTGTCATGGTGTTCCTGTCAGAAAGAAACGCAATCAACATATTTTTTCTTTTTCCTTGAATCATATGAGTCTTGATGTAAACCTTTTGGAGGATTTTTCTCCATCAAAAATTGCTTTCAATCAACATTGAATCTCTAAGGAAGGATTACATAAACCATGTCATAATTTTTTCCTTAAATGCCAAATACATATTTCTTTATCTCAATAACAGCCATTAATAGGAAGTTTAAAGATTGTTTCCCTTTTTATTAGTATTTTTCTTTACTTGTTGTTTAAAGCTTCTTATGTCCTGTATCAGTGTAAAATTATCTACAGTGCCCAAATTATCCCTGAAGAATATACTCTGTAAGTAGGAAAAAGGAAACAGACTTCTCAGACTTAATGTTTCCTGACATCTTTACTCACTTTTATCCCATTTTTTTTAACCTAGTGTCCATTTGGGCAGCCTTACTTCTCATTAAGTGGAAGACAGCATTTTCATTTGCTTGTTTCTTAAGAAATTCAAACACTGTAGACCATATAGGCCATTAGTAATCTAACAATACTGAGTTTTGCATGAATTACAGAATTATAGAATGATTTGGGTTAGAAGGGACCTTAGTCTAACCCCACTGCTGTGGTCAGGGCCATTTTTCACCAGGTCAGGTTGCTGAAAGCCCTGTTCAACCTCACCAAGAACTACAACCTGTCTATGAACTATAACTCACCTTCAGTGGTGGGGCTTCCACAACTTCTCTCAGCAAACTGTTTCAGTGTCTGACCACCCTCTTCCTTGTAACTTGTCTAAATCGGTCAATACCCTTTCTGCTATCACTATAGGACCTGGTAAAACTTTTGGGTTTGTCTTTCTTATAAGCCCCCTTTGTAGATTGAGAAAGTACAATATGGTCTCCACGGAGCATGTGCCCGCTCCTTAAGCCTGACAAAGTCCTTCTGGATGGTACCTTCCTACAAGTGAATCAGCTGCACCACTCAGCTTGGTGTCTTCTGTAAACTGCTTAGGGTACAGTCAATCCCATTTGTTATGTCATTTATGAAGATCACAAATAGTATTGGATCCTTGAGGAACACTATTAGGAACACTACTTGTTTTTGGTTTCCACCTGGCCTTTGAGGCACAGATTGCAACTTTTTGGTCATGGCCATCCAGCCAGTTTTTATCCAGTAGTCGATCCATTAAACCCATATTTCTGCAGTTTAGAAGGAAGAATGTTGTGGGAACCACAAATAAATTTAAAACATGAATAAACTGGGCAATATACATTTTAGTAGATCAAGGAGTTATTAAAACATTCCCATTATAAACTTCTGATCATCTTTTTCCTTAATTGATTTCACAGTATTGAAGAAGTTACAATGACACCCCACTCTTGTAATGAGAGAGAGTTAACATGTATAGATACTAATTCAATATAAAATTTAGTGAAAAAAAATGAAGGCAAACTCCTAACCTCTTACTTTCTTGGGACACAAAAACACAATCTTATGTGTGAGCTCCACTCTGACTTAAATTATAAACTGTCTTTTTGTTGTTGGGAAAGTGTGATTGTGTGTTGTTGATCATACAAATTCTTTAAAAGGGAACTCATACAAGTATGCCAACCCCCCTTGGAAAATTATGGTATGGAATTAGTTGGAAGTATTTGGGTAAGCAAGAAAAATGTCTTTTGGCTTTCAAGATTTGAATTTTAGTCTAGTGCGTTGGGTGCAGCCTGCTTGTGCTGTTTGAACGATGTGGTGATTCAGTATCTGGAATGGTTTGTAACTACATGCAACTTTTTACTTTTCCAACTCACTGTCCATTTCATTGACTAGTACTAGACGAATCTGTCTTTTTCGAGTGTCTATATCTTAATAACAGAAGACTTCTTCCCAAACACTAGTAGTACAGTGTAGGAAATAAAATTCCCTGTAGTACATGGAACAAAATTTTTGCTATATTTGGTGGCTTTTTTGTCTCTCTTTTATTTTTTTATTTTCCTGAACACAGAATTTAATTTGTTTACCATTTTCCTATTCTAAATAATTTCCAAAATCTTATTTCTGTTTAGGAAACAAATAATATTTTTAACTCTCAGGAGACTACAAGCATAAGGCGTTTTTTCCCAAAATAAACCATTGTCTTTTTCTCATTAGTTGCTCTTGGCTTCCACTATGAAATACTCTTGCTGGTCTAAGTGCCTCGCAATTTGACTGAGTTTTGTGTGTGTATGGGGCCAAATTAATCTACGGTTCAACTTCACAAACTTCAAAGGAGATCTACCAGGCACAAATTTGGTGAATAATATTTTTTTTCTTTCCAAGGCTGTTGTATACAGATAACACACACAAAAGGTAAAAGTATATTAATACCAGGAGTAAAAGTATATTAATATATTGATGATATTCTGGTA
>WBMV01003906.1:0-59741 GCA_013396655.1 Campylorhamphus procurvoides
TCCCCCAGAGCTGGAGGCAGCTCCCTGCCATCCCTCAGCTCTGATCCCACAGGGGAAACTGGGAGACTGGGGAACCTGTGGCTTCTCTTGCTTTACAGAGCAGTTTCCCTGCCCTCCTTCTTGAACGTGGGCTGCCTTTTTAATTAGCTTTTTTCCATATAATTTTAAACTTCTTTCCCCTGCTGGCGGTTTTATCTCAGCTCAGGATGCACAAAGCTCGCCTATTTTGTTCTCAGAGTCGGCTGGATGATCAAGATTTTTGCAGTCTCCTGAATTATTGATGGCAACTCAGTTACTCACTAAATATTATTGCTTCCATCCTGTCAGGGAGAAGATCACAGTAATATTTTGTTAATTCAAACATCTTTCTCTGAGGCTGTCGATGACAGGCAAAGCACTCGCATAATATACAGAGGTGCTCGTTACGGGGCAGAGCATCATTAATCTGAGCAGGAGCCATAAGTCACTGCTCCCTGCAAAATGCTTTGGGGGATGCAGGGCTTGGGTCGTCTCCGTGGCTTGGGTGGTGGGTTTGATGAGTTGGGGGGGTTTAAAGGGCTCTGTGCAGCAGGATCAGGATGTTGGGGTGGTGGGAGGTCACCCCACATACCCCTGAGTGAAGGGGGGACAGTGGGTGGTGGCACTGCCGTCACTCCCAGTTCAGGGGACACCAGTGTGTGACTGGTGAGTGCCTGGCATGCAGAGGTTTGTGGCCAGTTCATGTCCCCCTGGGCTGAGGTCTGTTAGGTGAGAGGTGCCCAATTCCTGTGAGGACACAGAGACACGATGAGCAATCCCAGAATCCCAGAAGAGTGGGGGTTGAAGTGCACTCTGGAGATCAACCCATCCAACCCCACTGGCCAGGCAGGTTCACCCAGAGCAGGTGACACAGGAACATATCCAGGTGGGTTTGGAATGTCTCCAGAGGGCGAGACTCCACACCCTCCATGAGCAGCTGTCCCAGTGCTCTGCCACCTCCGTGGAAAGAAGTTCTTCCTCACGTGGAGGTGGAACTGGTGTCGAGTTTATGGCCATTTCTCCTCATCCCGTTGCTGGGCACCACTGGAAGGTCTGGCACCATCCCCAGATGGGCACGAGCAGGATGGAGTGGTACCCACTGGGGGTGCCCTGCCTCCCTCAGGGGCTGTGGGGTGCCCTCCATCCTGCACCCCGAGATCCAGGATGGCCCAGCTGCTCCTGTGCCAGGGGTTGTCTCTGTGGCTTCTGGAGACATCAGGAGCTGCTCCACCATCCCTGGGGGGTTGTCCATGCCCTGCCTGCACTGGGGACATTCCCAGTGGGACGGTGGCACGTCCCTGGTGGGTCGGTGTCACACCCCTTGATCAGGGCCATTTGACAATCCCTCAAGTTGTGCTTTCACACCGATGTTTTTGGGGTTTCTTTGGCGGTTTTTTCCCCCAGTCATTACAAGCTAAACAGCTCAAACAATCTTCAAGGTGAAATCTGCTTTTCATTACTCGGCGAGGGCACCGCGGCTTCATTTTCATAAGTTCCATTACCATATGCGGCATGAGAGCGCTTTGCTCCGCTACATATTGTCAACATTAAATAACCTCTTTTTGTGGTTACATCATAAAAATTCTTTAGATCTTGGAAGCGGGGCTGGGGATATTTGCATATGTATATCTTTAATTTTCGCAGCGCAGCCTGGCTACCAGATGGGGAAACCGACTAAGCCTCCAACATTTCTCGGCGAGTTCAACGCTTTCCTGTGTTGGGAACCGCAGAGGAAACGAGGTGGTTTTCAGCCACGCTGAGCCTCTGCCAGTCCCTAACCTTGGGATATTTTCACAGGGAAGGGGGGAAGAGGGGAGGGGAGCCTTTTCCCTCGAACCAGATGGCCGTATGGAATCAATAAAAGGCAGTTTGCAAAAGTTTGTTTACTTAACGTTGGGGAGAAGATGCCTTTGTGGTCCCCGTGCGCGGCGGAGAAACGGGATCCCGCAGCCCCCTTAATGAGGGCGGCGAAGGCGGCACCGAGAAGGGCCTTTTTCCTTGGGTTTGACCCCAAATTGGGTGCCCTGAACCCCCACACGGGGCCCATGGGGCTTGTCCCAAAGGACCTGAGAGGTTTGGGGTGAAAACATTCCCCCCGGGAGGGCTGGGCAGGAATTGCAGTGTTTTATCTCTTTACGAGCCCAGATTTCGGTGTTTGGGGTGGAATGGTGTTATTTTGGGGTGGAATGGTGTTTTCTTGGGGTGGAATGGTGTTTTTTTGGGGTGGAAGGACGTTTTCTTGGGGTGGAATTATGTTTTCTTGGGGTGTAATGATGTTTTCTTGGGGTGTAATGATGATTTTTTTGGCATGTAACAATTTTTTGGGGTGTAACAATGCTTTTCTGGAATATAATGATGATTTTTTGGGGTCTAATGGTGGGGGGTTGAGTGTGATGATGGTTTTCAGGGTGCAACAATGGGTTTTGGGAGTCTATTGATGATTTTGGGGGGCTAATAATGATTTTTGAGCTTAATCATTTTTTGGGGGTAATGATGGGGGTCTAGGGTATAATTAGTTTTAGGGTGTAATATTATTTTGGGGTGTAATAATGGGATTCAGGGTATAATGATGGTTTTAAAGTGTAATGATGGTTTTTAGAGTGTAATGATGTTTTGGGGTGTGATGCTGATTTTTTTGGTGTCTAATGATTTTTTTTGTGTGTAACAACTTGTTTTAGGGTATAATGTTGGCTTTTTAGAGTGCAATGGGTTTGGTTTGGGGTGCAATGACTTTTCTGTGGTATAATGATTTTTCTGGGTGTAACAATTGCTTTTTTGTATTTAATGATATCATTTTGGGGTGCAATGAAGGGAATTCTGCGTGCAATGGAGTTTTTTGGGGGGTATAATGATGGTTTTGGGGCTCTCCAGGTCCCTAACCCCCCTCCGAAGGCGGGCCGGGCTCTGTGCTGCGCGTGAGAGACGTCTGAGAACGTGCAAGGTATTCATCATCTGCCATCATTGTTTTTAAACATCCCAAATGATCCGAGCAGAACAGCAAGAAAACAACGTCGCCTCGCCTTTCAAGCGGAGCCTCATTACGCCAATCTGTCATCTGTTAATTCATTAGAGCCCCTGACAGCGAGAACTTAGATCAAAACTGCTCTAAACGATTCCCGATGACACACAATGGCAAATTTCAGCCATTATGCCGGAAATGTAACGTCGTTCCTTCGGCTGCCTCCAACAAGGGCCCTTCCGCCGCTATTAATTGCCTTCTAAGTGGTTGCATGTGTCGTGTTTGGGTTGCTGCTCAGATCTCTGCTTTGAAATTTGGGGCTTGTTGAAGGGGCTGATGCAGCTCCAGGCCCGGGACACGACGCACAGGCTGCCAGTTCTCCCGCGGGAAAATAATAATAAATATTAAAATGATATTTTTAAAGGAAAAAAAAAGTTTGGTTTGTTTTCTTCTTTTTTTTTTCCCTAAAGATTCAAGCCAGGATTTTTTTTAAGCCAGTTGTAAATTTTATTTGGCTTTTCAAAACCTTTTAGGGTATTTTGTGGTTGTGGCCGGTGAAGCCGTTCAGGATTTGGCATCTGGAAATCCAGGAGCAGCAGGAATTTTGCTGGAAGGTCAAGGGCTGGGAAGGTTCAGAGAATCATGGAATTTCAGGGTGGTTTGGAAGGGACCTTGTAGATGATCCTGTTGGAAGGGACACCTTCCACTAGCCCAGGTGGCTCCAGCCTGCCCTTGGACACTCCCAGGGATCCAGGGGCAGCCCCAGCTTCTCTGCCCACCCTGTGCCAGGGCCTGCCCACCCTCCCAGGGAGGAATTTCCACATCTTTGCCCGGGATGTATCAGATACCCCTGGGTGGACGATGGAGAGAGGCAGGAACGTGCTCGAGGCGGAGCAGAAGTGGTTCTGTGAGTTGCCAAAAACCCACATTTTGTTCTGCTAAAGTGGTGTCTGTACTTTTTCCAAGTGAAGGATATGAAAATCCCGCTCAAATGATGCGTGAGTTTCTCAGGAATTGGGCTGCGAGCGGGTAAATTGCCGTGTTTAATTAATTACCTTGATTTACTGACCTGGAGGTGAAGCCAAGCACAGCGATGGCTTGTATAAATTATGGGAAGATGAGGAAACCAATGATGATCCAGAAAATCCTGGAGAGCCAATAAAAAAGGGAAAAAGCAGGGATCTGAATGGCCTTTTTGTGCAGCAAAGCCCCAACCATTGCTGGGAACATTCCAGAGCTGCTGGAAATGTGGCAGTGGAGCAGCTTTGATGCCCCTGGATCCCTGGAAGTGTCCAAGGCCAGGTTGGATGGGGCTTGGAGCAACCTGGTCTACTGGAAGGTGTCCCTGCCCATGGGAGAGGGGGGAATGGGATGAGTTTTAAGGTCCCTCCCATCCCAACCCATTCCATGATTCTCTGATATCCCATTCCACTGAAAAACGGGATATTTTCTCTCCCTTGTGCTGCCCACGAGCTCTGTCCCCCATTCCTGGTGCCTGCCAGGGGGTTTGGGGCTCAGGGCAACATCTGCCAGGGGTTGGATGAAGAGATTTTGGAGGGAAACAGGTTCCAGGGTGAAAATGGAGTCAGGGAGGTGACACATCATGGGTGGCACTTGCCATCCCTGTCCCCTTCCCTGTGGGGACAGGAGCACTCACAGGGACGGGGCTATTCCTGGTGTTTAAAGCCTTCAGGGGACAAGATTCTTTCTCGGTCCATCCTGATGTCCTGGCCAGAGCCCTCTGTCCCTGTCCCATTCCTTATGGAGCCTGCAGCACCCTGGGAGCTGCCACCCCATCCCAGACCAGAATTTCTCTGTTTTCTGTGTGTTTTACTCTGTATTTTCCACCCAAACCCAAGCAAGTCACCCGGCTCGGGCACAGGAGCTCTTTGGCTGCACTTTATTCCTCCCTGGTGGCCGTTCCCTGGCTGAGTGGGACCATAACTCTTCCCTGCAGAATTCCCTGGCTCTGCACTTTAAAGAGCACAGCCAAGCAGGGCAATGAAGGGGCTTTGGGCTGGGGGACTGGCAGGGCTTGAGTCAGCGATCTCCTGACTTTGGAACTTCACAGGGGACACGGAGCTTTGAGTTGCTCTTCTTTTTTTTTTTTTTTCCCCTTTTTAAACAATCTATAAATCTGTGGCAGCCCTGAAGCAGAAATAGCAGCGGCCCATGACCCGTGAGAGGCCTTCACAGCTTCCTTTTCAGCTGGAAAATTGCTTCAGTCAGCTGTGACCGGCTGGGAAAGGAGCTAAAGCAGCCCCTGGCCCTCGGGGGGGCACCTGGGGGACGTGGGGTGGCAGCAAGGGGGACAGGGACCAGCTCCTTTGGGATGGGAGAGCAGGAGGGAACACACCCAGCTGGGGATGGGGGTGATGGTGGGGATGGGGAGGAAGGGGAGGGTTCATTTGGGTTCATCTGGGGGGCTCTGCTACAATGACAGCCCTGAAAATCTCAATGGGAGCCTTTATGGCATCGCTTTAAATTTTTCTGGGTTTTTTTGAGGGGCTGGGATTACGAGCCAGACTTTCAGAGGCAGGAAGGGCCCAGCAGATGAGCTTATCCATCACTTTTAGAAGCTTCTGAAGACTTTGCAAATCATTTCAGTGCTCAGGTGGCAGGCTGGCCGTGGTGGGAACAGCCCTGGCACCGTGTCAGGTGGTGTGAGGAGTTGTGTGTGATGGGCACCTTCCCAACCCAGGGGGAAATGGAGCAAAACCCCAAATCCTGCACTCATTTCCCTCTTGAAATCCTGCACGGTTGGGCTTTCTGGGAGGTCTGGGGAAGCCTCAGTAAATACTCAGTCCCAGAAGACACTGTTGAAGAAGGAAAAACACCAATTTATCTGCTGGTGAAGGGGGTGAGTGAGGGGGAAATTGGATGTGACCAGTTTGGGGACTTACATAGTCCCAAACTTTGTCCCAGATTTGTTTAGTCACAAACTTTGAAACTTTGGGATTTATTTAGGCAAAAAAGAGCTTTGGTTGATTGCAGAATTCTTTATATAAAGAAGCATTTTTCTCCCCACTCCTCCAAGCTGATTCCTCTTGTAATGCCATAGAGAAAATATGTTTGTGCTGGTTTAAGGAGCTTTACTCCCTGCTAATTAAAATTGGGAAAACAAGATGGGAGGCTGGGATGGGCTAGAAAATGGGATGCTGGGTGTCCCATGGTGGAGTTGGGAGGGAAAAGGGAAGATCTTTGGGAAGTGACCTTCAGGTTTAAAAGTGTCCTTAATACACTTAATGGTTTTCCTTGTGAGTGCATAAAATATGTGTGAGTTATCCCTCCCTCTGGGCATGGTTTTCAGGAATGTACAATCTTTTACAGAATCCCAGAATCCCTGAGGCTGGAAAAGCCCTCCAAGCCCACAGAGCCCACCCTGTGCCCGATGCCCACCTTGAGCACTGAGTGCCACAGCCAGTCCTGCCTTGGGCACCTCCAGGGCTGGGCACTCCAACCCTCCCTGGGCAGGCAATTCCAATGTTTAACAGCCCTTTCCATGGAGAAATTCCTGCTCTGGGCTTTGCTTCTGGGCTTCTCCATTGCTGCCTTGGGTCAGAGAAATCCCAAACTTTCTGACATCCACTGGAAATCTTTTCCCTGGCTGGAATTTGCCTTCCTTTGGGCAAAGCTGAGCGGGCACAGCAGCTCCTGATGGGGACATGGCATCCCTGAGCTGGTGCCAGCCAAGCCAGAGAGCAGGGCCAGGCTCCTCGTGGTCACTTCTGTGTGAGCAGGGACAGCACCCAGGGAATGGTTGGAGTTGTGTCAGGGCAGGTTTAGGTTGGATCTCAGGGAAAGGTTCTTTATCCAGAGGGTGGTGGGCACTGCCCAGGCTCCCCAGGGCAGTGGGCACAGCCCCAAATCTGCCAGAGCTCCAGGAGGGTTTGGATGATGCTCTTGGGAACATGGTGTCACTCTTGGGGATGGTTTCCTGCAGGGCTGAGGGACTCAGAGATCCCTGTGGGCCCAGTGTGACATCTCCTGTGCCCCTGTGCCCCTGTGATCCTCTTCCAGCTGACACAGACCTGACCTCAGCTNAGTAATATATATTTATATATATATATATTTATATCTCCACCTTGGGCTGGGGAGCAGGGACAAGAAGGGGGTTGGTGCTCTCGGAGCCTCCCCAAGAGCTGGGATAAAGCTGAGCCTTCCCCACCACATCCCTCCACCTCCCAAATCCCAGCTGCTCGTGGAGAGGAAGGTCTTGAGCAAAGACACCCTGGGCTCATTCCCAGCAGGAGATGGAGGGATTGTCCCACTCTGTCCTGCTCAGGTGAGACCCCACCTGCAGAGCTGCCTCCAGCCCTGGGGAACAACTGCAGGAACATGTGGAGCTGCTGGAGAGAGTCCAGAGNCTGAGTGCCACAGCCAGTCCTGCCTTGGGCACCTCCAGGGCTGGGCACTCCAACCCTCCCTGGGCAGGCAATTCCAATGTTTAACAGCCCTTTCCATGGAGAAATTCCTGCTCTGGGCTTTGCTTCTGGGCTTCTCCATTGCTGCCTTGGGTCAGAGAAATCCCAAACTTTCTGACATCCACTGGAAATCTTTTCCCTGGCTGGAATTTGCCTTCCTTTGGGCAAAGCTGAGCGGGCACAGCAGCTCCTGATGGGGACATGGCATCCCTGAGCTGGTGCCAGCCAAGCCAGAGAGCAGGGCCAGGCTCCTCGTGGTCACTTCTGTGTGAGCAGGGACAGCACCCAGGGAATGGTTGGAGTTGTGTCAGGGCAGGTTTAGGTTGGATCTCAGGGAAAGGTTCTTTATCCAGAGGGTGGTGGGCACTGCCCAGGCTCCCCAGGGCAGTGGGCACAGCCCCAAATCTGCCAGAGCTCCAGGAGGGTTTGGATGATGCTCTTGGGAACATGGTGTCACTCTTGGGGATGGTTTCCTGCAGGGCTGAGGGACTCAGAGATCCCTGTGGGCCCAGTGTGACATCTCCTGTGCCCCTGTGCCCCTGTGATCCTCTTCCAGCTGACACAGACCTGACCTCAGCTGGCTCTGCAGCCACTGGAGCCTCTCCCTCCTCTCCGTTCCTGGCCCAATTACCACCTTGTGCCCTGCAACTCGCAGCTCTGACTAAGCCAAATTCAATTTTATCTCCAGCTTGCCACGGGAACTGGAGCTGGGGAGCCGTTTCTGGCAGGGCTGGCCCTCCCCAGCCTGACAACCACTTTTACTTCCCAGCAGGGAATAGCCTGATCGCTCATTTACGGCTGCAATCATCTCCCTGTTACAGCATTAGGAAGGAATGAGCACCAAAAGCCATTATAATTAAGATCTCTCTGGAGCTGACAGGAGAAATAGATGGCATGTGGAGCTGGAGCTCTGTGGCTCAGCTGTTTCTTTTCGAGCTGTCACTGGAAAATTACAGAGGCTGACAATCATATTTTTAACGCAGCAGCACTAAGTAATATATATTTATATATATATATATATTTATATCTCCACCTTGGGCTGGGGAGCAGGGACAAGAAGGGGGTTGGTGCTCTCGGAGCCTCCCCNTCACTGTCAGATGGAAGGAAAAGATGGGATATTGGGAAGGAATTGGTGGCTGGGAGGGTGGGCAGGCCCTGGCACAGGGTGGGCAGAGAAGCTGTGGCTGCCCCTGGATCCCTGGAAGTGTCCAAGGCCAGGTTGGACGGGGCTTGGAGCCACCTGGGCTGGTGGGAGGTGTCCCTGCCCATGGCAGGGGGTGGAATGAGATGACTTCAAGGCCCCTTCCCACCCAAACCATTCCAGGATGGAATCATTCTCTGCCAACAGAACCCTGTGAGACACAGATCTCGAGGTGGGAAGGAAGAGGGGTGGCTCTGAGGAGCCAAATTCACAGGCAGAGGCTGGGGCTGGGCCCTGCCTGCACAGGCAGCAAACCCAACTCCCCCTCAGTGACAGAGTCACCACGTGGGATTTGCAGTTTGGGGGCAGGGGAGGGGCTGCTGCTTTGATGAAATAATTGGGAGAACATCGTTCCAATCACACTTCTCTGTTGAGAGTGGATTCTCAGCTATGAAGACCTGCAGGTCCCAACACACCAGGCCACCTCTGCAGCCTCAGATGCCCAATGGGAAGACAAGAAGTGGGAATTCTTGTGTTTTTCTTCACCTCCCAACCGGTTTGGGATCAGACCTCAGCCCTGGGGCTGCCTTTAAATGTATTTCAGAGCCTCTTCCTCCCTCCCAGCGTTTCAAAGCACCAAAGCCAAGCTGTCCTGCTCCTCCAACAAATGTGGCACGGAAGTTTCTATTTAAGCTGCAAATGAATTATTGATGCAATTACTCATTCTCATTTAAATATCTATTTAATGGCATTTAAATAACAGTCTTCAGAATGTGTCAACAGTTTACACAATAATTTGGATTCTGAACTTTACACCTCTGTTTTCTCCCCCCATCCATAATTGGAGCTCATCCCTTTGGAGTGACAATTGGAGATAAGTGGCGCTTTTTTCCCCTCGCACATGTGCGTTATCTAAATATATTAAATCACTCACTCCATTTCAATTTCATTTGAATGATTAATCAGTTACTTGGCTATAATTATTTGTGTTAAGACATCTCCGATTGGAAAACAGAGCAGGGAGACAATTAGGAAAACAAGAGGGTTCCAACCCCGCCCGATCCCCCCGTGGTGTGAGGTTTGGGATGTGGGAAGGGGCAGCCCCGGGGCCAGGATGGTTTGGGATGTGGGAAGGGGCAGCCCCGGGGCCAGGATGGTTTGGGATGTGGGAAGGGGCAGCCCCAGGGCCAGGATGGTTTGGGATGTGGGCAGGTGGATGGGATGATGGTCTGGGGTGACTCCCTCTGGCTCTCTCAAGGGAATTTCAGGGCAGGATGTGGGTGCTGCCTGGCATGGGAAGGGGGAGGCGCCCCATGGGCATCACTTGGTGGTTTCTGGTGGCTTTGTATGAGAGTGGAGTCAGGTCTGGCATTCCTAGATGGAAATGAAAACCTTGGCTTTACAGACATTCTTCGGCCTTTGATCTTGTTCCCTCACACCCATAACTCTCTGGCCCGTGCAGAACTGACCCCGAGGAGCCTCTCTCTGAAGGGCTGTTGCTCCCTGAAGGAGGAGGGACAGGGTCCCTGAGGGGTTATTTGGGGGGTGAGAGGGATTGTGGAGGTTTCCATGAGTGTTTTCATTCTCAGGTTTCCACCTGTGGCAGGTGGGTGCAGACAGCAGGAGCACAAAGGCTGCATCTCCCTTGGAAAACTGGGATGGCATTGCCAGGGTCAGGGCACAGCTGGGATGGGAGCAGGTGGCTGAGTTAAATTCATGGAATCTCAGGCTGGTTTGGGTTGGAAAAGTCCTTAAAGCCCACCCATGCCATGGGCAGGGACACCTCCCACCAGCCCAGGTTGCTCCAAGCCCTGTCCAACCTGGCCTTGGACACTCCCAGGGATCCAGGGGCAGCCACAGCTTCTCTGGGCACCCTGTGCCAGGGCCTGCCCACCCTCCCAGGGAAGGATTCCTTCCCAATATCCCGTCTAACCCTGCCCTCTGGCAGTGGATATAAAGCCCTGCAGAGACTCCCGGCAAGGGCAGAGCCAGGCAAACCCACGGAGCTGCCCTGGGGGTCCCTCTCCTAATGGGAATAACTCCCCGACCTTCTCACTCAGCACACCACAGCGAAGCAGCGACATCCTCGCCAGCCCCGGGCTGGGGAGAACCTCCCCTGAGCCGCGGAAAACTGATACAACCCCAGGCACAACCCCGGCAGGAAAACAGGATTACGCTCCTAATCCCTGTTCCTGCAGCCCCCGTTCCCCCCGTGCCTCACACCACGCAGCTCCCAGGGCTGTGCTGTCATTAAAACACTTTATTCCTTTGATTTTCCGGAGGGCACCGAGCACGCGAGCCTTGAAGCGCAGCTGGAATGGGAATTGCCTGTTCTGTCTCTCCCTTCCCCTCTCCGTGGCGGAGCTCTGAGCGGAGCCAGATGTGCTCCCGTCCCAGGCTGCCAGCGGTGGTCGTGTCGGGGGCAGGAGGAAGCAGCCACACATCGGGGTCACGGGCAGCTCCAGCAGCTCCCCACAAGATTTATGGCCGAGCCTTCCAGCTGGAATGTGTCGGAGGGCGGGCTGTGCTGCTGGGGAGGGAGGGAGGGGAGGTGGTAACAGGGAGCTGTGGGTCCCTGGGGTGGTGCCTTAAGCCTGGACTCAGTCCTGGGCTGCGGGAGGGACCCACTGGGGGCATCCCAATAATCAGGGGGGTTGCAGAAAGGCGAAATGCTGGAGAAATTCCCTGGGAGAGGAGAATAAAGGGATCCCTTTCCCAGGAAGGTGGGATGCTTGATGCTGCTCGATGCTGTTTGATGCTGCTTGATGCTGCTTGATGCTGTTTGATGCTGCTCGATGCTGCGCTGCCAGAGCCTTTTCCTTTCATCACTCACAGGTTTGACTCTTGGAGGTCTTTTCCAGCCCGATTCCATCATTCCCATTGCCCGTGGCTGAAGCAGGAGCCTCCTCTCCTCCCGGTGTGCATCCTGCCTCCCTTCCAGCATCCCATCCCGGGATCCCACGAGGTTCCTGCACCATTAATTACCCCCAGGGGATTTCCCACTTACCCTGAGCACCCGTCCCACAGGGTTTTGGTCTGGTTCTCGCTCTCAGCAGAGGCAGGAGGGGGATAATTTGGCTCCTCTAACACCCCAGCTCCGGTGGGAATCGCCTGCACTGGCAGCATCCCCGTGTGCAGTGGCAGCGATGACAAATGTCACCGACCCAGCTGGTGTCACCGCGGCCCCAGCGGCCCCCCTGGCCCGGCCGAGCCCCCCCAGGCTGCTCAGGCTCCGAGTTTCTCATTTAGAGGTGTCACTTGGCACCGCCCTGGGTGAAAATGCGGC
Organism: Campylorhamphus procurvoides; assembly: GCA_013396655.1. Taxonomy (NCBI): domain Eukaryota; kingdom Metazoa; phylum Chordata; class Aves; order Passeriformes; family Dendrocolaptidae; genus Campylorhamphus; species Campylorhamphus procurvoides. Next base: position 11,829 of record WBMV01003906.1, read on the forward strand.
GTAATGAGCCAAAATGCGCACTCTTGGCAGTGGCTGGAGCGGCGCTGGGTGCCAGCCAAGGCTCTGGCCCCGGCTCCGAGCCCTTCCCTCCGGCACGTCACGCAGGGAGAAACCTCCCCGGGCTGCCCACCACGGAGCTGGCACACCCTGCGGGCACGGGCACTGCCTTTAATCCCTCCGTGCCGCATCCCCGCGATCCCCGACGTGTCCCGGAGCAGCAGCAGCCCCGGGGGCAGAGGGATGTGCCGTCCCACCCCTCTCCTCTGGCTTTGGACACACATCCTGCTTTTTTTCCTTTTTTTATAGGAAAAGAGTTTTTGGCTAGGAGGAGAAGCGCTGGAGCTGCCCCAATGCTTCTTGTTGTTAAAGAGCCTCAGCACTTTCTGGGCTTTTCTGGCTCGGGAGACAAAAAGCAGGTTTTTATTTTGCTGATCATTTCCAGAAGCCCTTTGCAGGGCCTGGAGTGACAGGACAGAGGGAATGGCCTTCAGCTGCCAGAGAGCAGGGTTAGATGGGATAGTGGGAAGAAATTCTTGCCTGTGCCCTCAGTGGTGGGCTCAGATCACATTCTGGTCCTGGTGGTCACAGTGCCCGGCGTGGCTGCTCCCAGGGCAGCAAAGGGCACTGGATTTCCCCCTGGACCATGGGGAAGGATCCCTATGCTGGGTGGGAGCTGTGAAATGCCATATTCACCACGTGGGAGGAGCACCCACGGGTGCTGGAGTGGGGTGGGTGGCCTTGGGGACATCCAGGAGCGCTGGCACTTGTCCTGCTCCCATCTGGCAAACACTTTCCTTGCCATCTTTCATGGGTACAACGTGAAAAGCCAAAACCAACCAGCACCACGTTCAGGACAATGGAGCGACACACCGAAGGCTTTGGAAGGAAATTCACCCAGTTCCCCCATCATTTCCCAGTCAGAGCAGCTGGTGGAAAGAGGCAGCTTTGTTTCGCTCCTGGATAAACCCTCCCAGCCTCTCCCAGGGCGCTTGTTCCCATTTTTTAAGGAGAAAAATCTCTTCCATGTCTCCTAATGGGCTGTTAATGGGATCGGTGTCAGAGCCTGTCAGTGGGATGGGAGGGCTCCAGCCCCGCCGTGCCCGGAGTGTTTGGGGAGCAGCAGAGCGTTTTGCCAGCTCTGTGTTTACTTGTTTTTCATTTTCTTTCCTATTTTTGTGCCTCTGCTCCATTAATCTTCCCGGTGGCAGCAGCTTTCCGAGGCTTGGCTGTGGAATGTGCCTTGGCTTCGTGTCTCTTCTTGCTGAAGGGCACAGCCAAGGCAGAGCTGGTGGCAATTAGGATGGGCTTCATTTGGCTCTTCTCGTGGTACCTTCCAGGCCAGAACTGCCAGGCTCTTTCTCCTGCATGCTTTAGGAAGTAAAACTGGATCTACTCCATGGATTTAGGCTTTGGTGCCTGCATCCAGGATGGAGGAGGCTCATGGCTGGGGGTGATATACATCTCTCATGAGTGTCGTAGGGATTGGTGCAGACTGATCCAGATGCTCTTGGAGCCTGGGCAGTTGGGATAAAACTCCTTAACTCCCTCATTTAATTATATTTTATATAGAAAAGCACCTGCCGAGGTGCAGCTTCCAATGCCAGCAATGCTGTGCCCAGCCTGGGGTCCCACTTTGGTCCCACCAGCAGATGCCAAAGGGGGTGATGTGTCCTCAGTGAGAGACTGTCACACCTTCCCAGGGCTCGTTGGGCAGCCAGGGCTGGCTTGGAGAGCCTGTGGAAGCTCCAAGGCTTTCTCCAGGCTGATGGAGCTGCTGTTCCCACCCTGCAGTGTGACCAGAGGCTGCAGGGAGACCCCAGGCCATAACTAACCTTCTCTGGGCTTCCATCTGTCCAAGTAGCAGCCCATATGTGGGCAGAAGAAAATCCCAGAGCATTCATGATCTCCTCCAAATGCAGAACACTGCTGGCATTCCCAGCTCAACCCATTTCAGGATAGATCTCCAGAGAGACCTTAGAGCACCTTCTGGTACCTAAAGGGACTCCAAGAGAGCTGAAGAGGGACTTGGGACAAGAGATGGAGGGACAGGACACAGGGAATGGATTCCCACTGTCAGATGGAAGGGAAAGATGGGATATTGGGAAGGAGTCCTTGGCTATGAGGGTGGGCTGGCCCTGGCACAGGGTGCCCAGAGAAGCTGTGGCTGCCCCTGGATCCCTGGCAGTGTCCAAGGCCAGGTTGGATGGGGCTTGGAGCAACCTGGGATGGTGGAAGGTGTCCCTGCCCATGGCACTGGATGGGCTTTAAGGTCCCTTCCCACCCAAACCATGGGATCTGTGATTTGTGGACCTGAGCTGGTTTCTCTACCTGCTTGGACAGGTGGTGGGACTGGGACTGACTGGATTGAGTTGCCTCCCAGGAGCCTTTGGAGGCATCCAGGAGCACCCAGCCCTGGTGCAACAACCCAACCTGGGGGGGCCATGTGAAACATCAGCAAAAATAAATCTGGCTAATCCCCAGGAATGACCGGGCACAGCAGCAGTTCTAGGGAGATTAAAATAAAGTCTTGCATTACACCACTTGGAAGGGCTGAGATTTTACTTGGAAAGTGAATCACATTAATTAGCATTCTGCTAATGGCTGTTTTGTATAAATATAGTGTGCCTTAATACCAACACGAGTCGCAGGTTGACATATTTAGATCATTGATATCAAAGTCATTAACGCCTCGCCGTGGTAAACCTATTCTCAGCCGGGGCTGTAAATGGGATTCTCCTGAGCCAATCAATCTCCCTAACGCCTGAGCAGAGCCTGTTGATCTTTAGCCACCGACTGGATACGGCTTCCCAGAAATGTGCTTGCATCTGTCAAAATTATAAGCAGTTGGCAGCCCCAGCCAAAGGTCAGCTCTGGCACGGGTGTGAAAATAGGATCCCGGGACAAGGGGAGCTGTTGTGTCCCCTCGGGATGTGCCACCCAAGCCCCGTGTGTGTCCCATTCCTGTGGCCGCTCGGACACTTGGCGGGGAGATATTTATATGGACAGTTTCTCACGCGTCCCCTGTGGTCCTGGAACTTCTCCAGGGCTTATTAAAACTCACTCACATCAAAGGATGGGAAAGGTCTGCTGGAGTCGAGGAACTTGGAGGGCTTAACGATTATTTTGCACTAATTCACTCCTAATTTAGGGTTGGTTATTGGCCTGATTAACCCGCCCTGTTTGAGAGCAGTGGTGAAGGGAACGCGTTCCTTGAAAACCTGATTTGGGGGAATTTCAGCATGGCAGGAGCAGGGGCTGGGACTGTTTCTGAGAGCCCACTGTGCATATTCATCATGGAATTAGGAATCAGATCTTGATAGTTCTCCCCTGGAAGGGTGGGCAGGCCCTGGCACAGGGTGCCCAGAGAAGCTGTGGTTGCCCCTGGATCCCTGGGAATGTCCAAGGCCAGGTTGGACAGGGCTTGGAGCCACCTGGGCTGGTGGGAGGTGTCCCTGCCCGTGGCAGGGGTGGCACTGGAAGAACTTATAAGGTCTCTTCCAACCAGGTCACTCCAGGATTGTATGAAATGCTGACACCTCTCCCAGCCCAATGAGTGGGACTGGGAGTGATGGCTGGGCAGGAGTGATCCTTGGACAGCATCCCCTCGGTGTTTGGTGCCCTGGGACGCAGCAGGAGCTCTGGCTGGGTGCTGGCAGGAGAGCCCACATGTCCTTGTGATCCCCTGGCCAGGAGGGTGACTCTGCACTTGTGTGGTTCCATCTGGGGTCATCATTAGGTGGCAGTGACAGGGATGAAAGGGGCCGAGCCCAACATTTGGAGTGTGTGAATCCCTGCCCTGGGATCCCTCCCTGCACGGGGTGACCGAGGCCAGATATTTGAACTGGGCAGCTTTAATTTGGAATACTCTCCGTGGTCCCAAAGCAGGGGTGCTGGGGTAGTGCTTCCTGCACATCCCATGGGGATGGGGAGCAGATGGATGTGCCCTGAAATTGGGGATGTCTGGGCTCTGAGCAGCCTGAGAGGGCATCCCTGGCAGGGCCAAGGCCATGGCAACACATCCCAGTTCCCTGGAGCCATTCCAGGCCAGGCTGTGCTGGAACAGGGGCTCTTCCCACCTCTCCAGACACGAGCCCTGGGGCAGGAGCATCCTTTGACTTGCATGGAAACCTGGAAACTCGCTGTGTTTGCAGGTGTGGGGTCAGAATCCAGCAGGAACCTGGACTCAGCATCGCCTCCCTGAGAGTTAACCCTGAGAGGATTCCCCCCCCTCTGCATTCCAGGAGCTCAGAATCCAGGGAATAAACCCCACCGAGCTGGTGAGGAGGGAGGAATGCTCAGGGCTGGCCTAACAATAGCGAGAGCTTATTTTGACAGAGGGTTGAGAGGGGTTTTTTTGCAGCTGGGAGGTTGTGCTGCAATAAAATCTGCACTTGGCTGCTGGATTTTAAATAACACTTATCTCATGGATGGAGCCAGACGGGATGTAATGTGTCCGTGTGTGGAATGGCTTCCCTGTCATTATTCCCACCTCCTATTTTGGGTGTTTGTTAGTCAGCCCCGAAGCCCCAAAGCAGATGCAGATTGCAAACAAAGGTTTGTAGAATTTTTCCAATCTATAAAAGAATTAAATAAATGAGAGCGAGAGCCTTGGAAGCCGCGGGAAAACTCATTAGGGTTTTCAGGGATTGGGAAATACATTTGATGTGAATAAATATAAATATCTATTGGGCTTTTACTTCAAAAGGGAGATGTGGGAGTGGAAAAATTCCCAATCAGTATAAAAATGGCCGGGGTAATTTGTTTTGTCAGAGACTGGGCAGCTGGAGGGAGCTTTAGATAGAATCCTCCTCCAAAAGAAAGGGAAGCAGAGGAAAAGATTATCAAAAGAGGAAAGGCTTTAATAAACTGCGAAGCCCTGATCACCCACTGAGAAGCGCCGCTTAATTAGGAGATTAAGCAGCTCTGGGTGGTGTGCGCAGGCTCCGTGTGCCCTGAGCTGTGCCAGAGGCGCTGCTCAGTGCCCTCCCTTGGCTTCCCTGGCATGCACAACAGGGCTGTGCCCACCAAAACGGGGCTCCAGCTGCCCCCTCTGCCCCTCGGGGACGTGGTGCTGGCACTGCCACATGCCTGGGGGAGCAGGGATGGGGCTGGGCAAGGGGGAACCCTCTGGAAGCAGAGCTTGGGCTCCCCACAGGGTTTCCACATTGCAGCATCCTCAGGGGCTCTCTGCTGCTTCTTGGCTTTGCTTGGATTTGAGAAACACAGGAATCTGAATCATTTAGATTTGATGTTGGGAAGGAATCCTTCCCTGGGAGGGTGGCCAGGCCCTGGCACAGGGTGCCCAGAGAAGCTGTGGCTGCCCCTGGATCCCTGGAAGTGTCCAAGGCCAGGTTGGACGGGGCTTGGAGCCACCTGGGCTGGTGGAAGGTGTCCCTGCCCATGGCAGGGGGTGGAACAAGATGGGCTTTAAAGTCCTTTCCCACCCAACCCATTCCATGTTTCTGTGATCTTCGAGGTCTCTTCCAACCTAAACGACTCTCTGATTCTGTGATGTCACACTCTACTCCCTCTGGGGAAACATGGTTTAAAACACACGCTCTTCCAGCAGATTCTGTCCTGTCACAGAGCCAGCAAAACCTTTTCCTTTTGGTTTTCATGTGAAAATAAAGAGCATTTGCATCCACTGGTGAGATCCGTGGGCTGGTGGAGCAGCCCCAGAGCACCAGCCCCGGTGCTGCTGCACCTCAGCCCGACAATGTGCCACTTTAGCCAGGACATCCGTGCCGTGCCAGCGCTCGGGAGGTGCCCGAGGGCACTCACAGCCTCTGCTGTCGCTGCCCTGTGTTTCCCTGGCTGCTCCCACGCCATCCCACGTGTGGGTGCTTCCCCCACCCAGCGTCGCCCGTGGTGCAGCATCACTTGCTCCCACAGTTCCAAGACTGCAGAGCTGCTCCTGCTGTTCCTGGACCTTCCCTGGTCCCACAGGCAGTGCCAGGGCTGGAGAACCATCACCCTGGGGGGCTGCACCTCCCGACACCCCACTCTCTGGAATGGGGGTTTGGTTGGGATGCTGTGGTACCCGTGGGCAGCATCACTTTAGTGTACAATGCTGAATGGAAGCTTCCAGACCTCTGGGAATTTTGGACAGGCTGCCTGTGCTCCCTGAGCCATTTCAGGGACACCTGTGTCACCTCTGGATTGTGTCCTGTGTCCCAGCTGCTCAGGGGACACTCCATGTGTGCCCCCTGAGGGCTGCAGCACCCACATCCCCAGGATCTCCCAGGGCTATTCCCAGATGGCTCCATCAGGTCTTGGGGCTGAGACCATGGACTCTCCAGAAAGATCTGCTGTGTTTGGGGCTCAGGCAGAGCCCTGGTGCTCTCAATCATCAGTTGGCACCTGCAGGTTGTGTCCCCAGGTCACACTCACTGCTGGAGGCATGGCTTTGGCTGGCCACAGCATCCTGCATCCTTCCCTCCTTCTCTCCTGGCTTTGGGGGGATTCCTGGGTGGAGCAGGAGGGCACCTCGGGGTCCTGCAGGCAGGACAGGAGGTCCCAGCCTTGTCATGCCATGGGCAGCATTGTTGTCGTGTCCCCACAACTGCTTGGCTCCAGCAGCAGCCAGGATGTTTGAGATTCATGGAATCATGGAATGGTTTGGGTTGAAAGGAACTTTAAACATCACCCAGTGCCACCCCTGCCATGGGCAGGGACACCTCCCACCAGCCCAGGTTGCTCCAACCTGGCCTTGGACACTTCCAGGGATGGAGCAGCCAAAGCTTCTCTGGGCAACCTGTGCCAGAGCCTCATCACCCTCCCAGAGAAGAATTCCTTCCCTGTATCTGAGCTAAATTTCCCCCACAAATCCTCGTCCTATCCCTCCATTTCCTGCTGAAACTTTGGGGCTGCTTCCCAGAGCACCCCCCTCCCAGCACTCACACACATGCAGCCTGCAAACCTCATCACAACCGCCTGAAAAACATCCTAAAACCAGAAAATTTATGTAGCATGACCCAAATTGAATTATACATTACAGCACTATAATTGATTTTTTAGAAGAGAGATTAAATTTATTTTATGCCTCACTAACTAACAGCCAGATTTACCTAATTGCTTGGAGTGCAGAGTTAGGATGATTCATTAAAGCCCGTACATGCCTGGGTACATTACACTGTGACTAAAGCTTCCCTGCTTCGAGCAATTAAAGTGGAGAAACTTGGGGCCTCATAAGTAATTGAATATAACAATCCAGCTCCGAGTGGCTCTGGATGTCTTATTAAGTTCTTCAAGCAAAAAACCACAAGTTTCCCCCCATTCTCCAGTGAATCATTTTGTGGATTTCTCTCTGCCTGGCATTGTTTTCTCCCCTTGCCAAGCAAAAAAAAAAAAAAAAGGAAAAAAAAATGGTGTCTATGAGACAGATTTCATGCCTTGCTTCACAGTTTAATTTTATCAATCATAACATTTAAAAAAAAATTGACAGCAGTGAGTAGACATCGCCGCTATTCCAAGGAGAGGAATTTTGGGTGGAATCGAGTAACATTTGGTAATTATATACACATTGCAAAAATAAAGGTAGCAATTTAGGAAAACAGGAGTGGAGAGAAATTATCATTGGAGCTGGCAGGAATAAATTAGAATTGTTTGGCACACTTTAATAAAATCCCACGGAGGCACAAAGCGCGCTCGGAAAAGGCGGCGGTGGATGCGGAGCCGAGGCTGGGATGGACACAGGGACAGGGACAGAGGACAGGGACAGGGGACAGCTGGTGTCCTTGGAGAGGAGTTGGGATGGCCATCACTGGCATCACCTCACAGCGGGGTTATAATGTCCAAGTGACACAGGACCAGTTCACAAGGGATACTGGGAAGGGATTCTGGCCTGGCACAGGGTGCCCAGAGAAGCTGTGGCTGCCCCTGGATCCCTGGAAGTGTCCAAGGCCAGGTTGGAGAGGACTTGGAGCCACCTGGAATAGTGGAAGGTGTCCCTGCCCATGGCAGAGAGTGGCACTGGATGAGTTTTAAGGTAATTCCAACCCAAACCGTTCCAGGATTTCACGATTATTCCTGTAATCCTGGTTCCTGCAGACCCGCTAAGGGCAGGAACCATCTCCCAATCCCTGAAATTCCTGGTTTGCAGAATATTGAAGGTGAGAAGAAAGTTTCCAGGCTCTCCTCACGCGGGATGGGCAGTGCCGTGGTGGCTCCCGCAGCCTGATTTCAGGGAAGGGCTCGGCGAGCAGAGCTCTGTCCCATTATTAGGGAGATGATTAGTTGCCTTCCAAGAGCGGGGCTGGAAGCACACCCGGCATTAAGGTTTAATGAGCATTGCACAATCCGGGATCATCAGTTTACTCACTGCACGGAGCCCACAGGTCATAAAATTCAGGCTGGATTGTGTGAACCATCTCACACAAAGGGCTTCCCGTAACAAAATAAGCCTTTAATTAGCAGAACATCGTGCGAGGCTGAGGTGCAGCGTTCCCAGCCAGCTCAGGGTGACGTTAATTACCCACAGGCTTTGCACATGCATCTTTTATGCCTGTTTTTCCCCCTTGTGTCCTGTTTCTTCGTGGGGTTTTGCTGGGGGAGGGCTGGCACTGCCATGGACAGTGGGTACGTGTGGGGTGGGCAGGGGGTTTGGCCCCTGCTCTGTCTGTTCTGTTTGCATCCCAAATCCTCATCGCAGGCACATCCATCTCCCTGCTGCTGGTCCTGGCCAGGCTCTGCAGGAATGGTGTCAGGAAGGTTTCCTCGCTGGTGGCCAGGGATGTAGTTATAATTTTATACCCTTTTGCTGACTGATTTTTGGGGATTCAGTTATAATTTTATACCCTTTTCTTTTGCTGACTGATTATTGGAGCTCGGATGGGAAGCTTTGAGGGGGAAAAGCAGCCAGGCTCTCCTGAGATAAAAATACGTTCCAGGACAGGTTGGACGGGGTTTGGAGCAACCTGGTCCGGTGGAAGGTGATCCTGCCCATGGCACGGGGTGTAAATGGATGTCGTTTAAGGTGCCTTCCAAACCAAACCGGTCTGGGATTCGTGATTTATCCAAACTGGGGGACTGGAACTGGGAAGAACCCGCAGCATGGCCTGGGACCTTCCAGAACCACGCTGATGGATCTGGGGAGAGACACGGGATTTAAAGCATTAGGGGAGTGGATTTTTAATTACAGCCAGAGCTCTATCCCAGGAAACCTTTCAGCTCCAGGTTGTGCAGCGCTAATGGGAAGCGAAGTGTTTGCGTTGCGTCTCCTGAAAAATGGGTTGTTTTTTCCCCCGCGCTGATCCCGGTGAAGTCCATCACTCTCTGCTTGCCTCGGATGGCTTAAAAGCTCCTTTGCCGCAAGAGCCTGGGAGGGTTCCAGCTCCAGGAGGGATTAAACCACTCCTGGAGGAGATGCAGCGTGATGACAGCAATTCCCTCATGTGATGCCGAGCCCAGGCTTTGCCTTTTTATTTTTTTCCAAAGGATCAAGGGATGAGTTTAACAAAATGAGATGCCCTTTCTGTCTGTACACACAGCATCCCTCGGAGCTGTTCCCGGGAAAAGAGAACATCATTAAGGAATAAGGAATGGCCCTGCACGGGCCCCACCCCGCTCTCAGTGCTGGGAAGCCTAATTAGAGCACAGAGATAACGATGGAGTACTCGGCTGAATTTGCATGGGGCTCCAGCCTAGAGAGGGCATGAAGGTAATTTATTATGCTGATTAGAGGGGAGCTCCTGTCACCACACACAGAGCCTGGTTAAGCCCCTTGGAGCCCCCACCCCAAATCCCCTCCCCGGCCCCAAAAGCTGTTTTGTCCCGGTGTTTGCTTTGGGGTGGTTTTGGAGGATTCTGGGGGGTCTCAAATGAGCTCCCAGTGTGGCTTTGGGGGAGAGAGGAGCAGCATGTGCTGGGATGGGGGGCTCTGCTCTGATACATCGGAGTGGGGAACAGGGGTTTGGGATATGAAGTGGGGCTTCCTGAGGAGAGCAGGGGTCCAGTTTAAACCCTCTTCAGATACCCCATCCCTGGAAGTGTCCAAGGCCACGCTGGACAGGGCTTGGAGTAACCTGGTCCAGCGGAAGGTGTCCCTGCCCATGGCAGGGGATGGAACAAGATGGGCTTTAAATTCCCTTCCAACCCAACCCATCCTGTGATTCCCGATGTGCCACTTCCCAGTGAGCTCCAGTGTGACAATGGTGGGAGCTGCAGATCCAGCTGGGAGCACTGGAGTGACTGGGAACACTGAGCCTGCTGGGGTGGCACCGTGGTTGGTGGCACGTTGAAAAGGGGCAGTTCCCGGGGTCAAAAGGGCTGAGATAGGATCGGTGAAACCCAGCCCAGCCCTTCTGTGCTTGGCAAGAGCAGCTCAGAGATCCAAACCCACGCAGCTCTGCGGTACCCTGCCCATCCTTCTGCTCCGTGCTCGCCCAGAGCCTCGCTCCGGGAGGAATAATTGGTGTTAATTGGCACTAATGATGCCCTCCGATAGCAGGGCTGCCTCTGGGGCTGCCGGAGCTGTTGGCAGATGGTTTGACCCGGGCGTGTGTCGGGCTCTGGGCTCGTGTGCTGAGGAACCATCCCACAAACCCTCATCAAGGGCTGTTCCCAGAGCCGGGATTTGCAGCGGCACGGCTTAAACAGGGCACAGAATGGGGGGAAACAGCTCTGCTTGTACAGGGATTGTTTGGAGAGAACCCCATCGAACAGCCCGGCTCTGTCCCAGGGACATCAGGAGGGGTCAGGGGTTTATCTTGTCTTAGGCCGGCAATATTTGGGACTGAGCCGTGCTTTGTGATGTGCAGGTTTGGTCTCCAACACGTCTGCCTTAATGAACTCTAACAGCACAGAAGGCAATTATGTTTGTGTCTAGACCTGCCCAAGACCATCAACAGCACCTCATTACTTTACAGATTGTTAATGCTGTTGGCAGAAGCCGGAGATCCTCCTTGAAATAAAAAAAAATATCAAATTTATTCTCCGTTGCAACACACTTTAGCTGATGGTAAATGATAAATAGGGGCTTGTGGTAATGAGACCTCGCTTTGTGCAGAGGCTGCTCCACAACCATAAAGCAGGATAAAAGGGAGAGGGAAATGGCAGGGAGCTCGGGTGAGGTTTCTTTTAAAGGTCATTAGAAACTTTAGGAAAATTAGGAAATAAAGCTGGTGCTGTTGTGTCAGCATCTCTGCTCTGCCTGCAAAGACTCCTGGGCAGGGCTGAATCATGGCACTGGTGAGATATGGAGGGGTATGGGCATGGATTTCTTGTGTAGATCTTTTCTTTGCCCATTTTTATGTACATATCAAATCTGATAAGGAGGAGGTGACCCCTGGCAGGGTTCCATATCATCTCTTCTCATGGAATCACAGAATCCCAGAACGGTTTGTGTTGGAAGGGACCTTAAAGACCACCCAGTTCTGTGCCCCTTCCATGGGCAGGGACACCTTCCACTAGACCAGGTTGCTCCAACCCGACTTTGGACCCTTCCAGGGCTGGGGCAGCCACAGCTTCTCTGGGCAAATTTCTTTAATTTCCCCAGTAACTCATTTTCCCCAACATTTCCTTCCCTGTTCTATTGCTGTCCCGCACAAGGCAGGGGGGCTGAGTGCAGGAGAGGACGGACCCAAGTCCCAGCTGGGGCAGGGACTGTCCCCAGGGCCAGGAGGTCAATGCTGGCCCCCTCTGGGACCCTCCGGGCCGGCTGTTGGAGGTGATTCAGGAGCTAACCGGGAGTGGGATGTTGCAAATAATTCCAGCTCCGTCAGCACAAGCGTTGCGAGAGCAGAGATGCGTGTTGGGAGCTGTCAGCTGACAGTAATGGACTTGTTAGGCTCCTGATGGATGGAGATGGCCTTGGAAATTGCCAGGAGCCATTTCAGTCGCTGCCTGGCCCTGACACAGCCGTGCACAAGGACGGGGGGAGTGCTGACAGAGCGCTCTGCTCTGCCCTTGCCCTGGAGATTTCCCAACTGTTCTGTTTCCCTGGGATCTGGTGGCTCCCAGGACGGGGCAGGAGGATGTCCCAGGGTGGGAAAGGGAGCAGGAGCTGCGGTGCTGCGCAGAGCAGGGGATCCAGCACATGTGGGAGAGCAGGGACCAATCTGCACATCCATGGTTATCCCAAGCGTTGTTCCCTGGGGAAAACATCGCTCCGGTCCAGACAAAGCAAACAGGCTGTGAACTTCCTTAAGGAGGTGCACTGATTAATGGGCTGGTTAATGATGTGGAATACACCTCCTGTCAGGGAAGTCTCCTCTGGTTCTCCATGGGGCAGTGCTGGAGAGGAGGAGCTGCTGGAATGGAGGGCTCCTATCAGGGAATCACCCCAACCAGGCTGATGCCACCCTGAGGTGTGGAAAGGTGGGAGTGTCTGCCCTGGAGATCGTGCCATGTGAGCAGACAGGGTGGGAAGGGTAACCTGGGTGACTGGGCAGATGTTTATCTGGGATTTTGGAAGCTTGGCCAACCCCAAATGTCTCCATGTGGCCGTGGATGGGGAAAGGGGTTTGGCTTGTTTTCTCTCAGGGATTGATCTCCTGACATCACCCCGTGGGAATGTGAGAAGGAGCAGGTGTGCCTTTCCTTGTCTTGTGGCTCTTCCTGCCCTGACTTTTCCCTCTCCCCATTATTTCACCACATGTTCTTTTCCTCCAGGTAGAAAAGGGAAGAGCAGCTTAGGGAAGCTCCTTTCCCCTATGGCTGAGCCCCCCAGCAGAGCTTTGGGTGCTGCAGCCCAGCACCAAATGTGCCCAAGCCCCTCTTGCCTGGGCTCTCTGGTGGTCACCACTGTTGGATCCCAGACCTCTTTCCTCTGGCACATTCATTCCCTCTTTCTCCATCCCAGGGCTCATTTCAGCCTGCCTAGGACGAGGCAATTGCTGTTCTCAGGAATGGCCTTTCCACTTGGGATGGGATGAAGTGAAAGGCCCAAGACATCAGGAGAAGGCTGCATGTTGTGGTCATGGGGTTTGGTCCTCAAGGGAAACCTGTCCAAAGCAGGGCTGGTCCCCTCCATGGGTATGGGGATGACATGGAGGTTGGAGGGTTCATTTTAGGAGGGTGGACAGATGTTTCCTTCCTTGCTGGCTCTGGGGACAGGGTGTTTCTCCAACAGGCTCCCCCCAGCCCTCCCCACAGAGCCTGGAGGAGTCTGGGGCACACAAATGCTCATCTCTGTGACCCCAGATAATTCAAGCAGTTTAGCTTTGCTGCAGAAAGGAAATCAAGGGGGAAAAATCAAAATCAAATCATTCTGAGCCTTTATTGTGTTACCCCAGCTCTGACACTGCACCAGGCTCTGCCCATGCACTGGCTTTGACCTGAAGGGATCACTGTCTTGAGTCGAAAATGTGATTTCATTCCCTCTTTCTCCATCCCAGGGCTCATTTTAGCCAATGTGATCATTCTGAATTGTTCTCAGTGGTGAGGTATTTTTTTTAATGGACTATTGAGCTCAGATAACAAATTTTAAATTATAACACACATGACCTGAGCCAATTTAAACTGAATCTAAAATGCTGAATTGCCTGTACCCCAAACAGCTGCGAGAACACACACACGGAGCTGCTGTCAGAGACAGTTATGGCAGTGAAGTGAAGGAGCCTCCAACTTGTGAAAAGTTGAAAACTTGACAAGTGCATGACTAGGTCCTAGTGATTTAAAGCACATTTGTTGCTCCAAGCCCTGTCCAACCTGGCCTTGGACACTTCCAGGGATCCAGGGGCAGCCACAGCTTCTCTGGGCACCCTGTGCCAGGGCCTGCCCACCCTCCCAGGGAAGGATTTCTTCCCAATATCTCATGTAAACCTACTGGGGGGGCTCACCTGGAGAAGAGAAGGCTCCAGGGACACCTGAGAGCCCCTTGCAGGGCCTAAAGGGGCTCCAGGAGAGCTGGAGAGGGACTGGGGACAAGGGATGGAGGGACAGGACACAGGGAATGGCTTCCCACTGCCAGAGGGCAGGGATGGATGGGATATTGGGAAGAAATCCTTCCCTGGGAGGGTGGGCAGGCCCTGGCACAGGGTGCCCAGAGAAGCTGTGGCTGCCCCTGGATCCCTGGAAGTGTCCAAGACCAGGTTGGATGGGACTTGGAGCACCCTGGGCTGGTGGGAGGTGTCCCTGCCCATGGCAGGGGATGGGATTGGGTAGGCTTTAAGGTCCCTTCCATCCCAAGCCATTCCATGATTCTCTGACTCAAGAGCATCCCCAAAAGCCCAGCAGACCCCCTGGTTCCATGCCCATGATGCCATCAGCTCTGCTCCACAGTGTCCTTGAGGCTGGTGGAGTGTGGATCCCCACGAGGGGTGACCACAATGCCAGGGAAGCCATTCCATGCCATGCCTGCTTCAAACCATGCCATGCCTTCCCCATCCCATTCCATGCCCTCCCCATGCCATTCCATGCCCTCCCTATGCCATTCCATGCCCTCCCCAGCCCATTCCATGCCCTTCCAGCCCTCCCCATGCCCTTCCATACCCTCCCCAGCCCATTCCATGCCACACCACCGGAGCAGCCGGCGCCCTGAGCACGGAGCCCGAGTGCAAGAACTCATCCGTGCTGAATAAAATGACAACAGAGCTGTAATGCTTCGTGGAGTGTGTTTAATGAAAATATCAGCCCAGGCCCCCGACACGAGGCATTCATGTATAATAAAATGAGGTTCCTGAAACACTTCAGAGCATAAACCATCTGGTCTGCTGTGATGTACTAACAGCTTTGACTAATTTTTAATGCAGGTTTTATGACGGATATGCACATCACGCTACCCATGCATAAGGAAGATCCAGCCTGGCTGCACTTTGAACCGAACTGACTGCTGATGAATTTGTCTCCCATTTTAATTACTTTCTGTACATTAAAGGTGTAGTGGACCATGTGAAGTGCCTTGTCTGGTTTATCCCCTCTGTGTCCCCACGTCTCCTTAAAGTGCTGGAGCTGCCTCCGCTCCCTGATCCGCAGCCAGGCGTGAGGGGAAGAGGGAGATGGAGGGAAACTGCCTCGGACAGCAATCGGTCAATAAACACGCTGGGCCACCAGCAACAAGCCCGTTTCGTGAGGTTAATTAATTCTTATTAATTATGTCCCTTGAAATTTTCTCTGGCCTCTGTGGCAGGGATTGGTGTTGCCCGACGGGGCTTTGCGAGGAGAGCTCAGCATTCTCTTCCAGGGAAATCAGAGCAGGAACTCGTGATGGAAGAGGCTTTCAGGCTGCAATCTCTGCCAGGCTCTTTCTCTTTAATGAATTTTTAAAAGACTTTATCAGCTTCAAAACATATTTATTTATTTATCGCAACCCAAAAGTGGAAGCATTTATCTGAGCAAGCCCCAGATGTTGGGGATGGCGCTGGAACGGGGTTGGAGCAGAGCCTTGGCAGGACTTTTGCCTGTTTCTCGCTGAATTTGCAGCCTGGCTTGGCTCTGCCTCTCTCCTGATTCCCAGGAGAGCTGGTTCCCTGAGAAGAGACCAGATTTGCAAGGTGAGCATCTCCTTATGTTGATTATTCTGACAAAACTCAAATGGCCATTTAATGCTTTAGTTTGGGAGGACTGTGCTCCTGGTGTTTCAACTTTTCCCATCTTTTGGGGAAAAAAAGGAGAATAATGAATGAAGCTTGGCCAGGGCTGGCATGACCATGAAGTCACGTCATTCCTCCCCCCTTCATCATGTCATCCCTCTCCCCTTCATGTCATCATCCCTCTTCTCTTCATGGTGACACTCCTCTCTCCTTCCTCATGACATCCCTCTCCTCTTTGTTGTGTCCTTTCTTCCCTTCACAGTGTCACACTCTCCCACCTCTTCTGGACCATCCGAGTTGCAGGTGGTTTCCTTTCTGGGTTGGCAACAATAGCAGGAGTTAATTTGGCCATCAAACTTCAGTCAGGAGGAGGGAGGTTTGCCCAGCTCCCCTTCCTCCTCCCTTCCACTGGGCCTGGAAGGGGCTGGATCATTAATTGCAAATCTGTTATCTAATGACTTTAGTCCTTTGTCTGCTCTGAAAGTCGCCTGTGAAGCCACCAGGATTCCTCTCCCTGCCGTCATCCTTGGGGATGAATGAGTTTTACTGTAGTCTGGGAATTCACTTGGCTGGGCTTTGGAGCAGCGTTGTCCTGCTTTTACTCATGGATTGGCCGGCTGGAGCCTTTTATATGAGGAGGACTAAAGAATGACTAACCTGTCTCCTTGAGCGAGGCTCCAGACGTGCTGGATTTCACAAACCTTTGGGGATTCACTGGGATTTGAACAAATTAGCCAAGAGCCATGGCTGGAGACAAGCTGAGGCAGTGGCCATGAGGAGAAGATGTATTTGTTAATGGGAACATCTACAAATCACGGCTTACGTGGAAACTTCAGCTCCAGCCTCGCCGCCGAAGGAAAAAAAGCTAATTAAAAATTCAATAATGAGACTGGGCTTGGTGACTGAGCAGAAGGGAAAGTACCTACAAGCAGCAAATCCATTGCCAAGGACAGAAAGCCCTCCAAGTGCAATGTGCTAAAAGGAAAATGTCATTTTATTGGATGTTCCCTCGTCTCGCTAACGAGCACTCGGGTTAATTTTAGCTTTCCTGCTGCGTCCCAGCCCCGTGCTTGCTGCAGGTCCCATCTCACCAGGTCGCTGGGAGAGGGGCTCTTCTCCCATCAGCAGCACTCACAGCGACTTCAGCACTTCCAACCAGGCACCAAGGGATGGAAGGGTTTGGTGTGTCCCATCCTGGAGCATCCCCTGAGATGTTGACCCCAGCCCTGGCCCCGTGTGCAGCCCCCACAGCTGCTGCATTTGCATTCCCTGTTCCTGCAATACCCCCCTGTTGGCCTTGTTTGTTGAGGACAATACTTCTCCACGTGGCTCTTGGAAGAGGAAGCCTTGCTGAGAGGCTCCTGAGGAGGTGGGTGGTGGGAGGGAGAGCAGGAGCTGCTCCAGCAGGACACCCACCAGGCCTGACATGGGTATCTTGGAGTTCACAGGCCACATCCATCGCTCCTGAGGTCAACTCCATGACCTGCAGGTCCTCAGCCCAGCCATGTGAGATGTGCCAGAGGGGCTTGGATGGAGCTTCACAGACCTCTCAGTCCATGCACTGAGTGGGGATGCGCTGAGTCCGGAGAGCTCTGGACTGCCCCTGGATCCTGGAAGTGTCCAAGGCCAGGTTGGATGGGGCTTGGAGCACCCTGGGCTGGTGGGAGGTGTCCCTGCCCATGGCAGGGGGTGGAACAAGATGAGCTTTAAGGTTCTTTCCAGCCCAAACCATTCCAGGATCCATACAGTCAGGAACAGGCAGGACAAGGACAAAATCCAGATCACTTTGCTCAGCCCCTGAATGGGACCTTTGTATTAGGTCAGAAATGTTCCTGACTTCTTCTCATTTGACTTCTTCCCATCTGAGTCCTCATTTCCTGTTTTCTTCAGGGGCCTGGCAGGGAAAACACTGAACCATCCCAGGAAAAGTCACTCTTGTTCGTCCACTGAAATTCAGGGCAGGCAGAAGTTTTCACATGGGCTCCCCTGGGATTCCCAGCGCTGGTTTGGACACACAAGTGGTTTAAATCATCCAGGCACTGAGTTGAACTTGATCTCCAACCCCCTTGAGATCAGCCCATCTCCAGCTACCGCTCCAAGGTTTTAATTTTATTGTTAGGAAAGGATAATGCTGCTTTTCACATTTTGGAGCAACCTGAAATTATGTCAGGACAGGTTTAGGTTGGATCTCAGGAAAAGGTTCTTCCCCCAGAGGGTGGTGGGCACTGCCCAGGCTGCCCAGGGCAGTGGGCAGAGCCCCAAGGCTGCCAGAGCTCCAGGAGGGTTTGGATGATGCTCTGGGGCACAGGGGGAACTCCTGGGGATGGGGCTGGGCAGGGCCAGGAGTTGGACTTGGTGATCCTTGTGGGTCCCTTCCAACCCAGTATATTCCATGAGTCTTGCCTCGTGGAAGGTCTCCCTGCCCGTGGCAAGGGGGTGGAATAAAATGAGCCTTAAAATCCCAGCCCAAACCATTCCAGGATTCCATGATCAAAGGAAAGTCATTATGACACAAGTCTGGGGACAATCCCTTGCAGGCCGTGCCAGCACAGCCTGCACAGATCTGTGGGGCTGCTGCCCGGCCTTCTGCTCTGCCAGCACCTCTCAGCCCTGGGAAAACCCTCCTTGGCCAAAGGCAAACCAGCACAGTGGGCAAAAGCGTTCCTGGAAGCGTCAGGAGCCCCCACACCGCTCCATCCCCATCCCAGCCAAGCCGGGAGGGGCTGACAATGAGAGGAGTCCATCAGCACTCCAGCACACGCTTCCTGATGCTTGGTGCAGTGCCGGAACAGCTGGGAGAGAGGCGGGATCTGCTCCCAAAGCCATTTGCTTTGGCTCTGCAGAGGCTTTTCCAGGGCCAGGGCTCTGCGGAGGCTGCGGGAGGGAGAGCTCTTTCAGAAGTGTACGACAGGTAATTAATGGCTTCCCGAGAGCTGGGACCAGTTGGAAGGTTTTATTTCCAAAGAAAAATGGCTCTGCTTCTTTTAGTCTTTTTATTTCTTCTCAGCTCTGCCTTCTGTGGAGAATTTGGGAGGTTTCCTTCAAAAAATTCTATGATGATCTTTTCGGTTGTCGGAAAATCCCTTTCTCAGCTCCGAGTTTTCTGCTTTTTGGGAGAAAGTCCCAGGCAACTGGCAACAGGACAAGAGGACAGAGCCTCAAGGTGTGCCAGGGGAGGGTCAGGTTGGCCAGCAGCAGGAATTTCTGCATGGAAAGGGTTCTCAGGCCTTGGAAGGGGCTGCCCAGGGAGGTTTGGAGTGCCCACTCCTGGCAGTGCCCAGGGAAGGATGGACATGGCACTCAGTGCTCAAGGTGGGCATCGGGCACAGGGTGGGCTCTGTGGGCTGGGAGGGCTTTTCCAGCCTTAATAATTCTGGGATTCTGTAAATGAGAGACAAGCTGGGAGAAAATCGATCATCAATGGAAAGGAAATGCTGGCAGAAAGGCAGGCCAAGGCAAGGTGTTGATGTGTGGGGTGTGGGCAGTGCCCTCTGTGTGGCATCACCCTCGGTGTCCCCTGCCTGGCGTGTCACTGTCCATGTGAGCTCATCCACGTCCAACAGCCACGGCGAAACCACGACGTGGATGTGTCTGTTACATTCAATTACAGTCGAAACAATTAGATTAGACTCCGTGGCTAATTAACACGACCTGAGCGGTGAGAGCTCCGGGAGGGGCCCGGGTGCTGGAGGTGTCGGAATGACCGGGGGGACATCGGAGCATCCCCGCACACCCTCGGGGTGGCACTTCCAGAGCTGCCTGTCCTGATGCCGATACTCCTCTTTCCCTAATTTTCCATTAATTGTTTGCACTCCCTGCGTATCTCCAATCCATTAGTTCCACTCTCAGGGATCGTAGCAGGCAATAAACCCTCTGCTCTGCCCAGAGCTCCTGCACATCTTCCCCAGGCTCATCCCGTTCCTAATGCCGCTGGAGCGGGGGCTCAGCGCTGCCGGATGGATCCCCCGGGGCCGCGCCTGCACACGCACGATAAGGGAATCGGCTTGTCGCGGCCACACTGGAGGTGAAATCCAAGGATCCCGAATATTTAGTGATGTTTACCCACAGTAATCAGCTTCTCAAATGGATGTCACCAGGAAGGCTCGCACTGCATTGATTGCAGGGCCCCGCTCGCTGCCCAGGGGCAAACAGCTCTGATTAATATTTCACAACACTTTTCCTTTTTTTTTCCCCCTCTTTTTTTTTTCCCTGCTCAGAGAGCCTTGATAGAGAGAGACAGAATATTTTACCATCTCTTGTGTTTGCCTGCTCCAGTAATCATTGGATTCAATCACTCTTGCAATGTTTTTATGAATTAATAACAGGCACTTTGGAGGGCTGGCGGGGAGATGGGAAATGCAATCTGTACAACCTTAATGAGCACCGTGGGGACCTGGTACCATGGTTTCCGAAATCCTCTCTGCGCTTCGCTCTAAATCATTGTCTCTCCAATTACCTGCTCGCAGCCGGCCCTGGATGGCTCTCGTTGGGCGGTGAGTACACCTGGCTCCCCGCTGGCTGCCGCTTTCAGCGCCGCCGCTCCTTTGGAAGCTGGCCCAATTAATTTTTTTTTCCTCTTTTCTCTCTTTTTTTTTTCGCCTCCCCTTTAATAAAAGCTCACCTTTGTCAGCGCTGACAAAATGTTTGTCTTTGCTTCCTCATTAGTGTTTGCTCTGGCGGAGCGGCGGGATGGAGCCGTGGTGGATGGAGCAAACCAGTCCCTGCTCCACTGCTGGACCTGGAAATGAGGAGTTTGGGGCATTTCCCTCTGCAGTTCACTGGGGTGGGTGGGACTGGGGAAGGGGGGTTGGCTTTGGCTCTGATTGCCACAACTGCAAACCAGGGGAGAGCAGGGCTGGGCATGGTGGGGACACCGGCAGGGTGGGCACGGGGGGCTCAGGGATGGGCACCTCTCCAGGGAATCATGGAATAGAATCGTGGAATCACTGAGGTTGGAAAAGCTCTCTGAGATCAAGTCCAAGCAATAACCCAGCACAGCCAAGGTCATCACTAACCCATGTCCCCAAGTGCCACATCCACATGGCTCTTGAATCCCTCCAGGGATGGGGTCTCCATCACTGCCCTGGACAGCTGTGCCAGGGCTGGACAACCCTTTCCAGGAAGAAATTTTCCCTAAAAACCAACTTAAACCTTCCCTGCTGCAACCTGAGGCCAGTTACTCATGTCCTGCCACTTGTTACTTGGGAGGAGGGCTGGGACCTCTCAATTGATGCCCCCAAACCTGTTGTCCTGTCCCAACAGAAGGGTCTGATCCCTGATCCCAACCCTTGATTCCCGTTGTCCCCCTGTTCTGGGGCCGAGCACAGACGTGTGGAGCTCTCAGGGCTGTCGGCTCCCAAGGGGACTTGGAGGACGAGCATCCAGACACCCAGACGTGCAGCTGCACTTTTAAAACTTGTCTGAGTGGAAATTTGGCCACAGGCAGCACAATTGTGTTTCAGGCTTTGAAGCCAAGTGGAGTCATTAAATCCTCCTCTGGAGAAAGCTGGGCTCTGGGGAGGGCAGAATTTTACAGCTCCAGAGCTGGGTCGTGATCTAAAGGCAGGTTTGTGTGAGTTTGTGGAGTCCTGAAATAGCAACTGGTGACAGTCCTTTCACAGGATCCTGGGAGATTTGAAGCTGGAAAAGCCTTCTAAGATCATTGAGTCCGACTGTCCCCCGACACTGCCAAGGGCACTACTCACCCATGTCCCCAAGTGCCACATCCACACGGCTTTTAAATCCCTCCAGGGATGGGGACTTCACCACTGCCCTGGGCAGCTGTGCCAGGGCTTGATTTCCTCTTAGGAGAGTCCTTGAACAAAACCAAAGGATCCTGAGGGCCAAATCCATGAGTAAGGGATCCCTCACTGACTGAATTTGCAAAGGAAGCCCTGGGGGCCATGGGGACAGCTCAGTGCCCACCCGTGGGGACAGTGCAGATGTGGGGCAGCTGTGGGTGTGCAGGTTTGCTCCCGACACCCCTGGGAGCCCCTTGGGGTGTTTGGGAAGTGGTGCTTCCTCCTTTGGATCATCAGCTGGAGGGTCACTGTGAGACAGGGAGTGGTAAATGCTGGTCAGGTCTCTGTTGCAGGGTTGGGGACAGGGGTGTCCCCGAGCCCCTGGAATCATCTGCAGGCCCCCACACTGCTGGAACTTTTAATTGAGGACCAAACAAATGAAAGGAGCAAAGGGCTGGAAAACGCGTCCTCCTCCAGGTATGGGCACTCGGAGAGCCAGCTCTGCCCACGCCTGCCCTGGCAGGGATGGAGAGAGACATTCCTGCCTCTCCCCCTCTGGACAGCCCGGGAACAGCCAGCTCAGGCAGTGACAATTCACCTCACTAAGCTCTTCACAAGTGCTTGATTTACTTCCAACCCCCTCGACAGAAAATCTCCCCGCATTTATGAGCAGACCCAGCCGAGCTCCGGCTTCAGAGGCTTCTCAGTTTCCCCCTGCTCTGTTTATTTTCTGGGTCTTTTTAATTGGTTTTTAGAGCCTGCTCTCAGCCTCCAGCTATTTCGGAGCTGTGGGATGGAGATCTCAGTCTGGGTGAGTAAGAAGTAATTTATAGACACTTGGCCAGCGCCGCTCCAACATTTCTGCTGCCCAGACAGGCGTTACGCGCCGGGACACGCGTGGAAAGGGCATTGGAGCAACACCTCCTGATCCCCCACGGGCTTTAACTGGTGTGCACTGGGCAGTGCTGGGACCAGAGATGCTCCGTTCCATCCCGGCGGGACCGGGGCCACGGCTGTGCCCGGCCATGGAGCGGCACAGCTGGGCTGCTTTGCACGGATGAGCTGCTGGGTCATGGTGAAAGAATTTCCCCCAAAACAAGGTCTGATTGTGAACCTTTCCCGGGGAGGGGTGAGCCAGGCAGTGATTTCCCATCCTGATTTATGGCCAGTGTAAATGGTGTGCTCCAAGCCTGGAGCAGAGCCAGCTCCCTGCTGGGGTCCCTGCTGCTGCTGAGGGGCGCTGAGCCGGGCAGGATGTGGCCCTGGCAGCCGGGGGGATCATGGAATCACAGAGTTGGAGAATATCCTGAGCTGGAAGGGACCCACAAGGATCCCCAAGTACAAATCCTGGCCCTGCACAGGACAACCCCAAAAATCCCCCCATGTGCCTGAGGGATGCAAGGGGTGAGTTGGCACCCAGCACCCCTCTGGGTGGCTGGGGACACCCTGGGCAGAGGTGCTGTCCAGGCCCATGCACTGAGCATCTCTGGCCCTTCCCTGAGCATCTCTGTCCCTTCCCTGAGCATCCCTGGCCCTTCCCTGAGCATCCCTAGCCCTTCCCTGTGCATCCCTGGTCCTTCCCTGAGCATCTCTGGCCCTTCCCTGAGCATCCCTGGCCCTTCCCTGAGCATCCCTGGTCCTTCACTGAGCATCTCTGTCACTTCACTGAGCATCCCTGGCCCTTCCCTGAGCATCCTTGGTCCTTCACTGAGCATCTCTGTCACTTCACTGAGCATCCCTGGTCCTTCCCTGAGCATCCTTGGTCCTTCCCTGAGCATCCCTGGCCTGGCCTGCTGATCCTTGTCCCTGTCCTGCTGATCCTTGTCCCTGCCCTGCCCATCCCTTCTCCTGCCCTCCCCTCCGTGCTGCCAGCTGATTTTTTTATTTCCATTTCTTTTCTCTCTCCCTTCCCTGATGCTGCTGGTGCTGCGTAGCCCTGAACAATAGCCGGGCTTTATCCGGAGCTCCCATCCTGCCAGCTGGCGGCAGCTCCGCTTCTCATCCCCTTCCAGGGCTCTTAAAGACACCCGGCCCCAAACCCTTGGGGTGGGTCGCTCCGACAAGTCCCTGCTCTCTTAAATGCCTGGGCACCGATACAATTAATGTTTAGCGCGGCATTCTTGTTTCCTGGTTGCCATTCTCCGCCACACAATGGGCTGTTTTGCCCATGAAATTACCGCTCTGATTAGGAGGAATCTGCCCGGCATTAGACTTTCAAATGCGAGCGCTGGCAGCCCGGCCCCGATCGCTCGGGCGATATTGCTGGGCCTGGAGGAAAGAGCGAGTGCAAATAGGGCGATTTTATACCCTTGCAGGGGAGGGGATTTGCATTGATGGATGTTGTTGTGTCGCGGCAGCGGCAGCTGGGGCCGGGGCACACATGGATCACACGGCAAAGGCCACTCTTGCCCTCTTTATATGTCTATTTATATGTGATTACAGAATCATGGGATGCTTTGGGGTGGGTTCTTCCAGTGGGGCTTTGCCTCCAGACTGGGTAGCTGGAGATGGAGAGGGGATAGTTCTGCCCAAAAATAGAATTAGAGAAGCACAGAATCACTTGGGTTGGAAAACCCCTCCAAGATCATCATTCCCCCAGCACTGCCAAGGCCACCACTAACTCGTGTCCCCTCGTGTCACATCCACACGGCTTTTAAATCCCTCCAGGGATGGGAACTTCACCACTGTCCTGTGGGGCTGTGCCAGAGCTGGACAACCCTTTCAGTGATAAATTTTCCCTAAAATTCAATTTAAACCTCCCCTGGTGCAATTTGAGGCCCTTTCCTCCTGTCCCAGGGCTTGGGAAGAGCCCAAACCTCATCTGGGAGTTGTGGAGAGCGAGAAGGTCCCTCCTCAAGTTGCACCAAGGGATGTTCAGGTGGGATATTGGAAAAACTTCTTCATGGAAAGGTCTGTCCAGCCCTGCAGTGGGGGAGTCCCCACCCCTGGAGGGATTCAAAAGCCGTGTGGATGTGGCATCTGGGGACATGGGTTAGTGGTGGCCTTGGCCGGGTTATTGGTTGGACTTGATGGTTTCAGAGGCCTTTTCCAACCTAAACCAGTCCACGACTCTGTAGTTCTGTGTCTGTGGGATCTTGCAGGGCTGTTTTTGCAGCGGGAGGGGGCTCAGGGTGAGCCTGGGCTGGTGAACCAGCTCCTGACAGTGCTGAGGGAGGGGTTTCACCCTGAAGGACACCAGGTAAGGTGGACACGGCAGGACATGAGCACCTCTGAGCTCTGCAGCTCCCACCGTGTGCCAGGAATGCTGCCAGGGGTTATCCCTTCCTCCCCACACCCGACCAGGTGAGAAGGTGCCTGCAGCAGGCTGGGAACAGGGACAGCAGGGCTGGGATGGACAAGTCCTGACCCCCAGCCACGGCTCCCACCCCCAGCTGAGCCTCCCTCGCTGATAAAAGGTCCCTTCCTGAGCTCGGAGCGGATTTTCCCGGTGTTCAGTCGATGTAAATTCCCACCGGAGCGCCGGGCAATCAGTTTACTCATTCCTGGCTTATCATCCCAAGCTCTGACCTTCAGACACGGCCGGGGTGGGCGCTCCGGGACCCAAAGAGCTGGCATTCAGCAGCACATCCTCGTGGTGCCCCAAAACTGCCCGCAGGTTCCTGTCCCCGCAAGGGGACACTGGGGGGGTGCTGGTCCCGCAGTGGCCGGAGCTCTGGGCCCCCCTCATGGGAGGAGGGGTGTGATACCTCTCTGTGGTGCAATGCCAGGGAGCAGGGGTGGCATCTGGGGGATGCTGGTGAGGGGGTTTGGGCGCTGTCACCCCTCGAAAGGGCCACCTGTCACCCAAGAGGACACCAGAGCCACCCTGAGCTGTCGGTGACACTCAGCGACATCTCCCACGCAGCCCAAGGGTAAAAAGTGGGGCCCACGAAGTTGGGGGATGTTCCATGCCCTGTCCCAGCAGGGATGTGGGTGAGGCAACTGGTGTGTCACTGGGAACGGAGGAATGCGGCAAAATGGGAGGGGAGGGGGGAGAAATTAATAATTATCTAAAGCGCACCCCTATCACTGCTCATCAAAATTTGCCCGCACTTCATCCCAACCTCCTTTCTTCTTCTTGCCTCCAGTAAGTGCTTTAACATCCTTTTTAAAAATTAAAGGGGGAGGGTTATGGAACAGATAAGAGATAATTGCCTGGCTTTGACTCTTCTATTGATGTGAAAATAGGATTGGAATTACTCACTCTGGTTGAAAGGTTAGTTGAAGGTTATTACAGGAAAATTGTTATTCATACATTTTTTCTGTGCTGCTGGATAGCCTAAAAGATTAAATTCACAGAGTGCATAATGACCCATCACAACGGACAATGGTGGGAATAATCTCCAGAGGCTCCAGATAACAGAACAGAGACTTCTTTGAATAATTCATGGTTCAACAGACATCCCTCACTAACAGATTACATGTGAGTTTTCATTAGAAAGGAGATAATTTAAAGTAGCTTTAAAAATAACCGCTATTTTTAACGGAAGTGGAATTACCATAAGCATTTATGCAGTTTGTTTATGCTTTAATAAATCTACTTTCCTCCTGACCTTCGTGCCATGGGAACAAAACGCGGAGGGATAAAGAAAGTCATTGTTTGTGACAGTCCCCTCTCGTCCCCCGTCCTGCTGATCGAGCATCGGTTTCATCCTCAGCCTCACACTTGAGTGCCTTTCAGGAGAGCTCCGGGAGGAGAAGGATGCTCGGGACATCCCGGACCACCCCGCGCTGGAGAAGCAGGAGGTGGGATGTCACATCCCAGCCCCTCTGCTGCCTCAGCCAGCATCCAAATCCCGCCCCGGCTCTGCTTAATCTTTTAATTTCATCTCCTGGAATGGCTGTTATGCTTTAAAAGCTGATTGTTTGTTAAAAAACCCACGGATTTATGGAGGTTTAAGGGAGGCGTGATACACATCTATGGCATTGTTGGGAGCTGCGACAAATAGATCTTCAATAACTAATTGATATTTAGTAAACATGTAATCGTTATCTCCTCCGATCTAAATTACATCCTAATTAAAGCGACATAATTCACTTTAGAGGCTGCTGAGAGACAACTTTGCCAACGAGGGGGATGAGGAAGGTCGGTGTTGTGCAGGGGGGTGAGCAGGGAATCCCCTGCATTGGGAATTCGGGGGGTTTATCTTGATTTTGGGCAGAGATGGGGCTGGGAGCGAAGCTGGGATCAGGTTTAGGCTGCAGATCCCGGGGGGAAAGTGCATGATGGAAGTTGTAGTCCCGTTTCTTCCTTCCCCCAATCCTGCTCCATCCTTTTCAGCCTTCTCTGCCTCCGCGTGGGTTCCGAGCCAGCTATTTAATGCTCACCGACTCGAGCTGGTGGGGGAGTGGAGGTGGTAATTACACGGTAAGGTGAGATAAAGCAAATATTTGAGAGGTGATTCATTTCCAGCATAGCTGAGTGATGTGCAAGCATTCCTCGGGGAGAGCAGCAGCTCGGGAAATATTTACCTTCTCCCTTCAGGTGGATTTGTGGGCACCACGCAGAGTAAACGCTGAGGAAAGTAAAGTAACACGCAGCTGCTCGGCAGAGCCGTCACGTGTGGCCCTCCCCTTGGATCTCTCTGTTGACAGAGAGGGGAAAGACTTTGACCTAAAACAACTGATAAAAAGGAAACCA
The DNA here is from genome assembly GCA_013396655.1 of Campylorhamphus procurvoides. Taxonomy (NCBI): domain Eukaryota; kingdom Metazoa; phylum Chordata; class Aves; order Passeriformes; family Dendrocolaptidae; genus Campylorhamphus; species Campylorhamphus procurvoides. The sequence goes on from WBMV01003906.1 coordinate 38,681, forward strand.
TTGCCCTGGGGTTCTGCCAGCCTTGCCGAGAACTGGGAGCTCAAGAGGCAAAGGTTTTCCTTACCTTGTAAGAGATGCTGGCTCTGATTGTCACCTTCCTGCGGCCCAGGGGGTGTCTCTGGGGAGGAAAATTCGGTTCTTGGACGTCCTACAGACCCAGTGGGTTGTGAGCTGTGTCCTCTGAAGGATGGAGAGTCCTCCTTCCTGGTGACACCTGTCCTAGAATCATGGAGAGCTGGAAACCTGGAATGGTTTGGGTGGGAAGGGACCTTAAAGCTCATCCAGTCCCACCCCCTGCCAGGGGCAGGGACACCTCCCACCAGCCCAGGGTGCTCCAACCTGGCCTTGGACACTTCCAGGGATCCAGGGGCAGCCACAGCTTCTCTGCCCACCCTGTGCCAGGGCCTGCCCACCCTCCCAGGGAACAATTCCTTCCAACATCCCATCCATCCCTGCCCTCTGGCAGTGGGAAGCCATTCCCTGTGTCCTGTCCCTCCATCCCTTGTCCAAGGTCCCTCTCCAGCTCTCCTGGAGCCCCTTTAGGCCCTTCAAGGTGCTCTCAGGTGTCCCTGGATCCTTCTCTTCTCCAGGTGACCCCCCCAGCTCTCCCATCCCTTGGACCAGAGGGGCTCCAGCCCTTGGAGCATCTCCCTGGGTTCCTCTGGACTCTCTCCAGCAGCTCCACATCCTCCTGCTGTTGTTCCCCAGGGCTGGAGGCAGCTCTGCAGGTGGGGTCTCATCTGAGCAGGACAGAGGGGACAATCCCTCCCTTGACCTGTTTGTCACATTTACCACTTTATTAAATAATAAAGCAGGTCCCTCTCCTGTCCCTCCTGATTCCAGTGGCTGCTCTCCCTCCTGCCCTCAGCTGGGATGCCCCAGCCTGCACCATGCAGGGAGCTCAGGCTCTGGGATTTGCCTTCTCTGATGAGCAGGGAAAATCCTGGCCAACTGGAGAAGGGCACGTGTGATGGAGTGTGAAGCTGAAGTGGTTCCTCCAGCCCCATCCTGCCTGAGGATTAAGGGAGAAGGATTTATCCCCATGGGAGAAATGGAGCAGGTACAGAGCTTTTCCTCCCATCCCACCCCTGGGAGGTACAAGGGCTTGTTATAAATAATCCTTGAGTCTAAAGGATGTGAACGAGGACTTTTATGGATTTAACACGAAACTCCAACATCATTTTCCACTAAAGCTTATGTCAATAAATCATTTTTTAATTATAAGCTTAAATTATCAGCTAAGCATGTCTAAAGAATCTCTGGAGTGATTTCTGCCTTCAGAGCCACGTTAAGGAGGCCTGAGAAGAGAAGTTCTTCTCCTTCCTTTTGAGCTGCTTGCTATTTTTTCCCAGCTCCTGGAAAACCAACCCCCCTGACAGGATTTGAACGAAACCCGACCCCCTCCTAAATCAGGGGCTGTCCAAATCCACATCCAACTGCTGTGGCTCTGTTCCACCCCTGATACACAACACGAGGGATGGGTTGATTTAGTGCTGCCTCCACCATCAGGTCACATTGCAGAGCGTGTCTTGGGGCAGCTCAGGAGTGCTCAGGTGCCCTGGGAATTATTTTGGGAGCAGTGACATGTGGCAGTGCCAGGGGAAATCCCGGGGAGAGGGGCTGGCTGGGCCAAACCAGCTCGGGGCAGCTCGTTTGACTCGCAGCATCCTCGTTTAACCTGCAGGAACACACCTCTCTTTGTCTGCGCTCCCTGAGCCAGGGCTGGATCCTTCTCATTCTCCCGGGAATCACCAAAGCCTGGAGAAAAGAGGGGTGGAAATCAAAGGTGTGACTGCATTGGCCAGTGGATTTGGAGCTGGAGAAGCACGTGTGGGGTGTCACCTGCTCCTCTGGCCCCAGGCAGGGACAAAGGGAAGCTGTTTGGTTACCTGGATGGAAGAACTCCTGGTCCCAGAGCCCTTTTACCCCCCAGATTGCTCCCCAGAAACCTGAAAACAATCAAGAATTATTTCTTTCTTTGCAGGAGGAGATTTATAGCATTTCTCCCCCCCCGAGATTCTCACTCTGCCCTAATTAACACAGTTAATCAAGGCCCTGTGGCCAATTGACAGGGCAGGAGCCTCATCGCTCCTCACACCGGTGAAGTGGAATCATTCCAACCATTTTCTGGTGCCTTTTTCTGTTCCTGGAGAAGGGCCTGAGGTGGGAGCTGTCCCTGGAGTCCCGTCCAGGCTCTCAGGCTGCTCCTCTGGGTGGGAGCACCAGATCCCTCCACTCTGGAGATGTTCTGATGAGAGCTGTCCGTGATCCAGGGCACCTCCTCCACCCCCAGCCGGGCTCTGATTTCCCACTTTCCTTTCCTCGGCCCCGTTTAATCTCATTTCGTGGCTTCCATGACAACACGAGCTCCGCGGCTGGAGCTCCTCGGGCTCTTATTGAATTCGGGGCGGGGGAACGGGGCTGGCTCGGCCCCCAACCACATTAACCGGATTATGCTCTGGAGGTCGAGCGCAGGAATTAGCGGGGCTTTCAGCAGCACATCACTTTGCAGGGAGATGCAGCAGCTCTCTGCTCTGTAATGGAAACCACCAGCTCTCCAGAGTGCCCTGGGAGGGTGGATTTCACCTCTCTTTCCACCTTCCTTCCATCCAAAAGGAGCCCATGGTGCTCGGGCCCTGCAGCTGGAAGGATGTCCCGTTTTTGTCACCGCTACAGAAACTGCCACTTTATTCCATGTGGGAAGTGGTCCTCGACTAGTGCTGGCAGGAAGGAGGAGAAAGTCCCCTCAGAAGAAGCTGGGAGCACCCTGGCTCCTCATTCCCCATCCATGAGGGTCTGATCTTGGTGGGCACACATGGGAAGGGTGGCTGCAGGCAGGGAGGGTGTTCAGTGGCTGATCAAACAGTCATGGGATGGTTTGGGTGGGAAGGGACATTAAAGATCATGTTGTTCCACAGGCAGGGACACCTTCCCCTAGCCCAGAATGCTCCTAGCCCCATCCAACCTGGCCTTGGACACTTCCAGGGATCCAGGGGCAGCCACAGCTTCTCTGGGCACCCTGTGCCAGGGCCTGCCCACCCTCCCAGCCAGGAATCCCTTCCCAATATCCCATCCATCCCTGCCCTCTGGCACTGGGAAACCATTCCCTGTGTCCTGTCCCTCCATCCCTTGTCCCCAGTCCCTCTCCAGCTCTCCTGGAGCCCCTTTAGGCCCTGCAAGGGGCTCTCAGGTGTCCCTGGAGCCTTCTCTTCTCCAGGTGAGCCCCCCCAGCTCTCCCAGCCTGTCCCAAAGCAGAGGGGCTCCAGCCCTTGGAGCATCTCCATGGTCTCCCCCAGGCCCATTCCATCAGCTCCGGGTGTCCCTTGCGTTGAGGAGGGACCGCAGGGAGAGCAGAGGGTGCGGGGCTGGAGGGCTCAGGGGGAGGGATATTGGTTTTTCTGGGTGTGCGTCCCTTTCAGCTGCCGGGTGTCCTCCAGCCAGGCGGGTAATCGGCTCCGTGTCCCGCTGCCGTCGGGGTCACCCAGCCCCGTGTGGCTCCCGAGGGGGACGCCCCCCTGGGATTCTCTGCCTTTCAGCGGGGCCGCCCCCGGCTCGCATTCATGGGGACCCCCAGATCGGTCCAGCCCGCTGGCTCTGAATGCCCCAGCCCAGCCTGGTTAAAGGCTTTTCTCTGTGCTTAATGATGTGGCTGCAAATTCCCCCTTGAGGAGGGAGAAGCTGTAAATAATGTTGGGGGTTTTTTTCCATAAAAAGCCTTTTGAATGGGATGTGTTTAACCCCGAGCTTTCCAGAGGGGCTCTTCCTGAGAGGTGCTGGTTGCCCTGGGCTGGGAGGCAGGACCAGGGGGTGCAGGGACATTGAGGGAAGCTCAGCACTCCCAGTTTGGCTGCTGGACTGGAGCTGGAGTAGAGGAGATACACAGGAATGTGGGGATACAGAGGGATGTGGGGATACAGGGATGGGACACACAGGGATGTGGGGATACACAGGGATGTGAGGATAAAGGGATGTGGGGATAAAGGGATGTAGGGAGTACATAGGGATGTGGGGATACATAGGGATGTGGGGATGTGCCTGGAAGCAGCATCCTGGTGTTTGCAAAGGGGCTGCTGGGGCTGGGGACGAGGAGTTTGCACCTTGGAATGGCCACATTCAGAGCCTTTGCCTTGACCACCACTGTCACTCCCAGCCTGCCCTTCCATCCTTCTTCCCTGGTCACTTTGCAGATTCCCAGGATTCTGCAGGGCCACCTCCTCCCTCGGAGCTCTCCCTCAGTCAAACAGTGAACCCTCGCTGTGAGTTTGTTTTTGAAATTGAAAAGATTGGGTAAAGTCAGGGTTTGCTGTTGCTCAAACAAGCTCTTCCCCTCGGGGACGGTGACATTTGCTCTGGGAGCACCGAAGGACTCTCTGTGTCCCACCCAGGCCAGCTCAGCTCTGCAGGATCCTGCTCTGGGCTGGCGTCAGGAGCTTTGGCGTTTTAAAATGTCCAGCTTTGGGTTCAAGTGTGTGTATCTAAAAAAATCATTCTTCCCCACCCTCCCTCCAGAACAACATCCCTGGGGGGCTCCTGCTCACTTTGGGAGGTCCCACCCTTGGGCTGCAGGGTGGGTTATGGGGAGTTTCCCAAGCCTAAGGTTTTCCAGTCATTCCCAAGATTTATCTCCAGGCTGGTGATGTCCCCAGCCCTTCCTGGGCAGTTTGTTCCCCAGAATAACCAGTCCCTGAATTGTCTCTTCTTTTTCCTTTTGCCAAGGATTTATTTGAGAGGAACAGAAATAGGACAACTGGAGTGTGTCCAGCCAAAGCATCCAGGTAGGAATATTTTGTGTTTGTTTTCACCTCACGTAGCCAAGGCCCTCCAAGCATCCCAAAGCCTGGAGGCAGAGGAACATGTGCTGTGATTTCTCCATAGCCAATCTTCCAAAATACCCACATAGGCTTTAATAATGAAACAGCTGATGGATGGGCCCCTGACAAGCTGTTCCTGGGCACCCTGTGCCAGGGCCTCATCACCCTCCCAGGGAAGGATTTCTTCCCAATATCCCATCTAACCCTGCCCTCTGGCAGTGGGAAGCCATTCCCTGTGTCCTGTCCCTCCATCTCTTGTCCCAAGTTCATCTCCATCTCTCTTAGAGTCCTTCAGTCACTGGAAGGGGCTCTCAGGACTACTTGGTGCCTTCTCTTCTCCAGAAGGTGCCTGTGGGCTCACTGGTGGATAATGGGCATGGGGTGAGGTGCTGATGGGGGTTTGGGGACCACTGGTGGAGCATGTGGAGTGAGCATGGAGCAAGTATGCTGGCATGTCCTCCCTCCCTGGCAAATCTGGTGTGCCCTCATCTCCAGGAGGAAGATGCTGTTCTGTTCCCTGACCTGGACCTGGCTGGACTCTGAACAGAATCGATATTTAATGAAGAAATGCCCAGTTTTCTGCCCCAGCCCTTGTTTGCCATGGGGTGTAATGAGGGAAGAGCTTTTCCACTGCTTACCCTTCTCCTTGTTGCTGTCAGAGCAGCCCTGGATGGAGGAGTCTCCAGTGCCCGTGTCAGTGAGCGCTGTTATCCACACTGTATGCAAATTCGAGGTAATTTATTTTATAAACCCCTTTTTATTGCCGTTCCCAGCGCCCCTGGCACCAGCTGTGATGAGAATCACTTGGATGTTAAAGTGCTGTTGACAAAATTGTTCCCAGTGGCACGTGGGCGCAGATGCACAGCTCCCTCCCTGCCCAAATTCCAGGTACTGGGAGGATGAGGGATCGGTGGAGCCGAGCCCAGGGGTTGTTTGGGGAGAGAAAACCCATAATGAGCCGCCACCTCCTGCTCAGACTGTGGAGATGCACCCCAAAAGTGAACCCTGGAGTGGGGAGGATGTCACTGGACCTCTGGAATAGCCAATTCCTGCTGGGTGGATGCGGGTGGGAATGTGGTGACAGCCGAGTTCAGGGAGGAGGAGTGAACAAGCAGGGCAAAGAGGAGATAAATGGGAGCCGGCTGCTCCAGCCCATTCATCCCGGAGCCACTAAATGTCCCATGAATGATTCCTGACGGGATTGAGCTGAACGTGCTCGATGGCTCCGCAGTGACTCCTGCCTTAGTAAATCCGTCATGTCTGCGGAGCCTTCCCGGGGTTTTGATGTAGACACTGCACCTTCTCAGGTGGGATAACTCTCTGCTGGGGGTGAGTTTTGTCCCAGGTGGAAAGCCCTGAGTCTAAGCCACATGTACACAGGGGTATTGCCCTGGGTCCCTGATGTTCCTGCTCCTCTGTTCCTGGGGTGTCCCTGTGCATCCAACACAGATCCAGCGTTTGCATCCAGTGCAGGTACCCCATGGATGCATCCAGCCCGTGGCCAGCACGTTCATCCATGTGCCCCCAATGCACGTCCCCAGTGTGTGTATCCAACCTGTGCATCCCACACGTGTGCCCCATACATGTATTCAACACATGCATCCCACATGTGCCCCATACATGCATCCAACCTGTGCATCCCACACGTGTGCCCCATACATGCATCCAACCTGTGCCCCATACATGCATCCAACACATGCATCCCACACGTGTACCCCATAAATGTATCCAACTTGTGCATCCCACACATGTGCCCCATACATGCATCCAACACATGCATCCCACACATGTGCCCCACACGTGCATCCAACACATGTATCCCACACATGTGCCCCATACATGCATCCAACACATGCACCCCACACGTGTGCCCCATACATGCATCCAACACATGCATCCCACATGTGTGCCCCATACATGCATCCAACACATGCATCCCACACGTGGGCCCCATACATGCATCCAACCTGTGCATCCCACATGTGTGCCCCATACATGCATCCAACACATGCATCCCACACGTGTGCCCCATACATGCATCCAACCTGTGCATCGCACACGTGTACCCCATAAATGCATCCAACCTGTGCATCCCACACAGGTTCCAGCACAGAGTCCAATTCCTGCATCCCACATGGAGCACCCCCCCCGTGCCTCCAGGAGCACGCAGGGATATCCCACCCCCCAAAACCTGCCTCCCAGCCCAGCCCCCCTGCAGCATCCCTCCTCCTCACCCCCAGACGGGGAGTCAGTGCCCATCTGACATTTACCACCTGCCTCCCACCTCTGCGTGCCCTGATTTCCTCCTTGGCTGCGCTGGGAGGAAGATTTCTGCTCCTGCAGCAGGGTCACGGCGAGGGTAAGTGCGTTAGAGCGGCTGCAGGACGGATGGGGCTGTTGGAGCAGAGTCTCTCTGCCATTTGTACTCCGGGTTTCGCTCCAAGGGCTCTGAGCAGCCCCTGGATTCATCTGCTCTGCTCCCGGGCCGGGAGACAGCACAGACAGATTTTCTAAGATCCTTTCTTTTCCATAAAAAATAGTTGATGGCGGTATCGACAGAGCCACCGATGGAAAAGGGCAAGGAAATATTTCAAAATGGTTTATCTGGCAGCTGTGGATTTCAGCTCATGTTGCTTATTGACCTCTAATTGTTTCCAGTAGTAGCGGGAGACAGGAAGATCAATAGGGATGGGAGGGAGTTAATACCCTCCCGGTGCACTTAACTGTAGTTAGGAAACACTGGAATTCATCTTCCTGGGATTTTTAGCACGTTTGTAACTGGAACATTGGGCAACTGTGCTGGGGACTGCTCTGTGAGCTGGGTTCTGTGCAGAGCCTTAATTCCCCTCCTAATCCCTCTCCTCACCTGCTCCTGGGGCTCGGAGGAGCCTCGTGGTTCTCCAACAGCTCTTTAGAAATTCAGGAGGCCCTGATTTGGGGGACAGATGCAAATCAAACTCTTCTCCCAATGAGTCTGAGCAGCTCCTTTGCTCCATAGCACAATGGGTGGGTCATGGAAGGGCGGAGCTGCCCCTTTGAGAGGTGGCACCAACACCCTCAGCAGGGCCAGGAAGGAATGGAGCATCCACCCACTCCATGCCTTGTCCCCAGTCCCTCTCCAGCTCTTCTAGAGCCCCTTTAGGCCCTGCAAGGGGCTCTCAGGTCTCCCTGGAGCCTTCTCTTCTCCAGGTGAACCACCCCAGCTCTCCCAGTTTGGCTCCAGAGCAGAGGGGCTCCAGCCCTTGGACCTTCACTTTTCTGGTCTTGTGTGGTTGTAGAGTTGGTCCATCCAGTGTGGGACCAGCCCATGCTTCAAACACATCAGATGTGTCCAACAGATCACCTCTTCTCCAGCTTTCCCAGAGGGCTTTTAGAGGAGCAGGAGGATCCTGGAGCTCTGCAGGAAAGAGGGGACTGGTAAGTTTTTGCCAGGAGGGTTGGAGTGCAGTCAGGTGCTGCCAGACCACCAAAATATGGGAGAGGATGCAGGAATGAGAAGAGTGGGGCGTCAGGAAAGACTCTGGAGAGGCCAAGAGGAGGGGACAGCTGAGACTTCAGGGTGGAGATGCAGAGAGGGGCCAGGCTACAAAGGCTGGGGAAGGATGAGGGTGATCCCTCAACCCACCTTGGGACACGGAGCTGGTGGCCATCCCCCTCCTGGGCCACCTGTGGGGCCACCAGCGGTTCCCTGGGGATGCCCCTCCCCGGGGAGCAGCCCTGGCCGGTGACAGTGGCAGTGCTGCAGGTGCCAGTGGCGGGTGATTGTCCCCCCCTCCGGCTCCTGTCACCAGGAATCACGGCAGAGCCGTAATCTTTCATTAGCGCATTCAGCACTAATTGCTGGCAGGATGCCACGCGCCTATTTTCTCATTTTAACAAAACATTTATGCATGAAAGATTTAATGCCAGGTATCAAGCATATCATTGTAAATTTACCACTAATTAAGCCTAATTAAAATAATTAAATGGCTGTGGAGTCACAATGTGAATTAAAATCACATTTCCTCTGGTGTGTGCGCCCCTCTCCTTGCTGTCCTCACTTCGGGTTTCACACGCAAACATCTCCCCGTTCGGATGCACGGGAAGCACCGGCGTGGCAGGGGGATTTCAGCCTTACCATAACTCGGGGAGCTGCGGGGAAGTTTTTCAATTTCAGGACCTCTGGAGATTTTTCTTGCCGTGGATGAAGTATGGACAATTTGACAAATCTGTTCCTCGGAGCAGTCGCCGGCTTTTGCATATTCATTACTCATCGGATTTTTAATCAAAGCCGCTGATGGACCCTTTGCACCACAAATAACTCGGTCATGAATAATTGATGGTGTTTAGCTGGGTTGGGGTGCGGGGGCGCTCCTGGCACCACATGGCGCTGCAGATGTTCGGGTTTCACATGTGCACAGCTCATCAAACCCAGGCCCCGGGCGGGCTCGTCCCTCGACTCGCCATCTGCCAAAACAGACCTCGGGAATTGTGGGAGAGGGCTTGGGTTCCTCTGCCGCTGCTTTCTCCTCTTCCCTTTGGCTGGAGAGGCTCGAGATGGGGTCTCTGCCCTGTTTGCCCAGCTGTGGGTGGCCAAGGGCTGGCAGGCTCCAGGGGTTGCTCTGGATGGGGCTCCAGGAGCATCAGGGGATGTTCTGGGCAGGTGATCCAGGAGCTCCAGAACTCCAGGGGATGCTCTGGGCAGGTGATCCAGAAGCTCCAGAACTCCAGGGGATGCTCTGGGCAGGTGATCCAGGAGCTCCAGAACTCCAGGGGATGCTCTGGGCAGGTGATCCAGGAGCTCCAGGAACTCCAGGGGATGCCCTGGCCAGGCCCTCCAAGAAATACAAGGGATACTTTGGCCAGGGAATCCAGTAGTTCCATGTGATGATCTGGCCAAGTGCTCCATAGGGTGCTTTGACCAGAAATTCCAGGGCATACTCTGGCTGGGAGCTCCAGGAGCTCTGGGGAATCCTCACTCTGGGGGCTGGAAGGGGTCCCTGCCCATGACAGGGGGTTGGAACAGGATGGTCTTTAAGGCCCTTTCCATCCCAAACCCACATTCCAGAGTTCCATGGTGGGGATCCAGGCCAGGCCATCCTGCTGTCTCTGTCCCAAAGGTGTAGGGCAGTGGGGGTCACAAGGGCATCGCCCCCTGGCCCTTCTCTCCCATGAGAAGTGGGGCAGGACCTTGTCTTGTGTTCATTCTTTAACTACAGAGTTTGGTATTTGTTATTTCAGCCTGGCACCGGGAGCTGGCAGGGAGGGCAGGAGGGAGGGTGGCAGTGGGGAAGGAGGGCAGGAGGGAGGCTGGCAGTGTGGAAGGAGGGCAGGAGGGAGGCTGGCAGGGTGGCGGGGGGGAGGGAGGGAGGCGGGCAGGGTGGAAGGAGGGCAGGAGGGAGGGTGGCAGTGGGGAAGGAGGGCAGGAGGGAGGGTGGCCGGGGCGGTGCCGCATTTTTTACTGCCTCCCACCCCTGTGTGGTCTCCGCCAGGTCTCTGTGGCAGCACAATGGGTTGCAAAGCCCCTTTGTGCTCTGGCTGTGGCCACCGCTCTATTTGAGGCTTGAGCCATTCAAGTAAACCCCGGGCAAGGCTCTGCACAGGCTGATTAACCTTTTCTCTCCCAGGCTCGGCCTTTCTCCCCCTCTGTGGGGTGTCCTGGGGTGTCCCAATCCCTGGCAGAGGGGTTTGGGTTCCCCCGCAGATTGGCCCTATAGCTGGGCCCTCTAATCCCCCATAAATTCCCCTAAGATCCTTGGCAGGGCTGCCCTACGGACAGGGGCACTGTGGTGGCTCTGTGGTGGCACTGTGGGGGCACTGTGGTGGCACTGGGATCACATCTGGACAGATAGAACATCCCGTTCCAGCAGGACTGAGATGTCCCAGGCTACATCATGGGAGGGTGGTCTTAAACTGGAGGGAAGAGCCACACATTTAACCCTCCTCCCACCCCAGGCTGCAGAGGAAAAGCAAGGCAGGCAGAGGTTTGGGAGGTGTGAGGGGACAGGGGACCAGAAGGGATCTGGGAACAGGTGACCAGAAGGGATTTGGGGACAGGCACAAGCCTGTGTTGCACGTGCACCCCAAATTTGGGGACCCCCTTCCAGCCTGGGAGCTCTCCTGGGGTTGCCCCTGGGATTGCAGGAACACCCAGGGCTGCAAAGTGCTGCCCCTTCAGCTGCTCCATCCTGGGGGGCTGCAGGCTCAGGGTGTGTCACTCCTTTTGTAAGCCAGGGATGAAAGAGCTGGGGGTTTATATTAAAAAACAGAAAAAGGAGACAGGGAAGAGGTGTTGGTTTTGTAAAGAGAGCCGTAGTTGTGGCTGCGAAGGTGGATGCTCTGCAGCCTCCCGGGAAAGGCCCCTCCAGGGCCATAAATAATTCAGCTGCTCTGACAGCCCGAGTTCCTGGGCTCAGTTAAATCCATTGATCCCCCTCTGGTTGGAATGCTGCTGCTGGAGCTCCCACCCAGGCTCTGCCTGGAGTGTCCTGGCATCCTCCTCCTCTCCAGGATGGAGCTTTGTGCCACCAGCCCACCCAGGGGCGCCCAGTGCCACCCACCAAGAAATACCCAGTGCCCTCCCCTCCATGCACCCAGTGCTGAGGCCCTTTGGCCCCTCTCCTCTGAACCACAGGAGGAATAATTAACTCTTCTGGCTAATCACTCTGAGGTTTTCACACCGCTCCCTGTCAAATGCAAATGTTATGGGCTCCTCTTCCTGGCCTGATGGGGTAAGTGGCACGGAGAGGTGTGGCTTCCTGGTGGCCCCAGCACCCTCCTGCCATGGCAGCATCCTCCTGTCACGACATCCTCCTGCTGTGACATCATGCTCCTGCTGTGACATCACCCTCCTGCTGTGACATCATCCGCCTGACATGACATCCTCCTCCTGCTGTGACATCATCTTCCTGTCACGACATCCTTCTGCCATGACATCATCCTCTGTCACGATATCCTCCTCGTGTCATGGCAATATCCTTCTGTCACGATATCCTCTTTGTGTCATGGCAATATCCTCCTGCCATAACATCCTCCTGTCACAACATCCTCCTCCTACCATAACATCATCCTCCTGTCACGACATCCTCCTCCTGCCATAACATCATCCTCTGTCACGATATCCTCCTCCTGCTCTGACATCATCCTCCTGCCATGACATCATCCTCTGCCACGATATCCTCCTCGTGTCATGGCAATATCCTCCTACCATGACATCTTCCTGTCACGACATCCTCCCCCTGCCATGACATCATGCTCCTGCTGTGACATCTTCCTCCTGCTGTGACATCTTCCTCCTGCTGTGACATCACCCTCCTGCTATGACATCTTCCTGTCACGACATCCTCCCCCTGTCACGACATCCTCCTCCTGCCATGACATCTTCCTGTCATGACATCCTCCTCCTGCTATGACATCCTCCTGTCACGACATCCTCCTCCTGCCATGACATCTCGCTCCCAGCTTGCCAGAGCCCTCCCTTCCTGGCAGCACCCTCAGTTGTTTGTTGGGCATCCCATCCCACCCAGAGCTTCACCAGCAGCAGGAGCCCTTGCCCGGGCACAGGTGTGTCAGTGCCCAGGTATGCCAAGACCCCTCCTTGGCACAGGGACCCTCCCCCTGGTTGGGAAGACCAAACTGAATCAAACATTTGGGTTTGACTCGGATTAATGGGGTTTTTTCCTGTGAATATAAACCATTTTGCATTTCAAAATCCTTCAGCAAACAGAGCAGTTTGTCTTTGTGTTTGCTAATTTAAAAACAAATATTTGCCTGCCAAGCAAATATAGTCTCTTAGGATGTGCTATTAATAGGATAATTAGGCAGCCGGTAATGAAAAGGATTGCTGGTAATTATGGCAAGATTTGTTTTGGCATTTGAAGGCAGAAAGGGAGGCTGAAGTGCTAAAATCTACCTTCGAGTTAATTAGTGCTATTAGAATACACCTGAAAAAATAGGGCAGCTAATGAACACTCCAGTTCCTTTTAACGAGGCCGTGGAAGGTGTTTTTGCTGTGAGATCCTGAGAAAGGAAACAAAATCCTCTTTCTTTCTGCTTTCCACTCTTTGGGGGGGATGAGGAATCGCTCCACGTGGGGTGGAATCTCTGGGAAAGGCCTGGAGCAGCACAGCTCAAATCCTGGTCCTTTTGGGGTNTGCTGTCCCTTTTGGGGTGCTCTGTCCCTTTTGGGGTCTGCTGTCCCTTTTGGGGTGCTCTGTCCCTTTTGGGGTCTGCTGTCCCTTTTGGGGTGCTCTGTCCCTTTTGGGGTCTGCTGTCCCTTTTGGGGTGCTCTGTCCCTTTTGGGGTCTGCTGTCCCTTTTGGGGTGCTCTGTCCCTTTTGGGGTCTGCTGTCCCTTTTGGGGTGCTCTGTCCCTTTTGGGGTCTGCTGTCCCTTTTGGGGCACGCTATCCCTTTTGGGATGCACTGTCCCTCTTGGGATGTGCTGTCCCTTTTGGCGTGTGCTGTCCCTTTCGGGGTGTGCCATTCCTTTTGGGGTGTGCTGTCCCTTTCGGGGTGTGCCATTCCTTTTGGGGTGTGCTGTCCCTTTCGGGGTGTGCCATTCCTTTTGGGGTGTGCTGTCCCTTTCGGGGTGTGCCATTCCTTTTGGGGTGTGCTGTCCCTTTCGGGGTGTGCCATTCCTTTTGGGGTGTGCTGTCCCTTTCGGGGTGTGCCATTCCTTTTGGGGTGTGCTGTCCCTTTAGGGGTGTGCTGTCCCTTTTGGGGTGCAGGTTTGGCTCCTGTGGTGTCACTCAGGGGGTTGGCTGAGCTCGGTGGGAAGGGACAGTTCATTTCCCAGGACCCTGTGGGTTATATAAACCTTCCTCTCGCTCACACTGAACCTCGTGTGCATTTGTTGGTCCACAAAGCCCCTCGTCGGCTGGCCCCGAAATGATTAATTAGAAAATTACATTTATATAACCCTCTAATCTGTATTTGTGAGTTGCCAAGGGCAGAGGCAGAGGTAGGGGAATTACATCCAGATTAGCTCTGAGCCAGAGGAAACCCAGATCTGCGATTATTTTGAGGGCAGAAATTGTAAAATTGTACCAATCCGGGGAAAACCAGCCAAAATTAGGCTTTTTTTTCCTTTCCCCACCCTAATTCCCCCCTTCCACGAGTGAGAAAGGAGAAAGATGAATGGAACGAGGTGGTGCCTTTCAGGGGTTACTGGGTGAGAGCCCCGGGGCCGGCTCTGTGCAGCGAGAGGTGAGGGGAGAGAAAAAGCTGCTTTCCAGCTGAACATGGCCTTCAGTTTCCCAAACAAAATTGCTTTTATTCTTCTCAACATGTGTTCCAAAAGATTAAAGAGCTGTAAGCTCGCACAGCTTAATAAGAGTGTGCATTAGAAGAGTGGCCTGGAACGGAACAAGCTCCCCCCAGTTGGGGCAGGATTGGAAATCCTGTTTATTGAATTATAAAGAACCTTAAAGGATAAAGGATATTGAAGTAGGGATTTTAATACTTGCTGGTATTTGGGGGAGTGATTCGATCACAACAAATCATTTTAAAAGTATTTTGTTGGGGGTTTTTTTCTGGGGGGGGAGGAGGGATGAGGATGAAGAGTTAATTGAAAAATAGGCCGTCGCTCTGATTGTTGCATCGATCCGGATGGGATCGTTATAAAGGATCCCTTTTCTCTGTAATTATGGGGACAAATTAAAGATGAAGCCTGAAGGCTCTGGGAGATGCTCTATCAACAGACAAAGCCAAGCAGCAGCAGAGCCCTCCGTGGGTTCCCTGCTTGGAGGAAAAGTTGGGCTAAATCAGTCCTGGAGGGCAAAGGGAGCCCAACACACCTTTTAGTGTGTCAGTCAGGGGGGTGCTTGAGTTCCTAATAAGATTTAGGGTAGGCAAAGTGCCTGAGACAGTAAGGAAGGGACTGAAATCCCTGTCATTTCCCTCTGTCTCAGGGGAATTTGGGGGGCAGGGCTGGGGCTGCATCCTCCTCATCCTCCCCAGCCACGGGCACTGGCAGGAGTGGGATTAAGTGCAGGGCCAGGCTTTGCTGCATGGGGGGATTTGCAGTTCCTAAGCAGCCCCCTTGTCTGTGATAACTTATGCTGTTCTGCTCCCTAAGAGGATTGGGCAGATTAAATGAAATCATGAGACATGCTATGCAAATTACATCCCAAATCTGATTTTCTGTTGGGGATTAGGGTTAAAATATTGGGAGCTGGAAACTTTTTCCTTGTCTGGTCTAGAGGGTGCACTTTTCAAAGTGCCACTGAGGGCTGGCCCCAGAGTCCCAGTGAGTTCCTTGGTGTTTTCAAGCCCAGGGTTCCAAAATAATAAAAATAGAACACCCCTTTGGCTGCTTCATAAGGATCTGGTGGCCTTTGTGCCATCTCCTGTATTCTGCTGATGGGATAATCTTCCTGCAGTGTCACAGATCCAACCTCAGCCCATGCTGGGCTGTCTTTGTACACCTGCAAAATCTCCTCAGTTTCCTCAGGATCTGCTGGGGTTGCTTTACACCTTCTAATCTCTTTTGCTCCGGCAGATTTTGGGCATAAATTCTTCCCTGGGAGGGTGGCACAGGGTGCCCAGATGATCTGTGGCTGCCCCTGGATCCCTGGAAGTGCCCAAGGCAGGTTGGACAGGGCTTGGAGCACCCTGGGCTGGTGGGAGGTGTCCCTGCAGAGCTGCATCCCTGGGTTCATTCTGATCAGCCACATTTGAAGGGATATTTGAAGGGTTTTGAGGCCTCACAGGGGAAAACCCAGTACCAAAAATACCCCCTCAGCTCTCAGTGAGCACTTTGGTAGGGTCAGGGGTGCTCTGCCATCCCCAGCTGTGTTTGGTGTCCCAAAATGCTGCTCCCGGGACGGGCTGGGCTGTGCTTTTTGGCTCCTGTGCATGGAGTGGTTCTTTTTAAACATTTCCAGCCCGGTTCAATTTGTTTTCTATTACCAGCAGCCCTGGTGCCTCTGCACTTGGGGTGATCAAAGCAGAGCACGTTGGCTGACATGGAAACACTTCCAAAAAACGGGGGGCTGAGGGGGGAACACGGCCTTTCCATGAACTCTCTGGAAAAACAACGGACCCCGGGGCTGCCTGGCTGCTGCTGGGGTGTTTTGGAAGGAGGGATCTGGTGCCATCAGCTCAGCACAAGCACATAAAACCCCAGCCAAAGTGGCGTGGGGAGGGAGGTTTGTCCCCAACACACCAGTGACATCCTCTGTGATAGCCTTTGGAGGATTGTCACGGAGAGGACGTGGGGATGGTCCCCCCAGGAGTGGCTGGGATCCTTGGGGGAGTTCTCTCCCCATCCCAAACTCCCCAGCAGTGCTCTCTGGCTGGGATTGGGCCACATCAGCAGCAGCAGCTGAAGTTTTCCAGAGGCAGATGTGGGAGCTGGCATCACCTTGCAGGGTTTATGTGGGTTTTTGATCCGTTCCTGGAATGTAAATTAAAGCAGAGCAAAACCAGATGGGGCCAAGTCCTGCTGCTGGGTACGTGGGCACCAGTCCTGCTGGATCCCACAGCAAGGGGGGCTGCACCCCCCGAGCCACCGGGTCTGGCAGCAGCTGCTGGAGGTGGGGAGAGGGGTTAGAGGGGTTGGGGTCCCGGGAAGGGCATCCTAAAGAGCCTGAACACAGAGACAGGGCTCCCCTTTCCCTTGAAAATGGAATCTGGGCATCCAGGGATGTGGGGCAAGCCCGGGGTCAAGGGGAGGAGGGAGTCCTGAGAGGATGCAGGAGGGAGGGGATGTGGTACCCAGGGATGCAGGAGGAAGGGGATGTGGTACCCAGGGATGCAGGAGGGAGGGGATCTGGTACCCAGGAACTGGGGTCCTGCAAGTTGTCAGGATCCTGCAAGGGGATGAGATCCTTCTCCCTTCTGCTCCCATCATTGTGAGCTCTGCCTGGATTCCTAAGGTGCATTTTCACCTACCCAACCAGCTCTAACTCAGCTCTGGTGGGTTTTCCACTCCCTATTTTTTAATGGAAAAGAGCTTTTGGTCACATTATTCGTATATGGGATTAAAATGCAACTTCCTGAATTTAAAGGCTGCCGTAAGCTGGTTCCCCTTCATGCCCCTCTGATCCATCCCAGCATTCCAAAGTCTCCTTCCAAAGCTTCAATTATTCCAGAAACAAAAAAAAAATGTCTTATTGCTCCTTTTGTGTCTTGCAAATTTATGGGGGGAGGGACCTTTTTATTTTCAGGGATTAATCATCGCCAGGGGAACATAAAGGGTAAGTCATAATAATGGGGTTTGAATTAAAGTCCTAAACTTGCAGCCCCTGATCCCAAGGAGATTAGAGCTCACATACCTCGGGCCCACATGAAAGGGCCCATTGGCTGCCGTGCCCCTGGGCAGCGTCCCCAGCCCCGCTGGCCCCGGGATAATGGGACCTTAATGAAAACTTCCAAGGGAGGTTTCTATTAATTCCAGAGGGAAAACTCCCAGCACGGGGGTTGCACGCACGGGGCTGGTGTGCTGGGCTGGGGTGAAGCTCAGCAGAAGCAGGATGTGCTCGTGGTCCAGCCTTGGGTTGTTCCCGAGGGGTTTTGCCACCAAAAGGGACAGCTGGAGATGGGGAAAGGGCCCCAAAACTGGAATAATCCTGGAACTGGTTATGCTGGAAAAGCCCTCTCAGATCATTGAGTTCAACCATTCCCCAGGAGTGCCAATGTCACCACTAGCCCAAGTCCCCAAGTGCCACATCTACATCCACATGGCTTTTAAATTCCTTCAGGGGTGGGGACTCCCCCTCCTCCCTGGGCAGCCCCATCCAATGCTTGGCCACCCTTTCCATGAAGAAATTCCTCCTGATCTACAACCCTGCCCTGTCCCAGCTTGAGGCTGTTCCCTCTGCTCCTGTCCCTGTTCCCTGGGAGCAGAGCCCAATTCCCNCTCCTGTCCCTGTTCCCTGGAGCAGAGCCTGATCCTCCCAGCTCCCCCCTCCTCTCAGGGGGTTACACAGAGCCACAAGGTCCCCCCTGAGCCTCCTTTTCTCCAGGCTGAGCCCCCCCAGCTCCCTCAGCCCCTCCTGCTGCTCCAGCCCCTTCCCAGCTCCGTTCCCTTCCCTGGACACCCTCCAGCCCCTCAATGTCCTTCTGGTCATGAGGGGCCCAAAATAGGGAATCCCAAACTGGTTTGGGTTAGAAGAGACCTTAAAGCCCACCCAGTGCCACCCCCTGCCATGGGCAGGGACACCTCCCACCCGCCCAGGTGGCTCCAACGTGGCCTTGGACACTCCCAGGGATCCAGGGGCAGCCCCAGCTTCTCTGGGCACCCTGTGCCAGGGCCTGCCCACCCTGCCAGGGAAGGATTTATTTCCAATATCCCACCCAGCCCTGCCCTCTGGCAATGGGAAGGTGGGAGATTAAACCCTGTGAACATCCCACTACCAGCAGTGGTGCCGGTCCCACCAATCTGTTTAATCCCCAGGATTTTCCCCTCCAACCCAGGAAAAATGTGATTCTTTTCTAACCTATATTCAGCAGCAGTAAAGGAGTTTACATACTGTGGTTTTTCTTCCTGTCAAACAGACTAAGGAGATTATTACACTGCAAATCTGATATAAAAGATTTCTTTTAAAGTCACTGATAGAGCTCAATAAATAATGAGCTCAGTGTCTGGGGCTGCTTCCCAGAGATATTAGACTATAAAAAAATTTTAAATGGCTGTTACTTAAAGTAAAAAAACTAAAAAAAATACAAAGCCCAAACTGTGGTGCGTTGCATAAAAACAATTCCAGGGGGAGAAAGTGTGGAAAAAGAAACATTTCAGCTTGGCATCTCCTCACACCTGGATGTGTCATGGGTTGGAGTTTACACACACGTTTGCAGGAAGAGGAGTGAATTTGCCAGGGAAAACCAGGACTCTGTGCTTCATTTCCAGGAGACAAGTGGCAGCAGGAAGGTTTTGTCCTCCTCCTGCCCCTCACCAGCCCTGGCACCGAGGGAAGGGGCTGGGGCTGAGATCTGCTGGTGGAGAGCCCTTTGCTCCAAGAAAATGAGGAATCACTTCCCCCGTGCTTTGGAGTTGGGCTGGAGGAGAACTGGGATGGAGAAACCTCCAGAAGTTCCTCCCCACCATGGCCAAGCAGCCAGGAGGGAGCACTTGGTGCTGCTGTGTCAGGGCCCCCAAAGTGTCCCACTGGATTGCTGGGCATCTCTCCATTCCTGGATATCCCTCCTTTCTAGACATCCCTCCTTCCCAGTCATCCCTCTTTCCTGGATATCCCTCCTTCCTGAGCATCCCTCCTCCCATGGCCAGTGGTGACACCTCTCTGTTCTGGGCACAGTGGTGACATTCCAAGTGTCCCTTGTCACCCCCATGGGTTCCTGAGCCAGCTCCTCCCACCCCGCCAGCCCCCCCACCTCGCGATGCGGGGCTGTTTTGGGATCGGGATGCGGGATTTGGGGCTCGGGCCGGAGCAGGATCAAAGCTCCCTGCCCTTCACCCTTGGAGCCCCCGGCCCGGCTGAGCCTTTGTGATGGTCCTGCTGCCAAATGGCAGGGCCGGGGGGGCGGGCAGGGGGTCGGGAGGGTCCCCATCTGGTGGGGACGGGGACAGCGCCCGCAGCATCCCCCGCACCGCCCGCAATGGGATTCCCTTTGCGTGGCTGGGAAGTCCATTAGTCCAGCAGCATCCGTTTTTTGCCTTTAAAAAATAACCCTTTTTCACCTTTGCGGCAGCAGCAACGATGCTGAGCTTTGTCACCGACACAAAGGTATAAAACTGCCGCTATAAACCAACACTTAACAGCAAAACCTTCTTTTTCTCTTTATTTTGGGGCAGATCCTAAATTGTCGGCCGGCTGGGGGCAAACAAATAAGCACAATTTAGGGAGAACGTGGGCGTGTGTTTGTGGGGAGTTGGGAACACCAGAGCGGGGGTCCCACACTTTGGGAACCTCTCCCTGGCTGGAGGGAGGGGAGGAGGAGGAGCAGAAAAAGGAGGAAGAGGGGTGACAAGGACACAGAGGGTTCAGAAGAAGTGAGGACCATCCCTGGACAGAGCAGGACCCTCATTTCCCGTGGGGAGGGTGGAAGAGGCCCAAGGGACCCTGCAGGCTCAGGACCACCCGGTTCGGGGCTGGTTGCCCTGATGATCAATATCCTCCTTCCCTCCAATGTGCAGGAAACGTGGCTTTGGGGAGTTTTCCCCCTTTGTTTTTGCCTCTCCTTTCACAGGACGCCGGCATTGCATATCCATTCTAAGCCGGGCGGCCCCGGGGGATTTATGGCCTCTCCAGTTTTATTGTTGATACAGATCTTTATCTGCCCTGGGCTTATAACTGACATTTAAATTACACCGCAAACAATGAATCAATATTTATGGATTACTGGTCCAATACATTCGCCAAACGAGTTGTTCTGGGATTCTGTCTCCCGGCAAACAGGACAATGAGGTCAAGGTCAAGGCTTTGTCTAATGAGGAATGGGCACAGACAGGAGCTGCCAGCCCGATATCGACGGGCTAATAGGAGCGCGTTTATGGCAGGCATTTAGCCCCTGGATTGAGCTCTTTGTTCATTTTCTCATTCTTGTCATTTTCTCGCTGATAATTGTGGATAATTTAAAGCCCGAGCCCGGCGTGTTTCCCCCCGGCCGGAGCGAGCCGGGGATGAAGGAACAAAGCTCCTCACGCTCCTCACTCACAGCCCGGGCTCCTCTCCTGCTTTTCCAGCCCTGCTTTTCCATGGGGCAGCACCGAGTGCTCCTTGGAAGGGGATCAGCATTGGGAAATTCATCCTGAACTCCGAGAATTCAGAGGAATCAAACTCATCCCTGCTCTCCTTAAACCCTTCCTGGGTTGTCCTGCATCCCTTAAACCCTCTCTGGATTGGAGTCAGGACCATTCCTGCACTTATTAAACCTTTCATGGGTTCTTCTGTGCCCTTTAAACCCATCCTGAATTTCAGACTCCAATGGCAGCTTGTCCCCTTTTCCTACCTGAAATCAGGAGTCAAGCAAACAAAAAAGAACATTTTTTTTAATTATTACTTATCTTAGAGGGTTTTTTTGGCCCCGTTCCTGTATAATTCTAGTACAAGACATGTGGATGTGGCACTTGGGGACACGGCTTAGTGGTGGCCTTGGCAGTGCTGGGGCCACTGTTGGCCACCAGGATGTTGGAGGGCCTTTCCAACCTATAATTCTGTAATTCAATTATTTTAATCAATCTATCTTGCACTCGGGTATCTGTTGCTCTCTGGCCTTTTGCACTTCTCCACAGCCCTTGTCCCCTGTCCCCTCTGGAGAGGGATGCTCGTCCCTGCGGTCCCCACAGCCCTTGTCCCCTGTCCCCTCTGGAG